>QRFJ01001037.1:365000-687475 GCA_006176705.1 Cocos nucifera
GCCGTACCTCTCAACAACGTACATCGCATAACGCATTTATACACTTAATAAATATATTAGTTATAATATAAAAATTAATTTCTATAATAATTTAATTAGTAAATAAAGTTTAAAGTTCTTACCATAATCCATCATGACATAGAATCTAAATAGTCACCAGTCCTCCTACACTGGTGCGTGGCCCACCATAACTATAACTAATCTGATGGATAACCCAACTACCATGCCTACAATAAGTAAATAATAAAATTAAATTAATTAAAATATGCATATAAAATTTTTTATAATTCTAGTGAAGAGATTTGATATTGATTTTTTACTAGTCTGTAGGCCACAACATGTGGATGACCGAGCTGTCCATATGTCTGATCAGATCCTACTAGATGGTCTGATTCTGTCAGACCCTCTGCCACCTACCAGAGTACACATCACTGCTCCACTGATCGCAGAGAGCCTGCCATATGTCTGTCCACATCTAGTGATCCGTGAAGGATCTTCAGTCCAATGGTGACTAAAAATTGAAGTGCTGGATGGTGGATTGTCTGAAGCCATAGAGGCCATCTCGGAGCCTCTATGTGGCCACCTCCTCAAAGATCTAACGGCCAGCCTTCTCATCTTGAAGAGTCTCAAATCAGTAGTAGTCCTGCAAGATAGAAGTAAGCATGTATTTATATGTAAGTAAAATATTAACATATTAAAAATTTATAAATTAAACTAGTTTTGACTTACCAAAAATATCTCCCAGGCTGCATCATGTGATCCAGACGGCCAGCTGGAAAACCTGTTCACCGACCTCAGCATCAAGCATCAAATGATGCCGGTAACCATACAAGATACTCCAAACTCTCTAAATGTATTAAAAAAATAATTTTAAATAATAAATATTAACTCTAGAATTACTAAATTAGAAATATATTAATTAAAGTTATAGTACTTACGAGCGGTTCTAAACATGGATGAGCTCTCTATCATCCGATCGAGTCGAAGGTGCCGCGAGCTAGGCAGGTCCTCAATCATGACTCTGTATTTGTGAGCTGGTCGCTACTGCATATGACTGTAGAGTTATTGGTGACCCCCTCTCATCCAGTATGAGATGTGCGAAACTATGTGAGATGGCCATATGATCGCTCTCTCCTCGAAAGCTCTGTCCTTGGCTAGAACAGCTCCAACCTCTAGAATACATGATGTATAATATTTTTTTAAAAAAAATAAAAATCAAAGCAAGCAGATGACTTAAAAATTGGTTCAAATAAAATATCTATCAAAATATAATAAGATGATCAAAATTTAACTCATGTATAACAAAGATCATTAGTGAGCATCTGTAATGTATCCGTAGTCCAATGTTTCTCGTCCAACAATACATGATAATGTGTTGGCCTACTGATCCCTTGATCTAAGCATTGGCTGATTCTCATCTAGTAGTATATGATAATCTCAATACATGAAAATATGAAGAAGGCTCATATCTACCATTGAAAAATAAGGCATTGCATGTTCCTCTGCACCTTTTACCATAAGGTGGCTGCATGCAATTGTCTACGATATAACAGATCATCCAAGCTTGCCCTACATTGCAAGTTCTTCTACACCAAAGAATAGTGAGATGGCGACAAGCAGTTGTCTGCAATGTAACAGACCATCCAAGCTTGACCATACAATAACAAGAATAGAATGCATCACCTCCATTTAGGAGCATCTCGCATAAGCAGTCATCATAGCCTCTATCTCCAAGCCCTCGACCGCCTCCTCGAGCTGCAAATCAAAAATATATATTTTATTAAAAAATAAAATAATAAGTTAAAAATAAAATTCATGTGCTCGCACAGTCTAGTCATCTGATAAACTCTAAGTCTGTATTTGCAGGATGCGCATCTTGACCACCCCCATTTGCAATAATGTCCTTTACTTCTATGATTATATTTTTGGAATTGCTGCACTCTTAGGACAAGGATGGACTCATTATCTTTATAAGAGATGTGTCAATAGAGCAATGCTTGATAGTGATACAATAGTTGTTCATTCATATAGGAGTGAATTTTTGCCAAACTACAAGCATTGGTACCTGCATAGGAAGATGTGGGAGATATTATGCATGGACAGAAAGCTCTACTTGTCCAATACATTTACTAATGTGCAAGAGCTTAATGGTGACAGGCTCGTGCATATGATTAGCACATTTGGTGGATTTGATCTAGTTATTGGTGGAAGCTCATGTAATAATCTTTCAAACAGCAATCGCATAGTCATGATAGACTATAAGGGTTGCTATAATTATAGCCTTGCTTAGCCTCTAGGGGGTACAACTCTATAGAGGATAAGCATGACTATAACCATAACAATTTTATCCATCATAACTATAACAGTTGTAATCTAAAAAACTATTATATGGACATCCACCACTAACCAGATCAAACATCAAATGTGTTAATCATCTGCTCAAGCTATCTCCATTAAGCTCTTGCACATTAGCAAGGTCTTGATAAGTAGAGCCTCCAAAGCCCTTGCAATTGTCTTTCATGTCTCGATCCCCATACAAGTACCAACGTTTGTAATTTGGCATTAACCCACTCATATATAAATGGATAACTATTCTATTCCTTTCAAATATTATTTATTGACACATTTCTTACAAGAACAACGAGCCCATCCTTGAACTAAGAGTAAGGGACATCATTGCAAACGAAGCATGCAAGGCATGTCTCGGGCCCACCTTTGCAATGCAGCCCAAATTTTTTTCAATTCGAGTGCTCTGCATACCAAGATTGAAGTGCACAGAGCACATATCAGCCTCGTATTTAGAGTCCAAACCTTTTCTCAGTTCGAGTGCTCTACATGTTGAGACTAGAGCATGCGGGGCACGTCTTGGATCAATGTTTATAAAGCTGTCCGAGCCATCCCTCAATTTGAGCATGCTGCATACCGAGATCGAAGCATGTAAGACACATCTCGGCCTCATATTTGCAGCTTGAACCTTCCTCGATTCGAGCACTCTATATGCTAAGACTGAAGCATGCAAGGCACATCTCAGGCTAGTGTTTGCAATGTAGTCCGAACCTTTCCTCGGTTTGAACACACTGCATGCTGAGACCAGAGCATGTAGGATACATTTTGGGTCGATGTTTGCAATGCTGCCTGAACCTTTTCCCAGTTCGAGCGCATTACATATCGAGACCAAAGTGCACAAGGCATGTCTCGACCTCATGTTTGTAGCTCGAACCTCCCTCGATTCGAGTGCTCTGCATAATGAGATCGGAGCATGCAGGACATATCTCGGGCTGGTGTTTATAATGCAGCCCAAATCTTTTCTCGATTTGAGCACTTGCATGCCAAGATCAAAGCATGTAGGGCATGTCTCGGGTTGGTATTTGCAATACTATCGAAATCTTCTCTTGATTCGAGCACACTGCATGCCGAGATCGAAGCATGCAAGACACATCTCAACCTCGTATTTAATTTTTAAAATCAAATTATATTTAATTAATATAATTTAAATAAAAAATAATTTTTAGTGATAGTCTTAGTTGTTGTTATTATCGATGCTAATACTTACAATAGAAGAAGGCTATCGTATAGGATTGAGGCATGGGCTGGCATGCAGAAATTGAGTTGCGAGGAGGCATAGGCGAGCAAGGACTGAGGCTCAGAAATGCGAAAGGTTGGGAGCTTGCATCCGAGGGCTCGAAGAGGTGGGAGGTAGTCGAAGGTTCGGGGAGGTGGGCTAGGTGCAGCCGAGGAAAGATGGTCGGGGGAGAGAGGGGGAGGTGAGTGAACCGAAGGGCCAAAAATTTAGGGAGGTAGGAGGCAGCCTGAGGTTCGGGGAAAGAGGCAGAAGGTGGCGGGAGAGGGGGTGGCAGGGGAATCGAACAATAGGAGAGAGGGGGTGGAGGGTCGGGATTTCAGAAGGCAGGAGGTCGGAAGCTTGTGCTCGAGAGCTCAGGGAAGCAGGAGACAGTCGGAGGTTCGAGGAGGTAGGCCAGGTATAGCCGAGGAGAGCCGCCGGCCTAGGGAGAGAGGGGGTGGTCGGTGAACCGAAGGGTCAAGGATTTGGAGAGCCAGGAGGCGGCCAAGGGTTTAGGGAAGAAAGTAGGAGGTGGTCGGGGGGAGAGAGGGGGTGGCAGGGGAACCATACGACTGACGAGAGAAGGGTGGCAGGCTGGGGTTTCAAAAAGGCAAGATGACAGGAGCTTGCGCTTGGGAGCTCGAAGAGATGGGAGGCGATTGGAGGTTTGGGGAGGCGGATTGAGTGCAGCCGATGGGATACGGTCGGAGGGAAGCTACCAGCCAGAGAAGAGAGGAGGTAGCGGAGGAATCGAAGGATCGAAGGTTCGAAGAGGTAGGAGGTAGTCAGGGCCTCGAGGAGATGGGCCGAGTGCAGTCAGGGGGATCGAGATGATCAGAGGCTCCAAGAGGAGGGAGGCTGCTGGGGACTCGAGAAGGCAGGTTGGGTACAGCTAGGGAGAGGCCGCCAGCCAAGAAAGAGAGGGGGTAGTGGGGGAATCAAAAGGTCGAAGGTTTGGAGAGGCAGGAGGTGGTCGGAGGCTTAGAAAGGTGGGCTGGGTGTAGCCGGAGGATCGAGACGGTCAGAGGCTTGGATCAAAATAGAGAAGCCTTATTTTTCGTGGGTTTTTTCTGTACGCTGCCAACAACAGCCACCCATTGGGGCTATCGCCGGGGCAATGGCCTTACCGCCATCGGGGGCCACCATGGATGGCCGACTCGATCGCCTGCAGTCATGGGTGAGTGAGCAGAAGAAGGGGGGTTGAATCCCCTATTTGAGAATGAGAGAAGAGAAGAGAGAGATCTCTCTCTCCTCTTAATTTTAATTAATTAATTAATTAGTCAGTTAATTATCTAATTAATTAATTTCTTTTCTTTAAGATGGATTATGAGGGATATTTAAATGAGAAAAGGAATAAATCTTTGTTTTAGGGAAAAGAAGAAGAAGAGAAGAAGAGAAGATTCTTCTCTCTCTTCTTTGGCTTATCATAAAAAATAATTATTTAAATAGTAAATTTATTTAATTATTTTTATTTTTCTAAAAAGATGGATTATGGAAAGTTTAAAAAGAAAAAATCTTGGAGGTGGGGGTATGAACCACGTGAACCCCTATAGGAGGATCTAAATATTTAATTTGATTTATTGAGTTATTATAAAATATTGATTTGAATATCTAGGAGAACAATCTTTCGGTCAAGAGATCGTTGAGCAGATCCTATAGCAGTTGATTCATCAAACCAGGGTGCAGAGTGAGGTTAGAAGATTAATTAGGCATCAGTAAAAGTAAGAATTTCTGTACATAATCATGATTATGTATGTTATTTTTTTTGGTTTTGCATCATTGAATTCGTCTTAATGGATTTGTTATGGTTGAGATATTATTGTTTTCTTATAAGGCCTTTCAATATGAGTATATTATATATTGCCTGTATATTTGTATAACAATGATTGATGGTATGATTATATGGGTATGATATACTTATGTTAATCGCATTATAAATTAAAATTGGTATGATAGAATCAACCTATAATAATCGAATGAGAATGATATGGTTTAGACTAGCCTTGTCATGTGGAATAAGCCTCTATGGGCTCATGCATGGGAACATGATCCGAGAAAGATCATGAATATTTGATTCGAGAAAGATCACGAAAAAATATGATCCAAGAAAGATCATGAAAAATATGATTCAAGAAAGATCATGAAAATTTGATCCAAGAAAGATCACATGAAATTGATCCGATTAAAGATCGTCGCAAAATCTTGATTAGTCCAAAATCGGAAAGTTAAAGGTTAATGAACTGGAATTATAAAAAGAGAAAACGAATGTTAAGACTAGAGAAATTACTGTTGAATAAGATACTTTATCTAATGATATGTGATGATCTTTTCTTGTTTATGTGCTCGAGGTATATTTATGCTAGCATTCAAGTTATTTCAAATACATTATATGAGTTTTCGTAATTTCATTTTGATATGCTTATTGATATTTTTAGTATATCTATTATTTTGGTATAGATGTACAGTGATTCTTACTGAGTTAGAAAGGCTCATATCCTTCCATTATTTTTTTTCAAAGACACAGAAAGCTTAGTATGGATGGGATTGGGCTAGAAGTCAAGAATCGAAACCCTTAGAATTTTAGTTAGCTAAATTTTCTGATACCATGGATATTTGAATATTTGTGATTGAACACATTGACTATTTATTTTGATAGACCAACTCGATTGATACATTTGGTATTTATTGAGTTATTTTGGAATATTTGAATTTTATATTTTAGGCCTTACAAGATCTCTAGGGCATAGCTCTAGGGTTCGTGCAGTCGTGTCATGTGCTCGATCCCAGGTGCGGGGTTCAGGGTGTGACACCAGAGGCTTGGAGCAACCAAATAGGGAAGCTTAGATGAAACCCATACCCGCTTGGCAAAAATTTCCAAACCCACTACAGCACTGCCACCGGCCAGCCGAACCCCGCCGATCTCCTAGGGTTCTCTCCTTCCCCATAAATCTTTGAAAAAGAGAATGAAATGAAAAAGAAAAAGAAAAAAAAAAGAAAACAATCTATGGGAGGAGAAGCCTTACTTGCGGCACTGTCGAGGTGCCGCCGACATCGATAGTGACTGGTGGTAGAGCTGCGGCTGCGACAAAAGAGGAGAATAATAAGGAGATGAGACCCTCTAGTCCTGGAATACCGAATCCAACCTTGGCTATTCTGGAAGCAAAGTGGGTCAAAATGGTTTCACCTCAAGGACCACCTAGGGCATCGGACTGTGGAGTTCTTGTGGGACCTGATATAGGCACGATTTCCCATAGGTGGCAACCCAGAGCCATCTATCAGGTACTTTGTCGCCATGGTGGTGGACAGCGAGATGCTCCTTGTCGCCGACAATCTCACCAGTGAGGCCTAGAGAAGGACCAAAGCCGCAAGGGGAAAGAGCCCATGGAACTCAATCCTAATCTCGAGAAGGGAGCATGTAGCCTTGGGACACTGGCAGCGTACAAGATGAGAGGGTGCAATTCGGAGAGAGAGAGAGAGAGAGAGATCAATCTAGGAACGAAGGAAAAGGAGAGGGATATGGGGATGTGGTTGGGTGTCTACAGCAAGTGTCCTCCCGGTGCAGCGACTCAAGTTGAAGATGAGCTCATCCTCTCTGTCGTGCATCATTGATAAGTAGCTCGTTGGTGATGGAGTCGGCGAGCCTTAAGGAGACGAAGCTACAGAAAGCCGATAGATGGCTAGTATTTTATGTTGGGCTTTATATACAATATATAACCGAATCGCGTTCGAGGTGGGGCGTACTATTATCCCTATCCAACACGAATCTATTTTGGATTCTTTTTTTGAAATTTATATCCATCCCAAATTTTAATCGAATCAGATAAAATCCGACCCATTCGGATCGGATCATTGGGTATCCAACGGAACGGAAAAATTTGCCACTCCTATTGACTAGAGCTCTGATCACAAATCTTACTCACAATTATTTGGTGCCTCACAACATTGTGCACCGCTATGTATATAACCTCGACCCAGATTTGATGTTAATCATCTATTCACTACACTAAAGCTTGGCGTGTATCATGAGTCGAGCACTTTTTCAACAAGCCGAACCTCATTTAAGCAGAAGTGAGAACCTCATTTTCCTCCACAATATTAGTGTGGAAAGAATTTCTCTTTTTTTTTTTTTTTTTTTTTTGGGGATGTAAGAGAATTTTTCTTTTTGAGTTGACGCAAATGCAGCATTTCATAGAGATATCACAGCCTCCATCACTAGACATACAAAAAAGAAAAGGTTGCATGCGTTCGCGATGCATTGAATGTCCGGGAATCCCACAATCCCTCTTTTGTTTAGGACCGTAGAAATAGAGATTGTTAATCAACAGATACAACCATTAAAACTCAGCACCTATTCCTCAATGCTCAAAGAATAATTAGAGAGCATTTCTTAAGGAGTCTACTTTTCTTGTTAAGTTCGTCTCGACAGAACTTAGATTTCTTTTCCAAAAGGCTAGGCTGATCAAGAGTGATCTGCATGACTTATGTAAAGGCCTTTGATGCGAAGGGCTGGCTTTTTACCAATTGGACAGTCCTTTGGATGCTTGCTGCCACCTATCAGTGCCTTACAGCCAAAAATTCCTCGGCTCCAACACAAGCGGCGTTGAGAAGGGCATCTTGAGCTCGAGCTTTCCAAACTCATTAACAATCCATGAGGTTCTCGTTGCCTCGGGAAGCATCCCATCCATTTCATTAGTGAGGGAATGGTAACAGAAAATTGTCATATATATCTTGTCCTTTGCTGTGATATCTCTCTATTATAATGCCTTTTCGCTTAATGGAGAATAAAGAGGGCGCATGGATTTTGCAAGCTTTAGCAGAAGCCTAAGCCTAAACCACCAATTGAAAGGCTACATAAACAGTACAGGTTGCCGGATACACACTACCGTTAAAAAGAAATACAGAATATTTTGAGGGAAAGAACAAAACAAAGTAACGGAAGAAAATATAAAGGACTGGAATCAATGTAGGTACAAGGGCAACATTATCGTGCACAACAAAAATAAATGCAGCAAAGTTATAAACAACTTGCCCGACCCATCGGATTGCATGATATGAAAGAACTTTTGGATGGTTCTTGGATATGAAGTGATCATATAATCCATGATTGATTAGGTTATCTAACAATTTAAAAAAGTTGGCAATACAAATTATAGACTAATAGATCTTTTGCTTATCTAGCATGTGAGGATCCACATGGGGACGTGCTTTTAGTCCCATATATATTAATTATATATTCAAAAAATCTTAGATGCTTACGTAGAATCAAAGAACATAGATAATATTTTCTCGATCGCTAGTTTTCTAGGATGAGATTTTAGATTGTTAGGAATAGTATAAAATAAATTTGGCCCATACTCTATATAATTAGATATGGGATTTGATTGGATTTTATGAGCACAAAGAAAAAATATAGGACATTAGTATTTAGTCCTCTCAAAGAAAAAATAAAGAAATATATAAATAAATTAGAATATAAAATTTGATTAATGAAATAGTCCTCTCAAAAGAAAATATATGAAGAATATTGCATCGATGTTAGGAATATTTATTTTAGATCAACGACATCGGAACATGCTGCCTATTGTTCGTAGCCTGGCTTACTTGCACCATTAAAAGGGGCTTTTGGGTCCACTTAAATTGATGCCCCTAACTAGTGGTTGGCTGGTTTTTAAGCTCTTTTGTATCAATTTATCAAAGTAGGTCAAATTGGTATGTTAGGGATTTTTTTAAAATAGTTACCTGACACATAAAACACAAAACTTATTTGATTTTAACAGGTATATATAATTTAAATATTTAAGTTGCTTCTCTGAAAACCCTAGGATAGGATTCATTTAGTAATCTTCAACTCAACAGTTGTGTGAACATATCAACTGGCTATTTTTTTAACTGATTTATGGAATTATAGCATTTTATAAAGTAAACACAACTCTATGTATTTTAATCTTTTACAAGATACTGTATTATATGTTACATGGCCTACTGTCATCAAAATATGGTTGCAATAAAAGTTTTTCTTAAAATTATTTGCATAAGCTCAAATGCTAATGAGCCACTAATTTATGCAATGCTTCTACTTTCAAGTTATTGGTTTGCTTCTCTTTCTTGTGCTTCTAAATCACGAAGTTTCTTGGACATAAATTAAAATTCATGGTTGTACATCAATTTATTGGAGAATAGTATTTTAATATTAAAGAAAAATAATAATTCTATTGCATCAAAGCTTCGATGGTTACTGATATGAAGATGAACACTGATTCCAGTCAAAGACCGGGATATCGAAAACCTGCAAAAAAAATCCACACATGTCAGGGGTTCTCTGATAGGAGATCCTCCGATGTTTAAGTCAGTTGAAGCTTGAGCATAGTAAATAGGAGAGAGAAAGAGAGAGAAAGCCAATATGTGAGCATAGTGTAGCTTAGCTTAGCCTTCCTTCACTTACCTCAAGGGTCCTCTTATTACCTCCTTATATAGAGGGGTGTCAGAGTTTGTTATGCCCTAATCCAATAGGCCATTGGGATAGAAAATCTAGATTGTTAGACGTAGATATTTGTTATGCCCGCGTTCCATGAGTTTGTTGGAAGATTCTAATTAATTACCCACGTGGCTAAGTGGCTGGTGAATTGAGGTTAGCATAAAACCAAAGTCTCATCTTGACCATGCCCGCATTGATGCGGATTGTTGGACTTCATCCTTTGTGATCGACATGACCCCGATCTCGAGATTGGTAAGCACCCAATAAGTGATCAGACGGGAGTCGATGAGATCATTTTGTGCTGACTCACCATACTAGTTGTGATGAATCATTGACTAGAGTCATCAATGGCATCATCCGATTGGCAACCGTATGTCAATGTCCTCAATGCTGCGGTCAATTAGAAACGAATGTCCAAGGATGAGTTCAAAGGATCATGGCTGAGGTAGCATAACTCATAACACTTGCCCTTCACTTTCAAGTCCGAGGCATTTTATTTGAACGAAAGAAGTAGCATTCTTCGGAGAGAGCCCTCAGAGCATATCCGAGTTGGCAAATTCAAGCTATCAGGTCTCCAAGTGAACCATCGTGTCATTTCTTTGTGTTGTCGGCATCGGTTGGTTCACCAAAAACTATTTTAGCCTTAATCACTAGAATTTTTGTTAAGTCAATGGCTTCGAATGAAATCCAAGTGTTTTAATTCTAGAATTCGTAAGTTGTGTTGTATGCTGATCGATAAACAATTCCAAGATCTATTCCAAACTAACTATCTAGCCATATTTTTGCCAAGTTATTTTTGTCGGTTGATTTGACATCCAAATTTCTCATCAAAAAATTTTCGAGACATTTACTTATGGAGTTCCTATCTTGGATCGAGATGTCTCTTCATTGTCGTGCCTTGCTGACTACCATTTTGGAGGTCTCAACCTAAGCCAAGATATCTTTGAGGGATCAATCCACCAATCCAGTCATCAAGATTCAGACTGATATCCAAATATCCCATGATTATTGTTGTTATTGGTGCCTTGTCGAACATAATTTCAGAGGTCTCGATCGAAGTTGAGGTATCTCTAGGGAATCATATGAGATCGACCCAAAGTCAATCTGTGGTAATCTTTGCCGAGTTATCATAGGCCTCTACTCAATTCGTCTATGGATGAGGAGCATCAGGTAGCCTTACGAAGACTCTAAAGGACTGGCCCCTTCGTCATCATCCTCGGCCTCTACTCAACTTGTCTATAGACAAGAAGCCCTAGATGGCCGTATAGGATTCCTGAAAGATTGGCTCCTTCATTATCGTCCTCAACCTTTGATCGACTCATCCATGGATAGGAAGTGCCAAGTGGTCATATAGGATTCTCGGAGAGTTGGCTCCTTCATCATTGTCCTCGGCCTCCACTCAACTCATCTGTGAATGCAGAGTGCTAGATGGCCAGATAGGATCCCTAGAGAGTTAGCCCCTTGGTGTCAACTGACACTTGGTTTAATCACTTTAATGAGAGGCCTACGCCAAAACTAAAAGAAGGATATTTTTATTAACATAATCAATGAATATGCAACTTGCTAGCATCATCTCTTCACTCTCTCTGCTTGGTCTTCTGCACCTTTGCCACCTACAGAGCTAAAAATCATATCAATGACACCAGCCATTGGTCGGTTGTCATCATTCTCCTTATTCTGTTGGTGCCATGGTGGCTTTTTGGTTGTTTGTGAAGGAAATGCATAGGATTTCTAGCTTTGATTTTAAAAATTTTTTCAAAGATTGCACAGCGAAAATGATTATTAATCATATTAATAATAAAAGATATAGATCTAATCTAAAAATTCTATACTATAAAGGATCTAATATACATATATATGCATGCATATCTGAAAAATAAAATATCAAATATAGTAAAACTATTTTACTATTTCTACATGTTCAGAATACATTATCTTTTTACAGATAGATGATCTTTATAATTTGATCTCCTTAATATAAATTTGATCACCGTGACACAGCCACACATGCGTCTGACTTCTACAGGTGATCCACATGAGGCTCTGATCTCGATCAATTTCTTCCAAGTGCTAGCTCGCTACAGGAATTGATAGGAATGCAATGTTGTCATTAAGATACCGTATTTATCAGTTTAATTCGACTTCTTAAAATAATTAAAAATATATAGATATCAGTGAGTCGGATTGAATCCACAAGGAAGGTAGTATTTTAAATTTAAAATCTTTGATTTTTAAAAAAAAAGAATTTAAGTTTTGAAATTAAAAGTGAAGTTGAAAAAAAAATAAAAATTAAAAAGTGCAGAAATTTAAACTTGGTACTAAGATCTACTTGCAATAAAATAAAAAATAATAATTAAAATATAAAAATTAAATTATAATAAAAATAAAAAATATAAAATTAAAATATAAAAAAAAAATTAATTAAAATTTTAAAATTTAAATACATGAATAAAATAAAATAAAATAAAATAGCCTGATTTCTAATCTTGGATCAGCATGGGTGGAAAGATGGTGTAAAAGTCCAGCTTTTTCTCTCGACACCAATTGCCTTGAAGCAGCCATTAACCCTGTACCAAAGCTTCATCTTGATCGAAGATATCGATTTTTAGAGGTCTGGGGTCCTTTTTATAGAGTTAGAAGGGCTGAAGACTTTTCTTCTGGGCAATGTGGGACTAAGGAGCTCTTTAATCGTCAAAATATGAAGAAATTTAAATAAAAATTAAATTAAAAGGAGTCTTGAATGAATTCTATTACTCTAGATGAAATCTGATCATCAATAAAAATCCAACGGATCAAAAATCATCAAAATTAGATGTGTATCAGCCCAGATCAGATTGGATTAAATTCTGGCCGTCCGATCGTACATTGATGGAGAAAATTTGGCCGCTAATCGTGCATCGAGAGTCCTGATCATCGCCAAGAGTATTCTGAACCATCGGATCATCCCCTGGATTGAGTACTACCATTGGATGGTGATCCGCATAAAGTCTGAAGCTGAATCAAATCCAAAAATAACCACAGTCGTTCGATCTTGACTGTAAGCTACTACATCCATCCGATGGCGCAATTACTGTTCCCATGGACCGCATAGACTGACCGCACCACACACCATAGCCAATCAGCACTTCCTATTGTCGAGTGAAAAGATCAAATTGCCCTGTGAGCCATGATAAATTTTTATGGACCCTTTAAGGGTCTAGGTCCACCATGTGTCGCGCTGTGATTTATCAAATTCTGCTGAGCTGGCGGTTCATGCCTGGATCATAGACCAATTGGTGGCTTCTATGGCTAAGTCGGCTTTGACGACCTGGCTTGGCTTGCGGAGCCAGCTGAGCCATTTTTCTTTTTTTATTTAATTTTTATTTCTTTTATCTTTAGAAATTCATATCTTCTCCGTTTTAGCTCTGTTTTACTCGAAACTTACTTTGTTATGATAAAAAAAATGAGCTCTTTTTATTGATAATAAAATTTTATTTTTTTAATTTTTATTTTTTTATTTATTTTTTAATTAATAAAAATATTAATTTCTTAAAAATTATATATAAATTGATCATTAATTTTTAAAAATTAATATAAATTAATTAATAAAATTAATAAATAAATTAATATTTTTATTGATAAATTTATGGTACTTATCACGCCCTTCAACTTAAGTTTTTCTCATCTTTGAGTAAAGAAAGAATTTAGTTTTAAATATTTTTTAACTTTAGAGTTTCGAATTTTACCTAAGCAGTTTTCAAAATGACCATTGATATTCAGTAGAGCTTAAGTGAGATATATCATTAAAATATTAATATTTATCAATAAAAAAAATTAAATAAAGAATATTAAATTTTTCTAAATTTTTTCTAAATTATCCCATTTTTATCTCTAATTTGTCTAAACTTTCATATAGACAAGTGTATCGCTACTTTCGTCCTTCATTTATTAATTTTTTATTTTCATATTGCTCATTTTTTGATATAAATATCATTGCTTACTTAGGCAACGGGATCCGATTACTCGATGAAAAATCTTTTTTTTTTTTTAATGTTGTACCACTATTGAGTGTCTTAATCCCTTAAGCTTTCTATTTGATCCATGTAGCGAGTCTTGGGCCAATGACTCCCAAATCAGTTGGCTTTAGGGCATTAGATATAGAATATCTCTTGGGTTTACTAGCTCAAATCAAACAGACTACGAGTTAAGACTAGCTTTACAAGCGAGCTTCTTTATGCCCTTCCATACCTTTTGATGTGCGAAACTCAATGCTTGCTTAGGCAAAGAGGCCTGGATTACTCAGTGAGAAGTACTTAAAAACTATTTTATTAAAAAAAATTTTTATATGAAAAAAATATATAGTTACCCTACACAAGCCTATAAAAAGTAGACTTTTCTTTGATGCTAGTAGAAAAAATTAGAAATGCTCCAAGAAAAAACTTTTTATGTTCTAGACTTAACTCTTTATTGAATTTTTTTAATACTTGATTCCTCAATATCTCACTAGATTCTCTGATCTGTGTATCAATTTTCTTTTAAAAATATGCTTAGTTTAATTCGATTCTTAAGCATAATCAGGTGTCTAAATACTAAATACTAACTTTTTTGAGGACTTAAAATTTTAAAATTTTTATTTTTCTCCTCCTCCAACTTAATCGACATTATCCTCAATGGAAAAAAAAAATAAAGGATGTAATAAAGAATATGAAAGAATACACCTGACTATATTTTTGGTCCAGCACATGCCTTTAAAAATTTGAGCTCTCCCTCCAACTTATTCAAATTATCCTAAAAAAATAAACTAAAAAGATAAATTAAATAAAAAAAAAACTAAATATTGGGATTGCCTCCCAACAAGCGCTAAGTTTACCATCTTCAGCCAGACACAATGCAGCTTAACTATCCTGTGTCAAATATTGGATTGACAAATTCTAATAATTTTGGATTGCCAATCTCAGAAAGTTGGTAATTTTTAATCCCATTATTGATATAATCATTATTAATTTTAGGGAATATAATTTATGACCCCATTCTCAGACCCATGTTTATTAAGAATTTCTCCTATTTGTTCTTCTAAAATGCTCATGAATGGAGTTTTTGTATTAGGAGTTAAGTTTGATTCAATGGGTGCTGGAATGGTGACTAAAGGTGATTTTAATTCTGGAGGTAAATTAATGTGATCTTGCTTAAACAACTCCATTGATATTTCATTACATGCCTCTTGATTTTTGTAAGAAGAACCGGCTTCTAGGGTTGAAGGGAATAGGACATTAGGTTTATAAGTCTCGGGATAAATCATCTATTCTTTTTTTCCCTATTTCTATCTCATTTAAACTGGAACCAGCATCAGTACTAAGTTCCTGGCTTGGGTTCTTCTATGTGGTTAGTCTCAGTACTAACATAGTTTTTCTAAATTTTATTTTGGCTAGCATCAGTACTAGCCTCTCTCACCTGGTCTTGGTATGGGTCCATAAGAATTCTATAGCTTTTAAGTTCAAGAATTACTTTGGTATTCTCAAATTGGAGATTCTTAAGTGAGACATTAAATTGATAACTTGATCCAGATGGTTGGTGGACATTAGGTGTGTTGTTTGAAATTAGTAGGCTTGATAGTTGATCTAGTTTTCTCTTTGTGTTAGACTCAACTAATTGTCCTATTTGAACTTCTAGCTTGGCGATAGATTGTTATTGAGTCAGAATTAATTATTGAAGTTGGTTGAATTTATCGTTGGCTAGATTGGTCTGTTGATGAGGAGGTGGGTATGAGGGCTGATTATAATGCAGTGGTTGAGAAGACTGGCTAGGTTGTCCCTTATTATAGGCATAGTTCTGTTACTAGGGCCTATTTTGATAATTTTGCACTAATGAAGTTTGGGTCTGAGCCTGAGTTTGTTGTGATTTTTAAGAGAAATTAGGGTAGTTACTCCAATGCTGGTTATATGAATTTGAAAGAAGATTATTAACTGACTTAGAGTAGCCTTGAGTAGCTTAAACTTATTCTTGGATAAAATATAAAAACTGTGCAGCATGATGGGTTGGGCTAGGTGATGTGAATTGTGCAGAAGATTGTTGACCTAGGATTAGAAGTTGATCTAATTTCTGAGCAAGAAGGTCAACTTTATCTAATTTTTGGACTATTAGATTTAGATTAGCCATTTGATTATCAAATTTAATGTAAATCAACCATTCAATTAAGTTTAACTAAATCAAAAAAAATAATTTTCTACCATGCATGTATTAGTGTAACCCTAATGTATGGTTCAAAATTTTTTAAAATATTTTTTTATATTTTTTTATTATTTTATTTATTATTTTTAATTTAATTTAATTTAATTATTATTTTTAATATTTTTTAGTTAATTTAATTTAATTTTTATTTTATTTTTAGAGGAAAAAGAAGAAGAAAGAAAGAAGAGTTCTGAAGAAGAGATCCTAAGGAGTCCTAGAACTAAGAAGAGAGAGAAGAATTAAGTTTAATTAGGTTTGATGTTGGTTAGCAATCAAGTTGGTCAATCAATCCTGACTAAGGTTATCCTAGATCTAGACAGCTCCTAACTGCCAAGGTCACCTTCAAGCCCTCCAAGTGTAGGATTAGCCAATCAACTAGCCAGGTAAGTGTAAGGTCGGTGGGAGTCCCCCCATTGCTTGCCTTAGACACCAATTATGCTTGGCCAGGTAAGCGAACGGAACCAATTAGAAACCACCTTCCTTCGGGCTCAGTCATCCCTGAACCACTTTTCTAGACACCAGTCAAATTGACTTAATCCTAACCTGGTTCAACTCTTAGGATTTCTTGTCCTATTGAGCTCGAGTTCCTAGGGTTGATGTCTAATTGATTTTAAAATTAAAGGCTTAGGTCAATGCAGGATGCTTGGTTGGTTGTTTGTGGGCTAAGGAAGGGTGATCAAATCCTCATCTTATCTTGTTTAATTGGATGTTGCCCTTAATTTGATTTAATATAATATGCAAAAAAAAAATTAATCAAAGGGTTCTATGCAATTTAAACTAGATATATGCAACTAATTGAATTCTGAAAGGCTTACCTTGCCTCCGACAATCACCAAAAAAAATAAAATAAAACTAATATGATGCATGCTCTAAACAGTTAGAGTTTCTAATCTTATCATGAGACTTTTAATTAGATTTAAATGAATATTTTTTAAATTAATTTAAAAATAAAATAAATAAATAAAAAAGAGGACTAGAGTTAGGATTGATCTCACCAAGATTAGATGCTTTCTTTTTTTTATAAAATAAATAAATAAAAAATTAGTAAGTAATATTTAAAAAAAATATTTATAATTAATTTATAAAAAAATTAAAAAAAAATCAAAAAAAAAAAGTATCTATTCCTTCCTCGGTAATGGTGCCAAAAATTTGATAGGAACGCGATGTTGTCGTTAAGACACCATGTTTATCAGTTTAATTCGACTTCTTAAAATAATTAAAAATATATAGATAGCAGTGAATCAGATTGAATCCATAGGAAAGGTAGTGTTTTAGATTTGAAATCTTTGATTTTTTAAAAGAAAAGGATTTGAGTTTTGAAATCAAAAGTAAAATTAGAAAAAAATGAAAATTAAAAGGTGCAGGAATTTAAACTTGGTACTAAGATCTACTTACAATAAAATAAAAAATAATAATTAAAGTATAAAAATTAAATTATAATAAAAATAAAAAGTATAAAATTAAAATATAAAAAAAATTATTAATTAAAATTTTAGAATTTAAATATATGAAGAAAAAAAAATAAAATAAAATAGCCTGATCTTTAATCTTGGATCGGCATGGGTGGAAACATGGTATAGAAGTCCAGCTTTTTCTCTCAGCATCAATTGTCTCGAAGCATCCATAAACCCAGAGCCTAGCTTCACCCTATACCAAAGCTTCATCTTAATCAAAGATATCAATTTCTAGATGTCTGGGGTCCTTTTTATAGAGTTAGGAGGGCTGGAGAGTTTTCTTTTGGGCAATGTGGAACTAGGGAGCTTTTTGATCATCAAAATATAAAAAAATCTGAATAAAAATTAAATTAAAAGAAGTTCTGAATAAATTCTATTACTCTGGATGAAATCTAATCGTTAATAGGAATCCAACGAACCAAAAATCATTAAAATCAAATATGTATCAACCCAGATCAGGTCGAATTAAATTCTGACCATCCGATCGCGCATTGATAGAGAAAATCTGGCTGCTGATCGTGCATCGAGAGTCCTGATCATCGTTGGGAGCATTCTGGACCGTCGGATCATCCCCTGGATCGAGCGCTGCCATTGGATGAAGATCCGCGTGAAGTCTGAAGCCGAATTAAATCCAAAAATAACCACAGCCATTCAATCTTGACCGCAAACTACCGCACCCATCCAATGGCGCAATTACTGTTCCCATGGACCGCATGGACCTACTGCACTGCTCACCGCAACCAATCAGCGCTTTCTATTGTCGAGTGAAAAGATCAGATTGCCCTGTGAGCCGCGATAAATTTCTGTGGACCCTTTAAGGGTCTAGGTCCGCCATGTGTCACCCTATGATTTGTCAGATTTTGCTGAGCTAGCGGTCCACGCCTAGATCATGGACTGGCTGGTGGCTTCTGGGGCTAAGTCGACTTTGACGGCTTGGCTTGGCTTGGTGACTTGGCTTGCGGAGCCAGCTGAGCCATTTTTCTTTTTTTATTTAATTTTTATTTTTTATCTTTAGAAATTCATATCTTCTCCGTTTTAGCTTCATTTTGCTCAAAACTTATTTTGTTGTGATCAAAGAAATGAGCTCTTTCTATTGATAATAAAATTTTATTTTTTATTTTTATTATTTTTTAATTATTTTTTAATTAATAAAAATATTAATTTCTTAAAAATTATATATAAATTAATCATTAATTCTTAAAAATTAATATAAATTAATTGATAAAATAATATTTTTATTGATAAATTTATGGTACTTATCAAAAATCTTTGATGGCTGATATCAGATCGAACTCCTTTGATCTTCTTCACCAGCTCTTCATACACTCTGGTTTGTTGATGTAGATAAGAAATACAGGAGGTTCTGCTTCTAGATCTGTGAACTCACGACCCTCATTGCTCACAATCTAGAACCCAAATCCTAGATTGATCCTAGGGTATGCACACACTGAAAATCCTATGCCTAGAATGCTTTCTTCTATTTTTCACACATGCAGAGAAGAGACTATCTCTTCTCTTCGTTGGTTCTCTCCTCTCTTCATGTGTCCTCTCTTTCTTCTTTTTTTTTTTGCATGCACAAAAACATGTATTTTATAGATGCCTACAGCACAAGAAAGGCGTGAGGGAGAGTTCTAGATGGTTTGTAAATCAATCTCAAACTCTTTTTGAATTTGAATTTCAACTAGATTTTATCCATCAAGGGCACATGAGAAGAGAGAATGCACGCCTTCATGTGCATGGGTTTCTTCATGGAAACAACCTTTCTTATGAAGAAAATATGGTGCAAATCTGGGTGATGTGGCGCATGGAAAGACTAGTCAAACTAGTGTCTTATTTGACATCCGATTGAACCAATCCAATCTAAATTGGTTAGGTCCAATTAGACCAGATTAAACCCAACTTATTTAGGCATAATTAGGCTCAGTTAAATTCTAATCAAATTAGAAATTAATCAAGCCAAACCTCTAATTAAATTAGGGATTAAACCTTCTTGACGATTAGATCATCTTATAACCTAATCGGATCAAATCCAAATGAATCCAATTCAATTGGTTTTGATCCATAAATAACCACTCAATCAAATTAAGTTAATTAACATTTAAATCACTAATTAATCTTTCATTGATTAGCCATTAGATTGAGTAGGAACCTCTAATGTATGTGATCCCGCAGGTTCGAATCTAAGTCGGTAGCATAGGAATCAATTTTCTATACTAATCAAAATGATCATCTAGCAATGGTACCCAATGTCTGGATAGGCCGAATGGTGCAGTCGCAACATTCAGAACCTACGTGAATATGGTTACTGCATAATTCATTCCTTTGATCTCTGTGCATAGGATGACTTTAGGATTTGACTGTCAACCCTAGAAGATACATCCAAATCCTGTCTCCAAGCAATTAAAGGACTATCTGGATCAAGACTTTGCTAAATTAAAATACTATTGAGCATAGCTCCTAAGTCCAGAAGTGGTCAATCCTATCTTGCCTCATGCACCGACTTCTCAAGTACTTAACTGTACCCAAAAATCTTCCATCATTGAATTAAAAATTCAAATAGTATAGCACCAAAGCACAGTAAGTTGCTTGAAAGTCACTATGGTGATCTCAGGTCAGAGGGATACTTATGCCCATATTCCATTAGAGCAATTTTTGACAATAAAAAAGCTCTGAAGTCGATCACATTCAATGCAGATGTATCTCTACATCTAACCTGCATGCCATACCAATATCTCCATACTTCTTGGTTAAGAGAACAACCAACCTATATGGCACACAATGATCTATACTCGATAAATATTATCATCCTTGATAACAACATATCATTGATTGCAAACTATTTTAAAGACTAAATGATAAATCTTTCTTTATCGATTCTAAATAATCCTAAGGACTTTATCACATCAGACAGGAGTTCATTAAAAGATAAAAGATTTATGATGAAAAAGTTAGAATAATTTTTATTTAATTAATAATTTATATATAATTATATAAATTAGCTCATTTATTAACAGGCTAACGATTGGCTTTGGGATATTATTTTCAATAATCTTTCACTTAGCTTAAAGTCAATCGATGCAGTATCGTATATCCATCTTCGACTTGAAGTCATCGAACTTCTTCATTGCAATGACTTTAGTGAATGGATCAACCAGATTCTTCTTTCCATCGATCTTTTAAAGATCAACATCACCTCGATCCATGATCTTTCGAATAAGATAATAGCGGTGTAGAATGTGCTTCATCCGCTGGTATGCTTTGGGTTCCTTCGTCTGAGCAATGGCTCCAGAGGTGTCACAGAAGAGCAGAATTGAATCATTGAGGGAGTGTGCTACTCTGAGCTCGATGATGAACTTCTTCAGCCACACCGTTTCTTTGGTAGCATCTGATGCAGCAACATACTCTGCCTCGCACACTGAATCGGCTATAGTGTGCTACTTGAAACTTTTTCAGCAAACAGCACCACCATTAAGGATAAACATATACCCCAACACACTCTTTTATTATCATCATGATCAGACTGAAAACTAAAATCTATAAATCCTACAAGTTTCAAGTCTGATTCACCATAAACAAGCCACTGGTCCTTAGTATTTCTCAAATACTTTAGGATGGTTTTAACAATCTTTTAGTGGTTCTCTCCTAAATTAGATTGGTATCTACTCACTATCTCTAGTGAGTATGCCACATCTGATCGCGTACATGTCGTGACATACATAATAGAATTCACTATCGAAGCATATAAAATTCTATCTCTCTCTTGAGGTATTGTCGAACAATCCCTCTTCGAGAGAGAAATTTCATGGTCTATCGGTAGATAGCCTTTCTTAAAATTTTTCATACTAAACCTCTTCAGTACAGTATCTATGACGTGGACTGAAATAATTCAAGCAATCTTTTAGATCTATCTCTATAGATCTTCATCCCTAAGATATAGGAAGCTTCTCCCAGATCCTTCATAGAGAATTATAACGACAGACAGATCTTTATTCCTTGTAATGCAGGAACATCATTCCCAATTAGGAGAATGTCATCCACATACAAAACGAGAAATACAACTGTTGGACCATTAGTTTACTTATATATGTAGGGCTCTTCTTTATTCTAAATGAAGCCATACGTCTTGATCGTCCTATCAAAATATATGTTCCAACTCCAAGATACCTGCTTCAGTCTATAAATGAATCTTTGAAGCTTGCACATTTTAGACTCATCTGTGGATGTGAAACCTTCAGATTATATCATATACACTTCTTCAACCAGCTCTCCATTTAAGAAAGTTATTTTTATATCCATTTATCAGATTTCATAATCCAGATGTATAGCTATCGCAAGCATAATCCAAATAAATTTAAGCATTGCCACAAGAGAAAATATCTTATCATAGTTAATACCATAACATTAACAATATCTCTTGATAACCAAATGGACTTTATAGGTCTCTACCTTTCCGTCTGTGTCCCTTTTTCTTTTGAAGACCTACTTACACCCTATGAATTTTATCCCTTCGAGTGGATCAACCAATGTCCATACATCATTGACTTTCATAGAGTCCATTTTGAATCCCATGGCCTTAAGCCATTTTTCGGTCGAATCTCTGCATTGCATCAATGTAGATGATCGGATCCTCATCATTCTCATCGAGTTCGACAGGATCTCCATTCCGAATCAAAAAATCATAGTATCTGTCTAGCTGATGCGGTACTCTATAAGATCGCCTTAAGGGTGCAGGTTCAATAGGCTCGAAATTTGATCGAATCAAATTCGGTTAGGTTCAACTACTTGTGTCGGTTCATCCATCTATCAAACTTCCTCAAGTTTGATCTTAGAGACATTAGTCCCTTCCCCAAAAAATTTTTTTTCTAAAAAGACTGTCTTAAGGCTGACAAACATCTTATGTTCATCAGCTAGGTAGAAGTAATACCCTTTGGTCTCTTTTGGATATCTTATAAAGCTACACTTGTTAGATCTAGGTTCAAGCTTGTCCGTTACTAAATATTTGACATAAGCCGAACACTCCTAAATCCTATGGTGCGAGAGTACTGATTTACGTCCTATCCACATCTCATACGGCATTTTAAAAACAGACTTACTCAATATCCTATTCAGAATATAACAAGCTGACTCGCATGTATATCCCCAAAAGAAGATCGACAGACTAGTAAATTTCATCATAGATCGAACCATATCCAATAGGATCCAATTCCTTCTTTCAAGCACACTATTATGCTGTGATGTTCCAGGAGGAGTCCATTGGGAGAGAATTTCATTCTCCCCAAGATATGTCAGAAATTCACTAGAAAGATACTCACCTCCTCGGTCAGACCGAAGAATTTTAATACTCTTTTTAATTTACTTTTCTACCTCATTATGGAATAGTTTAAATATTTCAAATGACTCTGATTTATGCTTCATTAAATAGACATACCCATACCTCGATAGATCATCTGTGAAGATTATGAAGTAGAAATATCCATCTCTAGTACTTGTACTCATGGATCCACATACATCAGTATGTACTAGATCCAAGAGTTCACTGGCACGTTCATCCTTTTCAATAAAAGATGATTTGATCATCTTTTCAAGAAGACAAGACTCACAAGTCGGAAATGATTCATAATCACTGACCTCAAGAATTTTTTTTTGAGCCAATCTATTTATTCTGTTCTTATTGATGTAACCTAGTCTACAATGCCAAAAGTAGACATCTGACACATCATCCATTCTAGGGTATTTACTAAAGATTTGGACTACGTTAACAGACTGTGATAATAGATAAATTTTATTATTTAATTATCCAATATAAACTGTAACATCATTCAAAATGATATCACAAAAATTTATTTTTATTGAAAACTAATAACTGTTCTTGGCCAAAAGGCCTACAAAAATTACATTCAATAAAAAAACTTGGACAAAAATGATAATCACCAAAAATAACTCTATGAGAATTGATTATAAGGTTCATGACTCCTAAAGCTAGAACTGAAACTTGTCTTCCATCTCTAACGTTTAAAAATTTTTTGCTTTCACCAAATCTCCTACTGACTAAAAATCCTGCAACAATCGAGCAAGCTCGGATCCTATCCGAGCAGGTCCGAATTGAAGCCGAGCTAGTTCAGTTCTTGACCAAGTCAGTTGGAGCATCAATCCAGAAAGTATATCATGGCTGGCATGCTGATCAAGCTGGCTCGATTTCTGAGCAAGCCGATTCGACTGACGTATAGAATCTTTCTAAGATCCTATTCATGTTTAATCTAAATCTATATACTCTACATAAAAATCATGAAACTATCTAGATCTAATCTAAACACTAAATCATGATAAAATTTAAGTTAAACATATTCAAACATATCATAAAAATTATTAAATCTAATCTAAAATTTTATGATTAGTGTTATAGATCGTACCATACCAGGACAACCTTTCCACTGTAAGAGATAAATCTTACAGCAGGACAATCTACAGTCCATGCGATCATTATTTTTTTATTTTTTAGATCAAATTATTATTTAGATCTAATTTAAAGATAATCTAAAACATGCATATATAACACATCAAAGAACATGCTACTCTAATACCAATTAAAGGGAACGCACAGGATTTCTAGCTTTGATTTTGAAAAAAAAATTTCAAAGATTGCACAGTAGAGATGATTATTAATCATGTTGATAATAAAAGTTATAGATCTAATCTGAAAATTCTATACTATATAAGATCTAATGTACATATATATGCATGCATATCTGAAAAATAAAATATCAAGTACAGTAAAACTATTTTACTGCTTCTATATGTTCAGAACATGTTATCTTTTCATGGATAAATGATCTCCATAATTTGATCTCCTCAGTATAGATCTGATTGCCGTGATGCAGCCACATACACATCTGACCTCTACAAGTGATCCATATGAGATCCTAATTTTGATCAATTCCTTCCGAGTGCTAGCTCGCTGTAGAAATCTTTGATGGCTGATATTAGATCAAACTCCTTCGATCTTTTTCACTAGCTCTTCGGATGCTCCGGTTTGTCAATGTAGATAAGAAATACAAGAGGTTCTTCTTTCAGATCTATGAACTCACGACCCTCATTGCTCATAATCTAGAATCCAAATCCTAGATTGATCCTAGGGTATGCACACACTCAAAATCCTATGCCTAAAACTCTTTCTCCTATTTTTCATGCATGTAGAGAAGAGACTTTCTCTCCTCTTCGTTGGTTCTCTCCTCTTTTCATGTGTCCTCTCTTTCTTCTTTTTTTTTGCATGCACAAAAATAGGTATTTTATAGATGTGCATAGCAAAAGAAAGGCATGAGGGAGAGTTCTAGATGGTTTGTAATTCAATCTCAAACTCTTTTTGAGTTTGAATTTCAACCAGATTTTATCCATCAAGGGTGCGTGAGAAGGGAGAATGCACACCTTCATGTGCATGGGTTTCTTCATGGAAACAACCTTTCTCATGGAGAAAATATGGTGCAAATCTGGGTGATGTGGTGTATGGGAAGATTAGTCAAACTAGTCTCTAACTTGACATCCAACTGAACCAATCCAATCTAAATTGATTAGGCCCAATTAGATCTGATTAAACCCAACTTATTTAGACTTAATTAAGCTTAATTAAATTTTAATTAAATTAAAAATTAATCAAGCCAAATCTTTGATCAAATCAGGGATTAAATCTTCTTGACGATTAGATCATCTTATAACCTAATCGGATCAAATCCAAATGAATCCAATTCATCTTGATTCATAAATAATTATTTAATTAAATTGAGTTAATTAATGATCACTCACTAATTAATCTTTCATTGATCAGCCATTAGATCGAGTAGGAACCTCTAGTGTGTGACCCCGTAGGTTCGAATCTAAATCGATAGCACAAGAACCAATTTTCTATACTAATCAAAATGACCATCTAGCAATGATACCCGATATTCAGATAGGTCGAATGGTGTAGTCACAATATTTAAAATCTACGTGAATATGATTACCGTATAATTCATCACTTTAACCTCTGTACATATGATGACTTAAGGATTTGACTGTCAACCCTAGAAGATATATCCAAATCATGTCTTAAAGCAATTAGTCCTATGATCCTCACAAGGACTATCCTAGCCAAAGCTTTGCTAAATTGAAATACTTTTGAGGATAGCTCCTGAGTCTAGGAGTGGTCAATCCCATCTTGACTCATACACCGATTCCTCAAGTACTTGATAGTACCCAAAAATCTTTCATCACTGAATTAAAAATTTAGGTAGTCTGACATCAAAACACAGTGAGTTGCTTGAAAGTCACCATGATGATCTCAGATCAGAGGGATACTTATGCCCATATTCCATCAGAGCAATTTTTGATAGTGAAAAAGCTCTGAAGTCGGTCACATTCAATACATATGTACCCCTACATCTCATCCGCATGCCATACCAGTATCTTCACACTTCTTGATTAAGAGGATAATCAACTTATATGGAATACAACGATTTATACTCGATAAACGTTGTCATCCTTGGTAACAACATATCATTGATCGTGAACTATTTTAAGGACTAAATGATAAATCCTTCTTTATCGATTCTAAATAGTCCTAAGAACTTCATCACATCAGATAGAAGTTCATTAGAAGATGAAAGATTTATGATGAAAAAGTCAGAATAATTTTTATTCAATTAATAATTCATATATAATTATATTGATTAGCTCAATCATTAGCAGGCTAATGATTGACTTTGGAACACTATTTTCCATAGTTTGGTCTTGTCGCTTCCAAAAATATTCACGTGGCAGTCGCTTCGGATTAAGACTTCTATCTTACTTTTGAGTTGGCAGCACTCTTCAATGTTGTGACCGTAGTCACGGTGGAGGTGGTAATATTTTTTTTGCTCCTCCCAAGTTGTCGAAGACTTCATCGATAGAGGTCGACAAAGGTAACTTTAACCCTTAATTTTCATATAGATCTAAGATCGAGGGGCAGTCAACAGAGCATAGTTGTTGTAGCATCGAGGTAGACTTCTCAACTGGAGGGTCTTCAAGGATCGAAAAAATTCTTCTTTTGCATTCTTGGCTTAAGCGTGCGTCCTATCATGTACGCTTCTTGTTGTTAGGAGTTTGACTTTCCTCCTGCTGACATATGATCCGGTCCTCTTCAATCTACATATACTTGTAGGCCCAAACCAGAAGGTTGGTGTAGTCCCTCAAAATGTCTTATCAAGAGAGTAGTGAGGCATTTGTTGTGGAGGCCTCACTTCAAAGCCAACATGGTGATGGCTTCATCATGGTTGCAGACTTCTAACGTGATTGTGTTGAAGTGTGTTACATAGTCCTGCAAAGGTTTGCCTTATTCTTTATGGATAGAGAAGCTATCCGAAGTTTATGACTAGACTCGATTATTTCCGAAGTGAGCAACTAGCTAACATCCAAGTTATTCAAAGGAGTAGATCGACCTCAGTTGGAGACTGGAGTACCAAACTCTTGCCGCTTTCTTTAAGGTCATAAGAAAGGCGAGGTAAAGGAGAGTGTCCGAGGTGCCCTAGAGCATTATGAGGATCTTGTAGCCCTACAAATGACCCAATAGATTGATTGAGCAATTATATGGCTCTACTGGTGTCATGTTGAACAGACTCGAGATTAGTTCGTGGAAAATGATGCAGGAGAAAGGTGGTCAAGAACTGAAATTAAGGACCTTGCCATTTTCTCTGCTGTCCACCTGGATCTCAGTCAGTCGATGCTTGATCTCTCGGATCTTTTGCTTAAGGTCCTCTTCTTAGCAAAGCGGAGAATAAGTTGGAGTTGAATCTCTTTCGAAGAAGATCGGGGAGCACTGACATCGAGCCTCATGGTGGGAGCCTCGATAAGAAAGTGATCATCAATCAATGAAACCTAATCATCGATGTGTCCTCCGAGGCGCATGATCTAGAATCGGGGAACGGTTCCGACAACTATGCCGAAAAAGCACAAGTTGGAGAGCGGGTTGTAGAGGTTGTCGCTGTTCCATGGTTTACTGTAGATGCTGGATGACATCGGTTAGCACTTGGACCTGGCAGACCAGGTTGCCAAATTGCTGTGGATCTACCATCACGAGCAGCTATGTAGAGTGTGCATGTCCATTCAAAATGGACATTTGTGCGGCTTCACCCTGGCTTCGTTGAGAGGACTATCAATGAGAAGTAGCGGAGTAGTTGCATCACAGCATTTTCTTTCTCTTCAATTGGATTGTTGGGCACTTCTACTAGCACCAAACTATTACGTCAAGACTTCAATAGTCGCTAATGCGGCTAAAGAAGAATGCCAACTCCGAAGATCGGAATGTTAGAAACCTGCAAGAGAAGTCCACACATGCTGGGGTTTCTCCAATAAGAGATCCTCCGATGCTTAAGTCAATCGAAGCTTAAGCATAGTAGATAGAAGAGAGAGGGAATATATGAGCTTAGTGTAGCTTAGCTTAGCCTTCCTTTACTTACCTCGGGGGTTCCTTTATTATCTCTTTATATAGAGTGTTGTCGGAGCTTGTTATGCCCTAGTCCAATAAGATTGTTAGGATAAGAAATCCAGATTATTAGATATCGGTGTTTATTATACCCATGTTCTGTGAGTTTGCTGGAAGATTCCAACCAATTAGCTATATAGTTGAGTGGGCTGGTAGCTTGAGACCAGCATGTAACCGAAGTCTCATCTCGATCATGTCCACATCAATGCAGATTGTAAGACTTCATCCCTTGTGGTCGGCATGACCTTGATCCTGAGGTCGATAAGTGCCCAATGAGTGATCGGACAGGAACCGATGAGATCATTTCATATCGGCTCATCGTGTCAGTTATGATGAATCATTGACTGGATTCACTAGTGGCATCATCGACTCAGTAGCCGTATGTTGATGTTCTTGGTGCTATGGTCGATTAGAAGTAAATGTTCAAAGATGACTCCCGAAGATCATGATTGAGATGACATAACTCCATAACAAATTCCATCTATTTTTAAAAATATTTTTTATAATTAAAAATAATATTTATATATTTTTTTAAATTTTTGGTCGGCAATGTTATATACTTTCTTCTAAATTCCACTCCAAAGTACTCACCCAAGTGCTCGACGAAAAATCTCCATGGTTTCACATTTGAGATAAATCCATCAATTGATCTTGAAGCCAGCCTTGTTAGTGAAACATGAATAAATGGCACGTATCGCCAAGAAGAATAAATTTACAATTATTTGTTTTGCCTAACGACTCAGAATAAATCGCATATATTAGAGGGAGAGCTTTGGCATAACAATAAGGTTGCTCCAAATGTAATATGAGATCATGAGTTCAAAATATAGAAAAGTTTTCACACATGCAAAGGCCAAAATCATGCTTTAGCCGACTTTTCTTGGTTCCCGTAATCACAGAAGTCTTATGCACAAAATCATCCTTTTCTTTGCTAATTAAAAAAGAAAAATACCACAAGGCATGGAAGTGGGGGCAGCATAGAGTCTTCATAGGGATTGGAGAATGCCTCCTTTGCCACAAGGTTAGGGTTGTAGCCAGGCGTTGGGAGTTATTGCTCAGCTGAAATTATTGATACCTCTTACCTAGGGAAGGGGGGGATGAATGAGGAAAACACCTCCAATCATTGTGGTTGGAACTTGGGGAGGAGGCAGCCTGGCAACGTGTGAATCCTTTTGATTCCGGAGTTCCTATCCGCTGCAGCTCACCTCCCTATGGGTGATCCCACAAAGACCACATTGTCGGTCATGTGGGCCCATGCTATCCAAGTCACCAATTCGCACCTGCCTTGTTGGTCTTACACGGTAGATTGGATCCACACGATATTAACCTGACAATGACTCCAACCAGGATTGCAATGGATCTAGATTAAAAATCCATCGATTCATATCTGATATATTTATTAAATAAATTAAAATTTTAAATAATTAGATAAATAATTTGGTCTAATTTACATAAATCATCTATCAAATAAAGTAAATCAAATTAAATAGATTGGTTATATCGGATAGAATTAGAATGACTAGATTTTAAATGTATTAAATAACTCTTAAATATGTTAGATTGATCGGATCATAATACAATCTAATAGGTTTAGCTAGATTAAAAAAAAAAAAAATCAAATGTTTAAATTTGAGTCCGATCGATTGAATAAATAGGTTTAGATAAATTAATTTATTTATTATCTATATTTATTATTAATAATTTTAAATTTATTAAAAATAGATGATGGATGGAATCATAAATTATCATTTCCAAACCTAAACCGTTGAAAAGTGGTACCAGAGCATAGCAAGAGCCGCACATTCAAAGGGGGTGATCTACCAAAAAGAAGAGGTGATTCGATGAGATAAGCGAGAGCGGGAGGACTGTGGATGGGTCAAAGATGCGGATATTGGCTGAAATATCCTCACATTTATGTAATTATTGACGCAAAGTTACAAGGCTATCTCCATCAAATAACTCAATCATGATGGTCTCATGAAATGAATCGCCGAAGACTTGAGTGCAAACAGTAAACAGTTTGTGTTTTTGCTGTTCGCATGCACTCGGATTAAAATTATGAGTTCCGTGATAAGTAGGATTTGTCGCCATACCTCGTCTTTGATTAGGGCTTGCCCATTTCTGATTTCCCTTGCATGGGCCGTACCTGGTACCACTTGAACGAGTCACTTCACCGGTCGTTCAAAAATTTGTTTCTTACTCCGTGCTCCCAAGGTAGACAGCCACCTGCATGAAGCAAAAAGCTTGCATCAAAACCAAATTAGTATATAAAACATATTTTTGAAAACAAAAAATATTTTTATTCATGTAATTATTTTTTTTAAAAAAAAAAAAGATAAGCAACATTTATAGATAATACTTTGAGGTCATCTATTATGATAGGAGAAGAAACTTAAGATTTTCATTTCAAAAAAAAAAAGGGGGGGGGGACACTAACTACCATTTCCTTATATGGCTTGTGTGAACCTTGGTCATATAAATTGAATCTAATTGGAATAATTTTATCCTATATATTATCTCAACTCAGCTTGTCGGCATCCCTCTCCGTGTACATGAATCTCATAATCTATCATGCGTACTCACAAATGCATGACCCACGGCCACCACCGGCCGTTATACTTCCTTGCCTCATCAAGAATCGAATTTAATTTGTATGACCTCCTCGAACTAAACTTTACCGTGTTGACGTCCCTCCCCACTTGGAAGATCTCTAGCTAGGAACCCATATCTCGCGGAGGGAACTCATCCAAAACTGGGTTTGAAAAATGTCACCAAAAAAAAAAGAAAAAGAAAAAAAAAATTCCATTAATTATGGATGCCCCACCACCACCATACTGATTGGCCACCTCCTAGGACCAAACTAACCCTGTCCTCCCCCTCCTATAAAACCCGGTCCCCTCTCTGCATACACCACCCAATTAAGGAGAGCAGCCTTCCTCTTCCCCAGAATTAAACTTTCCCACCGCCCCCTCATCCTATAAACAAAACAAATCCAACACAATTACCCCCTTTACTGGAGATAAATAAAGCCCAGATATGGTCGGCCTCCCTGAAACCGGTGAACCAGGCAACATCCTTTCTGATGCCTGGGATTACAGGGGCCGCCCCGCCCTCCGATCCCGATCCGGCGGCTGGACCAGCGCCGCCATGATCTTAGGTACATGCACTCCTCTCTGTATCCCCACATCCTAATCCCAACCTCCACATGGAAAGAAATCTAAGGTTGTTTCACCTATTCAGTGGTGGAGCTGAACGAGAGGCTGACGACCCTGGGCATAGCGGTGAACCTGGTCACCTACTTGACCGGCACCATGCACCTAGGCAACGCCGCCGCCGCCAACACCGTCACCAACTTCATGGGCACCTCCTTCATGCTCTGCCTCCTCGGCGGCTTCGTCGCCGACACCTTCCTCGGCCGCTACCTCACCATCGCCATCTTCGCCGCCGTCCAAGCCTCCGTAAGTCACCCCACAACCCTCCCTCCCAATCCTTAACTGACATCAAAAATCGGATAGCTAATTGCTAAATGCTAAAGGGTGTGACCATCCTCACCATCTCAACCGCCGCGCCGGGGCTGCGACCGCCGAAGTGCGCCGGTATAGCAGCCGGCAACTGCGTGAAAGCTTCTCCGGTGCAGCTCGGGGTGCTGTACCTGGCGCTGTACCTGACGGCGCTGGGGACCGGCGGGCTTAAATCGAGCGTGTCGGGCTTCGGTTCGGACCAGTTCGACGAGAAGGACAAAGAGGAGAAGCACCAAATGATGAAGTTCTTCAACTGGTTCTTCTTCTTCATCAGCCTCGGGTCGCTGCTGGCGGTGACGGTGCTGGTATACATTCAGGACAACCTCGGCCGGCGGTGGGGATACGGGCTATGCGCGGTGGCCATAGTGGCGGGGCTGGTGGTGTTTCTATCGGGGACGAGAAGGTACCGGTTCAAGAAGCTGGTGGGGAGTCCCCTGACGCAGATAGCGGCGGTGGTGGTGGCGGCGTGGAGGAAGAAGGGGCTCGAATTGCCGTCGGATCCTTCGACGCTGCATGATATAGACGGTAGCTCCGGCCAGGGGGAGGAGAAGGAGTCCAAGAAGAGCAATGGAGAGAAGCAGAGGCTTCCACACACCAAACAGTTCCGGTATTTCCCTCTTTTATTTCATGTCTGTCCCTAACAGCTAGTAACTAAAGAGAAGGAATTCAGATGACAATTGGCCACTCACTTGACACGTAGCTAATTAGAGAGCGTGAACCTAGGTACCATATATATATTATAAGATTCGTTGTCCAAGGGATCGGGAGCGGTCCGTAAACATAAGGATGCTCTCCCTAACTGAACATTGAGAAAAAAATTATTACATACAAGACAACTGCATGCAGAGCCGAGTAATGTCTTGCCAAAGTTTTCTTGCGCCAATTATTACCTTTTGCACTGCCGGAAGTTAATTGGCATAAGGAAAAAAACATGGTATGAATCTGCATTTAGATGTCCTGGATGTACTAGTTGTTTCCATGGCCTCATCTTCTCAAGGGAGTTATATATATATATATATAGAGAGAGAGAGAGAGGTTCCATGTTTGTTCTTGGCATTATTTATATATAGATCCTTCAACTTAAAGAAAAGCGAATAAGTACGTCGACTCACGTGGATGATCAACTTTTACAATTCCGATGTGTGGAAATTTTTGTCCAAATAGACTCATAATATTTTCTGCTAGGAAATATGCTATAGAAATTTATATATATGGAAGTCCAATTTTGCATCAGCTTTATCATTCTTATACGTAAGAGTAGCTTCTTGATATAGACGTGCACCAAACGTGGATGATATGCGGACAATGATGGTAGAGATTCCATAGAAAATTTCCATGGACAATTTTTGCTCTTCATCCACATCCTCATCGACAACATGAGGTGCATATTGAGAAACAATTGTCACATACTTGAAGTGAAAGCCTTTGACATACCGATGCATGATAACTTCGACATGATGCTAACTAAATTTAAATTTATTAGTAAAAGCAATCTCCTCTTAGCTTAGAAGATTAAAAGGTTAAGATTTTTGCTTAACAATATTGTAAGACATCCAATCCGCACACCACCAGCATAATTTCCATCAAACCACCAATATTGGAAATCTTTCTCATTCATGACCTGCAAAGATGATTATAAGGTACGAAACCTATTTAAATATCTATATCCTTTTCGATTCTTGAGTGGTTTTGAGATGTATCTAGACAAAGGCAGGGCAATGATATGAAATCTTTTATGACTCCTCCTATTTGGCTGCACTCGAAACTGTGGAAGGAGAGGATGTAGCAGTTTTAGTGCGGGTCGAATTCCCATTCGCCGGCTACAAGCTGATGTGCTTGTCTGGTTGCTAGCTGGCTCGGGACAGAACCCATGTGGCATTGGGTAATGCGGCTCGCCCCACCTCATCTTTTTGTCCTTCCTGTGCTATTAAATGACCAATGAGATTTTTTCATGGGCTTGCACATAGATAATGGTGACAAAAGTGTTGCACCCACTTTAGGCCAAAGTCCAAGGGCGAAAATCTTCCAGCACATACTCCCAATATCTAGCATGTGAAATAGATGTACTTCAAGAATCTAGTCTAGGATTCTAAACCCATCCACAGTGCAAACATTCTAAATCTTGTTGGAAACTGGCTGCTAATGGTAAAGGCATGGATGGTAATCGGAAGCCTAACACGGAGGGTTATCGTGGGAGTTAAATCCATCATGGTTATGATAATTGAGGGAATGTGTTCCCGCAAACATCCGAGGAACTTGATGTGATCGGATGAGCTCCAAGCTAAAGAGATTGATTGATGAGAGTGGTCGGCTACGGTGTGCTCGGATGAAGAAGCTAACCGTCCGATCTAAAAATAAGATGAAGTTTTCTTGAAACTCATCTGGACTAGCTGGAATGTTTTTTTTCTAAAAAATAATAAAATAAAATGGCTGCCATTTTTTTTTTTTTTTTTGCATGTAGCAATCATGGCAACGAGTAACAAAAAGCTAGAATGTTTCAAAATTTTTCCACTAAATTATTATTAGTTGTATAACAATTGCTATTACTTCTTACAATGGCACGAAATAACTGGTATTTAACATTTTCAGGATGAAAAAACTTTAATGTGCAAAACAGACCATTTGTGATGGAGATGGAGATTGAGATGGGAACACACTAACTTTTATAAAAGAGGGACCTAAGAAATGGTCTTTTTCAGTAAGAGACATGGAATGAAGCATCCTTTCCCTAACCTGCCCGTTGTAACGAAATCACCGCCATAGGATTCCAAAGCTGGCCTTCTTTTATTTATTCCCCCCAATGCATAGGACAAATGGATGCACCGAGAGGCGATTAAATATTATGCCTGTGAGACTTCTTTATGATGTCTCTGCCCAATGGTGGATACGTTGAAACGAGTGTTCCTAATGGAAAGTTAATTAACATTGTAATTTCCCAAGATGTGGTTCCGGTCAAATTGAATGACGTGAAGACAAGATAGAATAAAGGTTCGGCAGAGAGGAATCCCAGGGATCACGGGCTATCCTGTTACAAGCCACCGGCCTGTCACACTCGCCACCTATCTCTATATAATTCTCACGCCAAACCAAATTATTTTCTTGGATTTTTTTTTTTTAATTTTATGTATAGCCTATAATAAAACATAAAAAATGGTCGATCATCAATCTGCAAGCTAGCTTGCAAGGGTAGCATCCTCTTTTTTTTCTTTTTTTTTCTAAGATTTTTTTTTTAATATGTAATTTCCCGTTACTCCATGATCTCCTTATTCTCTGTCTTAGTTACTTACCAAAATAGAAAATATTAGTTAGTTAAATTCTAAATCATTTTAGCAAAATCCATTATATGATTCCAAAAACATATGTTTCATGCTTGATGACATGTTTTCTTTAAAATTGCCATATCTCCTCTTTCTCAAATTCTTTTTTTTACATTATTATTGAATTTGTAGTTGTGTGCATCTGCAGGGCAATGGTAATACATATTGCATATGAGTCACCATTTTTTTTGGTATTTGCTTAATATTTATATGCCTTGAATGATTATATGGCAATAATATGTGTTAAAGTAGGATACATATTGTTGATTCTTCCCTAAAGCTTTAAGATTTTTGACGGGATTCCTAAAATGATAACCTTATCCATCCATTAGGCCTCATTCCCTCTCCTTTCTTTCCGTGACTCTTCTTGAAGATTCGCCTTCTAGATTCTCCAAAAGCAAGGAGGTACAGGAAAGTGGGATAGTTCCACGTCAAATGAGAGATTACTTATTAGAATTATTCTATCACATACGTTTTGGATCACCCAATAAAAAATTATCATATTATTTATTATTGAAAAAAAGATTCACCATCACCCAAGCTTTGTTTAAAACTTTGAATGAAAAATGATCCAATTCAACCGTTAGCTAACAACTTTTGTTGGTTTAAATAAAAAAAGTTTACTTTTTTTTTGGATGATATTGTAACTTTTTATTAGATGCACATGATGGAACAATTCTAACCAATAATTTTTCCATATCAAATTAGAGTTTAGTAGTTATTTAACATGGTATCAGATTCAAAGGTCATGGGCTGATATCCCTATTCATACTAATCTTGCTCGTATATTATATCGAGTCTTATCTTCAATTTACTCATTTTCAGATGAGTTGTTTTTGACTTATCTTGAGACTCATTCATGCCTCTAGTGCATGGCCTAGTCCAAGTCATACATGACATTTCAGATCTCCATTCAGACCAATTTTACTTATTTATTTTCTTGAGTCTTTTCTTTTCTTGGCTTGTTTCAGTTGAGGTTTTTTTCTAACCCATTCTCATCTTAAAGATTCCGGCTCATTTATACTTTTAGTGCGGGGTCCAATCCAAGTAGATTGACCCTTCCGCACAACTTCAGCCTTTGAGATGGATTGTTAACATTGATAACCCATCTTGAATCCTATAATGTTTTGGCGTCTTTTCTTTCCTTTGCTTGCTTCCAATTGAGCATCTCAAGTCATTCTTAACCCATTCATACATTCTTGACTCATTTACACCGCACTTTTTCACACATTGTTGACCCTTTCCTAATAGGTTCAACTTTTGGGCTAGATTGCTAACATTTGTAACCCCTTTTAAAGCCTTTAATCCTATGTTTAGCTCTCATGAAAGAAAAAGAATCAGAATAGGAATAAGTCAAAGTAATTCTTTATCTTGAGTCATTCTTGTATCGTTCATGTCATTGCCTGCACCGTCCAATCCAGATACGTGAGGGTACTGCTGAGGTCTGATATATATATATATTCATTCTTAACCCTTCCCTAACAACTTCAGCTTTGGACTAGGATGTTAACATCCATAAACCTTTTTGAAACTTATAACCCCATGATTGGTTCCCAGGAAAGAAGATTATCAAAATAGGAATTAGATTGGAATCCGAACAAAAGACAGAGAATCGGATTCGTGATTCCGATTCCATTGTTTGGATTTGAAACGAAAATATATGCATTCAAAAGGAATAGCAGCTGAATTGCAATATTCAGTTTAACCAGTTATATATGAACATAATCAATTCTATATTAATTCTCATTTGCTTATTATATTTATTTATTCATATTAAATTAATATTTTATTTTTGATTTGATTTTAGTATTAATTATTTACGTTTTATTCATATTTTTAAATTTATTTATTATTCTTTAGTTAATTTTTAATATTTATCTAACATTTTTTATCTTTTTATTTCATGGTGTTTAACAATTTATATTTGTATTTTATTAAATTGCTTTTTTTTTATAGATCATAGTCATTGATAATTAGTTCCTATCGAAAGATATTATGTTATTATTTTATATCATAAGTATTGTTAATCAGCTTATCATCAAAACAATATCATTCATTCATATTTAGCATGGCATGAGCTGCATATAGCATTTAACATGAGACTAGCTAATACCATGCTGATGAAAATGAAATTTCTACATCTTATTGTCACATTCAGCCTTTCTCGTAAAGTAATCTACCGGACCGATCCCACAATTTCTGGTCTCAAAATCTTAACATATATTTGAATAGTTCCATCAATGTAAAAAAGGGAAAATTGAGGGTTATAAAATAATCTTCTCCACCAATGTAACTGGCATGGTACTGAAGCTAAAAACGCTACGCCTGCTCTATTTGATAGCATGCATGGAAACTTATCAATTAAAATTGCAACGAATTGGCCTTCACGTGATTAGCTTCTCTTTGTTGCAGTTTCCTGGATCACGCTGCGATCATCGTCAACTCGACCACCGAACAAAGTAAATGGCGACTATCGACCCTAACAGACGTGGAGGAGGTGAAAATTGTGACCCGAATGCTCCCCATCTGGGCCACCACCATAATGTTCTGGACCGTCTACGCCCAAATGACCACCTTCTCCGTCTCCCAGGCCACCACCATGGACCGCCGCATCGGGTCATCCTTCCAAATACCCCCGGGCTCTCTCACAGTCTTCTTCGTGGGCTCCATCCTTCTCACCGTCCCCGTTTACGACCGCATCATCGTCCCGGTCTCCCGCCGCTTCACCGGCAATCCCCATGGCCTCACTCCACTCCAACGCATCGGTGTGGGTCTGGTTCTCTCCATTCTAGCCATGGCAGCTGCCGCCCTCACCGAGATCAAGCGCCTCAACGTGGCCCGGTCGAACCCGAACACCATCCAAAAGGGAGCCACCGTTCCATTGAGCGTCTTCTGGTTGGTCCCTCAATTCTTCTTAGTTGGGGCCGGGGAGGCTTTTACCTACATTGGCCAACTGGATTTTTTTCTTAGGGAGTGTCCTAAGGGAATGAAGACCATGAGCACAGGGCTGTTCCTGAGCACCCTGTCGTTAGGGTTTTTCGTTAGTTCGGCATTGGTGACCATCGTGCATAAGGTGACAGGGGAGAGTGGCCATGGAGCATGGCTTGCAGACAATCTGAACCGCGGGAAGCTCTACAACTTCTACTGGCTGTTGGCGGTGCTGTGCCTGGTGAACTTGGGGGTCTACTTGGTGGCGGCGAGGTGGTATGTTTACAAGGAGGGCCGGGCGGCGGCGGAGGATGACAGCATGGCCGGCGTGGAGCTGACGGAGGCAGAAGCATGTTACCATTAGAGTACATATATGATATAATTTGATCTCCTTGTGCTCTGACCGCCGTTCAATAACCTCCTGTGAAAAAATAACTTTTCCATCTTGCTAATGTATGATCAAATATGATATACATGGTTTTATGCAGGATCGCATGGTCAGATATATATAATTTTAAGCTTAAAAAAATTTAGAGCCCATTTACATATTTCTATGGGAAACACTTTCCAACACCACGCGCGGCGCACTGCACGCGGGTGGTGATTGGCGCTTGTACGAGCTCGGAAGTAAAAAAGGTTTTTTTTTTTTTTAGAGCACTGCACTCTGATCCCGCCAAAATATTTTCCTATTTCTATAGAATTTGGCTGAAGATCCCGTAGGAATCGGGTCTGTCGGCCCATATAGCTTTCATTTTCAAAGGATCTGTCAAAATCCACCCCAGATCCCTAACTTTTGTGCTACGAAAAGAGAAAAAGGGTCTCGATAATTTTTTTTTTCTTCTCACGAGATTTGGGCTCGATGGAGTTTAGTTGATATAGAGCTATGCTTAAATAGACGGCTCAGTCCATGAATTCTAGAGTATCGGGCTCTTGTAGGGAATAACTAAACTGGTTCTTAACATTTGAACCTCCGTATCAATTAAAAACATGAATTAAAAAAATCAGGAGTTTAAACATTTTTTTAAAAAAATAATTAATTATGCAAATTTTTTAAGATTTTTATTTTTTTAAATTTTAATTTAATACAATCAAATCAATCAATTTTAAATTTATTTTTCAAACTATTATTACGAATTCCGTCCGATTGCTATGATAGAATTATCATGTAACTTACATGATCTGCTCGTATCATCGAAGAGGATGATATGAAAGATGACATCACATGATAATTTCATCATGACAATTAAATAAAATTCATGAATAGGATCTCAATTAAATGAACTAAAAAATTAGATGATCTGATTGTACTAAATTAAAGTTTGAAATTAAATTTAAAATTCAAATAATTTAATTTTTTTTATAATTAATCTATAAAAAAAAATTTATGATTTTGCTTAAACAACAAATTTAAAAGGGACGATGATCATAGGTAATGGCAAATGGTGACTTTCCCTACAAAACCCTAGAGGTAAATCACTAACAAGAACAAAGAATAATCATTTCACAAAAGAACCTAAGTTGTTTCATAATGCATTAAATCTCCCGCTTGTTCAATAGTTTGCAAATTACCAAATTATTGGGCATAAAGGAGAAACTTCATCCATTGAAATATTTGAAATAATTTATAGAACAAGTATCTAGTGAAACATCAATAACCAGTTAAGATATTCTAAAAATTAATTTTAAAAAATTACTTAGGAGAAGATTAGAATATTTATGAGTGCTATAAGACGAAATTTCTTCCCCAACGGAGATTTTACCTTAAAAAGATTCAAAGCACTTTTACCAAAAAAACTAAATATGCAAGGCACGTGACATCGCACAAAAGTGGAAAGGTTGCCGGGATCAAGCCTAAACGTCATTAAAACCGAATTCAAATTCCTGAGTCTACCAGGAGACGTCTTTCCGAGAGGGAAAGGTTGCATCTCTTGGAAGTGTTTTAAGGGTCAGTTATAAGACTCCTATCCCAATTAGAATAGGACCCCCGTCCCTTCCTATATCTCCCCATAAGCACCCCAACCCAGAAACTATTTCACAAACCGGGGCGAGCACAGGAGGAAGGAGAAGAGAAGCAATGGCCCGAGGGAACGCCGCGATGCAGAAGAAGCTCGCAGAACTCGAATCAGAGATTGGAAGGCTACTGGATCAACCCTCGTCATACATCAATGACGACATCGACGGCAGGGTTGGTTCCTACCAAACTGCTCGAAAGATTTCTTTCGTCAAGAATCTCCTTACGGCCGAGATGGATTCCCACACTGGGGGCAGGCCCGAGCACCTGAACCACATGGCCATGAGGTTGTCCGTCCTGGAGAAGACCTTCGTCAACTGGGTGGCATCAGGGAACGGCAATGGGGCTGTCAACAAGAGTTCTGACACGTCTGCCTCGTGCTCATGCACCCAGTCTTGCATTGTTGATGAAGAGTTTGTAGAGGAAGACAATGTCAACGAAGAAACTAAAGAATTCGGTGCTTTGGATGCAGAAACCATCCTTTCAGAGGAGAGTAAGGAGGAAGGAATTGAGATTGAGGAGGAGAACAGAAGGAATCAAGAGGAAGAGAAGGAAGGGGAAAGAGAAATAGAAGTAAAAATGGATGAGAAGAGAAGGGATAGGCAAAAAAGAGATATGGTAGGGGAGGGTACAGTAGAGGTAACTGAGGACAAGGAAGAGGGAAGAGAGAGGATACAAGGGGGGAAGGTAAGGGAGAGTAAAGTGGAGGTAAACGAGGATGAGGAAGCCGGAGAGCAGCAGCAGCAAGAGGCAAAGATGGTAGAGGAAAGAAAAGCAGTAGAGAAGGAGGTCAAAGTAGAGGCAATAGAAGGGAAGCGAGGATGGAAGCAAGAGGGAGAGATGGTAGGAGAAAGAAAGTTTGAGGCAGAACAGGATAAAGGAAGCGAGAGGAAAGAGGGGGCAGAGCTTGAAAAAGATGAGAAGGAAACAGAGAGAAATCAAGAAAGATGGATGGTAGGGGAAAGTATGGTAGAGGTGATTGATGATAAGCAAGAAGGGAGGAAAGAGGAAGGAGAGATGGTAGGGATGCAAAAAATTGAGGTCAAAGAGGATGAGAAAGGAAGAGAGAGAAAACAACAGTCCTGCAAGGCTAAGAACTGCATGGCCATGGGGTTTGCAACAGCAGCAGGATTCGCAATTGCATTGATCGGGGTAGCGGTCGCAAATGCCTTCTGGGTGGAGGAAACGGTTTACTTTGTCCCGACCTGAGATGGATGCCCTCCTCTTTATTTTCTAATCAAAATGAATCTTTCTTGGCTTTGTGTTTGCTTTGTTTCATTAAGTACTAGTTCGGTGATATACGGAACAGTCTGAACAAACTTTTATAGTTCTGCTATTGAGATCCTATTCTTTCTTTTTTGTTCTTCATGGAATAAGTGGATTATTTTGGTGGTTCTTCTCTCTCTCTTTTTTTTTCCCCCTCTCTATATCATATTTCTCTTTCAGAGTAATTTGCACTTCACAATGGAATTCTATTCCGGCCTACCATGATTTGGGAATTCTTAGAACCAAAATATTCATCATAGGGAGAAAACCAAAGCATATATATTCCCAATTTCTGTGTTGAGTCTTTACTTTTAATGATTAACAGCAATTTCATCCAAACGCAATGAATCAACACATCTGTAAAACTATTCTTTTACAAAGTAACAAGTCCACAAATTTAAATAAAACACGTCGATTAGAAGGGAACAGCTACATACCATGGAAAACACTTCAGTACTTCTGTTGTATTGTACTCTTGTAAGTATGAGCCTCTGCTATTTCTTCTTCATGATATAACCAACAAGGACACCAAGGAGACCCACCAGCACCACAAACGTGACCGAGAAACCACCATGATGCTTGCTTCTTTCTTTTCTTAGAAATTCCTGAGGAAGATTCAATAGAAAGGTCACGATATGAAAGAAAGGACACAATTCAACTAAATTTTATGTGGTATATTTGCATTCATCGGGCAATAGAAGTGGTACTTATATGTTTGTACCAGTTTTCTCCCTTAAGGATTTGTTAGGGGGATTCATGCAGGGATATGGTGTAATTTGCACAGGTTGTTGCATTATGTTGTTAAACCTTTACAGGAAGAATGCATATCTTGTTCTGCATGTATTTTGGCAAACTTTTTAAGTATAATAGCATCTTTTTGATTTATTTTTCTCCTCAAAATTCCTCTTTTAGAAGAAGTTCATGCCAATAGTTCTACCAACCTGTCATTTAAAATAATCAAGTGATAGGGATTTTATCTCCACAACCTTCCAGCAAATTTTCATGAATACATATTTAAATTTTCTTGAGACATTCAATATCTTTATGTTTCATGTCTATAAAATACCACATGGGGAAATTGGCATTTTGACTGCACCCACTTGTATGATATGTTATGGAAACAGTAAAAGCTGAGTTTTGCAAACCTTCCTCCTTGGTCTATTTGATGAAGTGTTACTAGTAGATTTGAATGTTCTCCTCTGATGAATAAAAGATTTGGCATTTAGTTGTTAATAGTCTTCAAATACTTTCATTTTCTTTCATCCCCGAGTCTGGGCATGTTGGCCAAAAAAAATTATAATATGTCCACTGGTTCAGGCTTGGACCACCCGAGTTTTCATGGATTGGGCCCTAATCAAGCTTTGGTGCAAGCAAGGTTTTATGTTTTGCTGAACTTGATCTATTTTAGCTGAAATGAATCAGTTATGGTGGTATCAGTGTGTACCGATCATACTGCATTGTGCCAGTACTGAATCGGTACACCAAATTGGTCCTTGTGCTAGAAGTATCAACAATAATAGAATGGTACCAATACAAGGTCCAATACTGACATGATGAACTTTGGCAAACACTAAACCTAAACTGGTCGGTCTTGGTCCAATTTGTGGTGGTTGGCCCAATTTCAGCCAAAATTATCAAAGCTAGGTATCGATGCTCTTTTAAAGTTTTGATTTGATCCTTGCAATCAAACTGTGATCATTTCTTCATTTTTTTAAGTATGTAGGACATATAGCTCCAATTGCCAATGAATTTTCTTTCTTTTCATTGATAATGAGGAGATACATAATAAACAGTCCTCAATGGGCCAAGGCATCTAAAATGATCCTTACAGTAGTACTTTACAAAATCAGTTGTAAACAACAAAAAACATTACATTTTACAAAAATATTTTTTTTATATAAACTAAATGCAACATTCTATAACTACATGGATTAGTACATAGTGAGCTATCTCATTATTACTCAGTCCCATCAGCATTCCTACCCATATCGTGATGACAGGAATGATAATGACCGATACTATTTGCATGACCGACCTTGCCATATTACAAGGTACCAATAGGTGAATGTAATTTATTTTGTACTCTTGAGTACTTGTCTTGTTACCTTATGCTTGAGTGATATTCGGTATTTGTTTAGAAGAGCACATTCATGTGATATATTCAATGCATTAAGCTTCAATACAATTTAATTTTCCACCTATATAAATTATGATTTTAGGTAACTTAAAAGACCAAATGATGGAAAACAATATGCTTGGTTTTTTACTTTTCTAACATTTTTATTGAAACTCTGAAACTCAGAGCAAAATTGCTGAAAGGAAATTCTATCTATGGGATTGAAACTGTAACTAAATTTTAAAGCGTTGGTGCAACTATCTCAAACCCAGATTGAGCTTGGGTTGACCAAACCTGGGCTTCACATAACATGTCAACATCACCCAGCATGGTTCCAGGTCAAGGGTTTAGACAAAACCAATCTACTACACAAGCATGCATAAGAATTAGATTTATTTTTACATTCGCACCATAGACTATTTACACATCATCGACCCACAGTCTATCGTAGTTTTTGTTTCACTTTAATTTGTTTCATTGAGATTCAAAAATTGGGAGACAATCAAAACCCAGTAGGTTCTTAGATAGATGCTAACCAGAGTAATGTGCACCCCTAGCATCAATTGCATGAGTTGGGCAATATTTGTACAGTAAAAGGTCTAACATCTCTAAAGCAAATTCAATGATTCTTTTGGTAGCTTAGGAGTGTTTTTGAAGACCCAATCAATTATTCCACCTTTTTATTACAAAACTAGTTTGTTGATTAGAGGAACAACAATATTAACCATTAGCTAAATATAGTTTTGAATAGACAAGGCAGGGAATATATATGCACATCAAAGCAATCCATTTGTGCTGAAGACTAAATCAAATACATCTGGAAGAACATAAGCATACTTTTAGCTTAGGTGAAAAGGCAATACTTATAGGAAGAGCAGGTTGAAGAGAACCAACATGATATTCTGTCAGAAAGTGAAGAAGCTTTTCATAGCACAATAAGCATGAAACAAATTCAAGCACAAAAGTTATAATTTAGCAATATGGACTCACATGTTTAATTTTTATGTCTACCCATTGACATGATTGAATTTAACAATCTCTACAAATGCTAAAGCATGTCTTTCAATATAGCATAAATTAATTATGCACTAAAACTGAATCAATACCAGCTCTTGTTGGAGCTTCTGATTTTGTTGAACAGCAGAAATTTTCTCCTCAGTTAACTTGGAAATCAGGGTCAGTGCCTACATATCATACATTACAACAGGTTATGACCACTATGAAGCCAGCAGTAGATATAATAAATGAAAATGCTAATGTATTAATTGCGGAAGCATCATTATAAGAATAATATGTCAAGTATGGGTGTCATCTTTCCAATGGAAGGAATAGAGTTCCATTGTCTGCAAAAGTTTAAGAAGAATCAGATCACTTATCCAATGTGCTATTTCAGGACAACCAGTATGATTAGCATGGAAATAAGACTTTATTACTCCTATCGAAGAACATGGCTTTAGCAAGTTACTTTGTATGAAAATCACTTGTGCCATACAAAAAGCCTTAAAGAGATTAGAAATTGAAATGATCGAGATTTAAGATCTGATTTATAAGATATTTAGGTAAAAGAGGCCTGGAACTGAGATAACAATAGATCTAAGGACAGGCCACCGAATAAATTGAGTCCAGAAACCATGTACTGGCTAAAGAAGCAACAGAATATTGGAATAAAGGCATAGATAACTAAACAGGGAATAAATTGCCTTGATTTCTTTATTACCATGTATGTAATGAAACAGTACTCCTTTTATAGATAATGAAGTGGCAAAGTAGCCCACCAGGCTTTGTCAACCATGTTTCACGTTAGAACTAATTCCTAATAAAATAAACATGCGAGGAAATGTTTAAGATACTGGAAGGTAGATTCCATGTTTGGTCTGTAGTTTTCTCCACAAGCAAGAATTCTACAGCCTTCATGGTTCATGCTTTAACTTATAAATCCAGATGCTCTTGCTTACCTTTAATTATCCATCATTAACATGGCAATAACAAATTACAGTTCATTGGTTCCCTTATAATTCCCAAAATGGAATATAAGTAAAAATGAAGAAATTTCAATTTTCCAGTTTAAAGCTTTTTCTTAGGGTTAGAGGGTTATTAATGTTCATTCAGACTGTACCAACCGAACCGGCCAGTACACCCCGTACCATACCATACCGATGGAAAACCGGAACAGTTCAGGCCGGTTTTTCGAAAAATGGCTTGAACCAGACCGAACCAATCGGTACAGTATGGTACGGGCCGGTACCGAATGGTTTGGTCCATTATGGGATGGTACGGCACCGGTATAAGACAGTACGACATCGATACGGGGTGATTTTCTTTTTTTCTTTTTTTTTGGCCATTGGATGGAATTTTTTTTATTTTTTTTATTGATAGTATAGGATGGTACGGTATGGTACCGTACCATACCGGCCAGCTATCGGCATGGATTCCGGTACCGAGTCTGTAAACCTTGATTCAGACAATCCATCATCTTTCCAATAATGACATTATATCTAAAGATCAACCATATATAACACCAAAGGCTCAAAATCCAGCAAACAAGGCTGGACTCTAGGGATTTGTGCATTTACTGTGGGGTGCATGCTTCAAAAACAAGTGGCTTTGACTCTGTGAGTTATCACAAACCATTAGAAACAGAAATTTCAGATGTTCTCTTATGTTGTTGTGCCTAATAAACACACTTGTTTTGGTAAGCATACCATCCATGTTTTTTTCTTCTAGGTAGATAATATATTGTCGTCCACAACGTTTCAGACATCATCTAGCTCTGATACCAAATTGTAGACCCATGATATCGCTCGAACGTCAATCATCTTTGACATCACAAGCACCGATATCATATTGCGGAAGCTCCTGATCTTTAGCATGGACCTGAAGGAACTTGTGATGTTCTCTATGGGCAGCACACCACCGATCTTCCACCTGGATCTATGATAGGGCACCTCCCTCCTTGGGCTTGAGGGAGACGCCCCCCTTCTCTAAGGCTTCTTCAAGAACCCTAGGACGGCAACTCTAGAGAGAAGAGAAAAAGAGAGTTGAGGAAGAAAAGGTCTGTATTCTACAACATTACGAAATCCTAATACAATCTATGTATTTATACATAGCCATTAGGTCCGACCAAAAAACTCCTCGGCTAACCCAATACATGAAAGCACTCACCGAGCCCATGTACATCCATGTCTCCCATGCTCTCATTCTCTGAATCTAGATCTGACCCATACATGAATTAGCCCCCTTAAGTCCTCTCAAACCATGCCTTAAGACCCCTAGGATCAACCTAGACCCTAGTCCAAAACAGACCCTCGCGTAATTCTGCCCACGCAGAGTCAGCAAGTTCCACTGGATCGACTTAGTCTGAGACTGAGCCGGCTCAGTCCTATGCCGTGCCAGCAGTCCCGAACGCGTAGCTCTCTGTTTTGTCTGTGCTCTGAGACTTAGTCGACCCAATTTTGAACTGAACCGGCTAACCTATAAAAAATCTTCTTTCTGTAGTCTTAATTCACCGGCTTTGGTTTCTTTCTTCACCTTGTGTCTCAGATCTCCGAAGCACCAACCAAGCCCCTGGAATTTCCGAAGCCAACCCCCTGACTCCTCTCATGGCCTCTCAAGGCTTGGGAGCACCACAAATCCTCACATAATATACCTTCCATGTTTACTCTCAGTACCCATTTGGCTGGGGGTAAAATCTAACATGGGAAAAAATTTCATGTCAGATTATCGTGTTTGGTATAAAAAGTGGATGAGGGAGATGGAATATAAATTATGGGTCCCATGTCTATTTTCCTAAAAGAGAAAGTAAAACAATACCAACAGGGGATGGTATTTGTTTTCCCACTCTAACTTACAGAGTGGTGGTAATCTAAAATATCTTTGATTGATAAAAATGTCCTTACTTATAATATTAATAGTGTATTAATTACATTAATACAATTTATATTAATTATATTATATATTATATTAATATTAAATTAATATATTATAAATATATTGATTAATAATATTCATAAATAATAATATTTTAATAATATTAATATGTTCATTAATAAATAAATAGCCAATATTGATAGTGTTAATGTAAATGTGTCATAAATGGCCAACAAATTGATGAGGAAAAAAAAAGTCATTACCTAAATTGTTTATTTAAAGGCATTGTTGGAAATTTAGCAATATTTCCCTATGACATTACCTCCAACCAAACATAGTAATCCTTTTCCAATGCCATTTTTCCGAGTATTTTTCTACCAACCAAACATCATAAAATTTATTCCTCCTGCAATCATTTTTTCAGATAAATGATTCTCAGGGATCATCAAATTACCTTAAAATCTAACATAACCCAACCAACCCTCAAAAAGTGACTAGGAAAGAGAAAAAGTACACAAACTAAAACAAAATATACTTATCAAACTATCATAAAAAATCATGAACGACAAAATCCAGCCATCCATGAAATGCCCCTTAGAAGGGGCAGATTGGTCAAAGTCCAATCACTTTACTATATTTGTATATTTATAAATTACTAATAATTTAAAGATTTAATTAAAATAACAAAAATAGAAAATCATAATTGTTCGCTCTTGAAAAACTGATTAAAAATTCAAAAAGGCTATTATAAAAGTTGTGCAATATTAATGATAATTAGGAAAAATAGACCACCCTTTTGTTGTCAAGTTACGAGAATGAACAATTCGAGAAGACAAGGTATGAGATTCTGTCTTCTTCTAGAGAATACAATATAATATATTGTCAATAAGTAACATGATGTACTCGAAAGTTGCATGGATAAAATATAGAAAAGAGTACGAAAACCTCATAAGCTTCGAATGAAGCATATGGAAATGAAAAATATTTAACTGCATTAAATGAAAAAATTATGCAAGGAATGAGATCACAATCATGGGTGGACTTGCAAGTTCCAAGCTTCCCCCAAGACGTGTTAGCTCGCATCCATCATTGTAGTCTATAAAGAGAAGACAGATGCAGTGGTGGCAGCAAGCGGGCAGGCAAGGATTGTTGACTAGAAAAGGAACAAAGTCAAAGGATAATCACAACCTTGTGCACCATATAGTTTTGCTAGCTCCCAAGAGGAGTTGAAGAGCTAAGAAAGGGAACAAGGTTAATCTAACAAAATGATGGATGATGTGTTGATCTTGAGTCTTGCCAGCACACTCACACACCCACGCATGCACAGAGAGCCTGCCATTTTATGTCTAGATAGAGGGATCATGGGCATAAGGAAGGCAATTATGATCTCACCTACAAAGAGAGGGAGTGCTTATGGGTTTCCCTATGATCTTGTTTCAAAGATATGAAGATATTCTTTTTTGAAAGAACAACTCAAAGATCTTTATATTTACCAGATATGACCCTAGAAAACAATATGATGGAGATAAGGTCATAGTAGTTTCTTGCAACTGGAAGGAAAGATAGTGGGGTGCACAAGGACCACGAGAAATGAATAAGAGACCAATAGAAGAGGGATTGTTTGTGGTGACGAGGGGGTGGCCAACATTGCAAATACAATGGCTCTGCATAGCATATACTGAGATCTAGTAGCCTATAATTACTTTAATGATCTCATCATTAAAAGTTATCTTTTAAGATTCATGACTAACATGGCAATAACAACTCAAATTATTACGTTCTTTGGTAACTCCAACAAAGGCATATAGATAGTAATGAAGAAACTCCAACATCTCCTAGTTCAAGTCCCCTCTTTTTCTTTCCTAGTGTCTTATCAAGCTTTATGCACAAAAATCCATGAAACTATTTCATGTAATAACACTATATATGGCTATGAACTAGAAATTAATTGGTTCTAACTACTCAATGTAATTCCTAGTAGCTGGAATCTTTTACTTAGGGTAACACGACCACTTCAAAATCTTCCTGGAATCTCAAACCCGAACCTGCATCTTCATTCTAAGCACTTCTCTACTAAAAGTGTCTTTAAAATATCCACTCCACAACTGAACCTATATTTGCTCCCACTCTTGGTTCTAGCAACCAAGATGTAATTCTCACAAGCATTTACACAACTCTAATATCTTTATTATCACCAATAAGCTACAACAGAAATTAAGCTTCCGATAACATAAATAACTTAGTAGGTAAGACTGATTAGAAGTCTTCAAGTACCCCACTCAAAAACATCACAAATCGTTCATCGTCATTCCATAGTCATTTACACACATCAAATCATCTTACTGACAAATAAGAAATTAGTTAGTCATTAGCTTGAAGTAGCACGAAGTAGGGGTAGGTATAGGCGCAGTATGAAAGCAAGGAATCCAGGCACATGAGAATTGTAAACTAAGAAAACATAGAAGATGCAAGAAGAGTGATAGGTCCACTTTTTTGAAGGTTATCATTCATTTTGCAAACAAAATTTGTTATTATGGGTATCGAAGTATGCAAAGGGACTCTAAATAACTAAAGTTAAAATCTTTACATATTAACAAAACTGGTTAGACATTTCAAAATGGCCTACCTCATTGCAATGAATTTAGACAATGTTCCAAAATGTTGTGATGGCCATTACAACAGTTACTGAGACACACTTATATTGTCATGAACATAAATAAAAGGATACATGTAATAATTAACAGGATTCAAAGAATAATAATTTTATATTCATTATGGTTTTCACAATGACATCATAGATGAAGACATTTGTAGACAAGGTGTTATTAATGTAACAATTTAATAGTTTGAAAGTATCATAGCTGTTATAACATAAGTGTTTATTGTCAAAGATCATGCTCATTCATTTAGCACCATATTTGTCTAAAAAAAATGTCCTGAATATTCATAATTATCCTAACATAATGTATTAAAACATCGCTCAATAATTTGTGTAGTTTTGTGCATCATGAAGATTTGGTAGAGAAGGCACAGGCAAATGGAAAGGCAAAATCCCTAAAAATAAAACAATGTACAAAAAGGGGAGAAATCATGCTCTGATCTGTTTGCTAGCCAGCGTATGATAATTGCCTTCCCGCATACCACATTTGTTTACTTGTATGTCTCAAGTCAATAGGTGTTCTTGAGTACTTGCCCTTTATGGGGTTATACATCCAAGTTCAGTTAAGGGAATTTTCAAATGCCCAAAGTAAATCTAGAAGAAACAGTAAATCCTCATACCATGTGTAAAAATTCTTGAATTCCTAGATGAAGTGCAACTACAAAACAAGACGCAAAAAGTCACCTCTGAGGACTTCTCCTTGGATGATTCTTCATGAGATTCTGATACCTGGAATTTTTGCACATGCATGCAGTTTTGATGAGCTAAAACTTGTAAGTTATGCATATAAACTCTTGTTATAGAAAATGAATGGGCACAAAAAAAGGTAAATCAGTGACATATTAAGGAAAGTAAGTAAATAACAACTACTTACAGAATCAAACAATGGTAAGTTCTGAGCCCCGTTTTCTAATATCGAAGAGTTTTGGGAAGATCCTTCTTCTGATTCTTCGGGGACAGGTGAGGGAGGATTGGCAGGAATGTAAACAACCCGCAGCTTGAACTCCTCAACAACCTTACCAGGTACTTTATTAAACTGGCAATTTAGTACATAAGTCAGCATACTCCCAAAAGATAGTGACAAAAGAAATTTGACCATAAAGAGCAAGCTGCCCGAAACTAGCCACCATTTCAGGGGTTATATCCTTGGCCATGGCACCATGCTCCACAATGACACTCTGGATGAGGAATTTATCTTTGCACAGCATGGCAGGTGGAGCCTCATTCTGAGCTTGCATTGTTACTAACAATCCCAAAATCAAAGGAATAGTGAATATCATATTCTGCTACAAAAAAATTAAGCATCGATGATCACATCAAAAACTTGCTGTAGTATGACCAATAATGAAAAGATTACCAGTGACAACACATGTTGATCCAGGTGGAACAATTGCCGCATTGGGGCGAACACAATATTTCTTTGGGTTGGTTGTTTTAACCTACAATATGTCAATAAACATAATGTATTTGCAATCGCCTCCCAACATCAACGATATACTCCAAGAAGCATGCAAAGAAAAAACAAGAAAATATTGCATCAAAAAGGGAAACAAACAAATAAAACTTAAGATATCAAAGTAGAAAACTAAGAAATGAATTACCTTGAAGGCAACATACTGATCAGTCTTGTTGCTCAGTTGCATCAAACATGAGCTCTGCTTCTTCAATTCAACTTTTCAAAGCACAAACATGGACAAAGAAAAACATATGCTGTCAGCGCCAAAAAAAGAAAAAAAAATTATGGACCCTACAATGAAAAATAACTCATTTTCTCATTTTTTGAGCTCAGCACAAAAGAAAAGAACATAAGAACAAGAGACCCAAACCAAAATCCAACTAAACTACAAGCCCATAAGAGAAACCACGGCCATGAAACCACTTCCCCCTTTCAAAATCTCAGAGATCAACCGAACAACATAAACCCATCTAGCATCAGAAATGGATTACAAACAGAAAAACGATATATTCGAATGATTGACCAAGATCTCACCCGAAAAGCCCCACAAAAATGCATGAAATCTACGAATAATAGGAAATGGAGGAACTCATATGAAGAGGGCAATCATGCATTACAAAAAGAACGCGGAAAATAGCCAATAAATGGGATTTACAAGGAAGTTTTAGCTCTGTCGGCTGGATATGGAGAAAATCTCCGGCACTCATTCTTATGGCCTGAGATCTCTCTCGAAGAAGATAGCAAGAAGGTACTTCTCCCCCGATCCTCTCAGAAACGAAGAACCCAAAGATTGATGTGATCGAGGAAGGAAAAGGAAAGATTTGTCGAAGGGAAAACGATTTCTTCCCCTCTTTTTTACGCTTGCATTCGAATTCTATCTAAATTCTCGTTCTCTTCTTCCCTCTTCTTCGATTCAGTGGAGCTCGAACTGAGGGCTCGAAGAGATCTCGGCGAGGAGGAAGAGAGAGGACAGACAGGTCGGGGCGTTGGGGCAGGTGATCTCTTTCCTTAGTTTGATGGGATATGATAATGTTGAGTTCTTGATTGACTAAAATACCCCGGCTTCACGCCGTCGCGTTCGAGGTTTCGTTAACGGAATTCTTCCACGATTCGCAAAACCGATAATGGTCACAAACGGGCGGTTGTTACGCGTGTTAGCTACGTTCAGATTCATGACCCAATCCGCAAACCTGCGCATGGCCTATTTCAAGTAAATTCAGATTTATTTGGGACATAAATGAATTAATTTATATATTATTAAATAAGTTAAATCTGTATTTAGATTTTTGATTTATCTAAGCTATTTTGACATATTTAATAAATAGATCGACTTAACTCATTTAATTATTTAAAATTTATTTAATCTATTTGAAATTCACTGAACTTGTGCCATTTAATCTAATGCATTTAGTCTATTTAATTTATTCAAAATATATTTAATTCATTTAACCTGATCTATTTAGTAAAATTCATGCAGATTGAGATGAATTTAATTTATTTAATAAATAAGTTATATTTAAATTTAATTTTTTATTTATGTAATAAATAGATTGAATTTATAAATTTTTAATCCTATCCATATCTAAATTTGAATTTATAAATTTAATCCAGCCCATTTCTCAAAACTTTTCTAAATTTAAATTTATTTATTTAATAAATAGATTGAGATTGAATTTTTAATCTATTTTACCTTCTAAAATTTATTTTAATAATTTTAATTATTATTAGCAATTTAATCATCAAAATTTTAGTTTTAAAATGAAATAAAAAAATGGACCAGAAACATAGTCACTCTTTGAAGGGTAAACAAATAAAATAAATAAAATAATATCATTATTTTCTTTGAAGAAATTGCATCATATAATTAAAATTATTATTTATTTAATATATTTTAGAACATAATCATGCTAAATAATATTTGATACTAATGGTTATTTTTTATTAATGCATGGGTAAATTGACGGAGGTAACGCGAAGCCGTTATAGCTTGCGGGGACCTTTACTTTTAACCCGCTCACTTTTGGGCAGGTGGAGGTTAGAATGGGAAGAAGGGAGGGGGTTCAGGTTCAGTGGTTGTTCTTCGGTCCGGAGCGACCTCAACCCCCATGCGCTTTGAGAATCGTGTCATTATGATCGAGTTGGACGGCATTGATATATTTTATTACCAGCTATAAATATTCCTACCAAAGTCGCTGGAGGCGTTCGTAATCTTTCGGCTGTGGCTGATCTACCCAACCGTATTCGATTCAGGGTCCACACCCCGCATAACTAGAAAGAGTTTGTGGCTTATGAAATCTATGAATATTACATGAGCAAATGATTTCTGAAAAAAAAAAAAAAAAGCATGAGCCAATGTGCCCACAGTCTGCGTAGCTTTACTATAATATCCTCTTTTCATCAATTCCATAATTTGCACAACTTTTAAAGCATAATATCAATTTCATAATTTATGCTGTGGATGAAAAAAAAAAAGGTCCATGGTGCTTTGAAAATTATATAAAATATGATCTCATTGTTAAAGTTATGAAAGAAGATCGATCATTCTCCTACAACAAAGTCGCAATCCAAATCCTGTGTTTTGTTTTGGTTATATTCTTTTTGATCAAATCCTTTGTGCATTATCAAAAATTTTTTTTAGAAGCTTACTACAGTACTTTTTTAATAATATTTTTATTATTTTATTTTTTTTTATATTTTATTATTTTTAAATAATATTTTGTTATTTTTTGGTTCTTCTTCTCCTCCTTCGTAGCTTTTTCTCGCTGTCCCTCGTCATATTCCGCCACCTTCCTATCGCTGCATGCTACTCTATATCCTCCTCCTCCATCTACCTCTCCACCGCTCAGATCCGCTATCGCAGCCACCTCCTTTCCTCCTCCTCCATCCAGCTCTTCGGTGCTCGGACCCACCACTCCTCATCACCATAGCATCCACCGGTGATGGCGTCTCCATCCTCGATCTCATCCGTGAGCACTTTCTCGGGGATCCTACCATCTTCATCAACGACCTCCTCTCCCTTCTCTCTCCGCCCTCCATCTCCCATAATATCATCGTCACTAACTACCTCGATGCCACCCTACCCCTTTCCTCCTCATCCTCATCCTTTGGTCACCTCTTCATTGATCAGGCGCGCTGCTTGCCTCTCCACCATCGTCGCTCATCTTCTACTTGCCGCTCTCTTCCCCACTCTCTTTTTTCTTTCACTGCTCGGACTGGCTGCCTCCTTCCTCCTCCACTTTCATCGCTCACCTTCTTACAGCCATATGATGTCCTCCTCCTTTCTCTTTCTTCACTGCTCATCTTCTCTCTCGCTGCACACCAACTTTCAATGGTGCGAGAAGGAGAAAGAAAATAGGAGGAAGGAGGTGGGTGGGTGGTTCAGCATTTTTTTTTTTTTTTTTTTTGGTATCCAAATTGGACTTGAGATTGAGTTATTTATTGTACCAATCATGTTCATGATCGATAAAAATTGATTGCCGATAAATAGATCGATGCCATCAGTCAACAGTAAAATGACTAAAAAAAAATTTTGGAACGTTATAACAAAACCCCTCTTGGTAACGTGCCATTGACTATGGTGCTGTTTAGATACCCGCAGCTTTCAAATGTAGTTGGTTAAATAAAACAGGAGTACTGGTTGCACCAATAACACCTAACCTATGCGATGCGTTGGTTGGAAGTCATGAATCATAAGCATGTCCCATTGCAATTTATCTTTCAGCTGATCTGATCCTGCTGCAATTGAGACCCCAATGTAACTTCAAATATATAATCCCACATATACATACAAATATCCAAATACCAAAAAAGTGCCATCTCTTACAACCATGATTCACTTACACCTAGTTGCAGGCATTCAAATAGTGCCCATGTTGCTATTGCTCGAACCCTTGATTTCTTTCCTCGCCATTAATATCTCCAATTTCTCAAACAGCAGCTTCTTACCCATGTCTTCAAAGACATTCAAAAATCCTAACCACCATTATACTAAACAAGAAAAGGAAATTAAGGATCTTGGAGGAAGGGAAAGAGAATATATCCAATACTTTTTTATTTATATTGCTCTGTGGACCAATGTTGCTGTCGAGTTGGCTGCCAACCAGGTGTGGCAAGAGAGGATTGGTGGTCGCAAAGTCATTGGGAGTTCGGCCATCCATAGAATCATGTGTTCTATTTTCACTAAACCAAACTATGACGCCATCCATGGAATCATGTCTTTTATTTTCACTAAGCCAAACTATGACAAATGCTTGAGGGTATGATAGCAGGGGGAAGTCATTTGAAACATGGGAACTTAAGCTGTTGGGGATAAATCCCGCTCCTGCCGAAGCCCGGCCCAACGCTCAGCTCAATGTAACCAGTAGCTGCTGAAGAGCTTCAGCGCCAGGCGCCAGGCCGAGCCCCTAACACGGCCGAACTGCCTAGAGGCCGAACTCCCCTGCACCAAGGTCCGGGCCGAACTGCCTAGAGGCCGAACTCCCCTGCACCAAGGTCTCGGCCGAACTGCCTAGAGGCCGAACTCCCCTGCACCAAGGTCCGGGCCGAACTGCCTAGAGGCCGAACTCCTTCGGACCGACCCCAGGCGAGCCCATGCAGCCGAACTCCTTCGGACCCCACGGCCGAACTCCTTCGGACCGACCCCAGGCGAGCCCATGCAGCCGAACTCCTTCGGACTTCCCACGGCCGAACTCCTTCGGACCGACCCTAGGCGACCGAACTCCTCAGCGAGCCCTGGCCGAACCAACTAGCAACTGAAGTCCTTCAACTGGCCAACCGAGCTTCTTCGGGCCTCTCAGCGGCCGAACTCTACAGACGGCCGACCCTTCAGCCAGACGAGCTCCCCCAGCTTCCCCCTCGGCCGAACTCTGTTACAAGTCCGAACTCCATTGGACGAACTGTCGCCTGCAGCGAAACCGGACGACGCCTTCCTCTCCGTACCGGACTCCATGCGGCCCACGGCTCGCCGGTATGGCTCCCACGACCTACCGGACGACGCCTTCCCTCTCCGTACCGGACTCCATGCGGCCCACGGCTCGCCGGTATGGCTCCCACGATCTACCGGACGACGCCTACCTCTCCGTACCGGACTCCACGCGGCCCACGACTCGCCGGTATGGCTCCCACGATCTACCAGACGACGCCTTCCTCTCCGTACGAAACTCCATGCTGAACCTCGACGACTCTCTGCCAGACGGCACAGCCGTCACCATCAACTAAGCTCCGCTATAAAAGGACCCCTCCCGACATACTAAGGCTAAGCTCTCTAAACTCTCGACTCGCTCTCCTCCTCACATCTAAGCACGGAACTCATTCCGAGCACTCCATTACTGTTGGCCGGAAACTAACTTGACCGTCGGAGGGTCCTGCCGGAGCCACCACCCCACCGGTTCCGGACGGGACTTCGTTTTGCAGGTCCCCGGCGGCGCCCAGCGGCCTCGATTGCGGCGACCTCCGGCGGCGACGGATTTCTGCACCAACAGATTGGCGCCGTCTGTGGGAACCGAAGGGACTGAACCTTCGAGGTTCCCTTGTTCTTAAAGGAGTGCTCGGCGACGATTTTCCTCCCCTGCTCCGGATCTCTCTTCTCCCTCTTCAGAATTCCTTCTCTGGAAAGAGGAAATGCCCCCCAGAAGGGCTTCGACGCGGCGCTCGACGGCTTCCGCGGCTCGATCCCCTCCGAGTCCGTCCTGTCCCTGCTCCGGCCCCGGTGACTCAGCCCCTCGTCTATAGCCGCAGGTGGATACGGAGCAGTTCAACCAGCTCATCCAGCACGTTCGCGGTCTCACGGAGGCGGTGCAGGCGGTGCTGCACCAACAAGTCCCAGTGCCAGCCCGACCGGCGCGGGACTCCCCGAAGTCGGATGATCCAGTCCAAGAGCGACCGGCCTGGGCAGCCCGACCTCCGATACCCGGATTGGAGAGGCGGAGGAGGGAGAGCCCTTCGTTCGGATCATGGATCGACCAAGGGTGAAGCCTCGCGCCCATCTCACCAGAAAGCCTTGGAGATCAGAGACCGTGAGGACCTGCTGGGCCAAAGGCTCTTGGAAATGAACCGGCGAATTGAAGAACTTCGTCCCCCCTCGCGTGGTGATGACGTTTGTGCAGACCCTCCTTTCTCGCAGAAAATCATGCAAGAACCTGTTCCACCGACCTTCGAGCTCCCTCAACTGGAAAGCTACGATGGAACTTCTGATCCGGTTGATCACCTGGGGGCCTTCCGGGCCATGATGCTGCTTCACGGCGCTTCAGATGCCGTGCTGTGCCGAGCCTTCCCGTCTACCTTAAAGGGAGCAGCGAGGAACTGGTACTCGGCGTTGAAGCCCAACACGATCTTCTCTTTCGACCAGATGAGCAGTCGGTTCGCGGCCCACTTCATCAGCAGCCGACGACCGAGCCGAGGTTCAGATTCCCTGATGAGCGTCAAGCAGAAGCAAGGGGAATCCATCCGGACTTACGTCACTCGATTCAACGCCGCGGCATTGGAAGTCCGGGACCTGGACCAGTCTGTCGCGATGGCCGCACTTAAGGGCGGCCTTCAGAAAAATAGCTTGCTGTTCTCTCTGGAAAAAAGGTATCCCAGGGACTTCGCCGACCTGCTGGCTCGAGCCGAGAGATATGCCCGTGCGGAAGAAGCCTTCAAATTGAAAGATGAGGAGCTCGTCAGAAAGGACCGGCTGGCGGACGAGGAAGAGCTGGGTGAAGCTCGGCTGCACTCGCAGACCCCCTACGAAAGCAGGCGGGCCCGAACTCCTCGAACTCGCCCTGATAAGGAGGCGCGAAGGAGTCCACTTCCCGGAAGGTTCCGCCGCTATGCCCCCCTCAACGCTCCTCGAACCCAGATTCTCACCGAAGTAAAACACCAGCTGCCAAGACCGGAAGGATTACGATCTCCCCCAAACAAGCGCGATCGAAATAAGTACTGCCTCTACCATCACGACCACGGCCACGACACGGAGGGATGCATCCAGCTCCGAGACGAAATTGAGGAGCTCGTCAGAACGGGTCGGCTGGGTAAATTCCTCCGGTACCGGCCTGAAGCAGAAAAAGATCGGCTAAGGGCGCTGCCGTAGCCAGACTACAAGAAGGTCGGCCACCTTACGGCGTCATTCACATGGCCCCTGGAAAGATCTCGGTGCATCAGCGATTCGCCATCTCCCAGCAACAAGAGCTTGCACCAAATTGAGGAGTTCAGCATGAGGAGGTCGTCCACCCCGGAACTTATTGCCGAAGAAATGCGGAGGAATCAGCCTTAGGGAGGAGCCCAATCGCCCCTAAGAGAGAAACGGAGAGCAGAAGTTCCCCCGCTGAAGCGGAATGAAGTTCGGCGCGAGGAAGGCCGAACCCACCTATGAGCCCGTCAGCGAGGAAGCTCCGACAAAGAAGTATGAAGTCCTCCCGCGGAAGCTTCCGCGGGAAAGTGGAACGAAGTTCGGCGCAAGTAAGGCCGAACTCACGCTCCAGAATGTCCCCCAAAGGAACCGCCTACAAAGTGTTCACTGGAGGCGGAATGAAGTTCGGGCGAGAAAAGCCGGGCTCACCCCAAAGCTCGGCATCAAGGTAAAATGAAGCTCGGTGGAAAGCCGAACTCCTCAACTCAACCTCCAAAATAAAGTTCGGCGCTGGCAAGGACGGAACGAAGCCCCCCTCCCTGGAAGGTTCCGCAACTACGACCCGCTCCTCTAACTCGAATTCTCGGCAAAGTTAAGAGCCAACCGCCAAGACCTGAAGGACTACGGCCTCTCCAAACATGTGCGATCAAGGAGAAGATCGGCTATAGGCACTGCCGTAACTGGAAAAGACAAGAAGGTTGGCCGTCCCGCGGCGTCATCAACGCCACCCCGGGGAGGAGCTAGGAGCTAGCTACATCGGTGATTGTCATCCCCAGCGACAAAGTCAAGAGAAGCATGGTCCAAATTATGAAGGCCGGCAGGAGATAGAGGAGGTCGTCTGGACGGGACTTGCTGCTCGAGGGAGCTCCGAGGAACAACACCCCGTCGACCCCTCAAACGAGAGCGCGCTGTCCACGACTTCCCTTCGGTAAAATTCTCCCCTCTGCAAATATTATTTCTGGATGCGAAAACTATGCGATGACAGGAAGAGCAGCAGTCAATAATCGCCGCGTTAGGAACAGGAGGAGAACCTCGTCCTAACGCGAGCGACAAGCTCGGCCGCAGGAGATAAGATCTCCCCCGAGCGCGCACCTCGGCCGCAGGAGATAAGATCTCCCCCGAGAGAAGCTCGGCCGCAGGAGATAAGATCTCCCCCGAGCGCGCACATCAACCTCGGCTAGAGATAAGATCTCTCCCGAGCGACCGTGAACAACCTCGGTTAGGAACAGGAGGAGAACCTCGTCCTAACACGAGCACCAACCTCGGCTAGAGATAAGATCTCTCCCGAGCGACCGTGAACAACCTCGGTTAGGAACAGGAGGAGAACCTCGTCCTAACACGAGCGCCAACCTCGGCTAGAGATAAGATCTCTCCCGAGCGACCGAACAACCTCGGTTAGGAACAGGAGGAGAACCTCGTCCTAACACGAGCACCAACCTCGGCTAGAGATAAGATCTCTCCCGAGCGACCGTGAACAACCTCGGTTAGGAACAGGAGGAGAACCTCGTCCTACGCGAGCGCGCACCTCGGCTGCAGGAGATAAGATCTCCCAACGAGAGAAGCTCGGCTAGAGATAAGATCTCTCCCGAGCGACCGTTGACAACCTCGGCTAGAGATAAGATCTCTCCCGAGCGACCGTGAACAACCTCGGTTAGGAACAGGAGGAGAACCTCGTCCTAACACGAGCACCAACCTCGGCTAGAGATAAGATCTCTCCCGAGCGACCGAACAACCTCGGTTAGGAACAGGAGGAGAACCTCGTCCTAACACGAGCACCAACCTCGGCTAGAGATAAGATCTCTCCCGAGCGACCGTGAACAACCTCGGTTAGGAACAGGAGGAGAACCTCGTCCTAACGCGAGCGCGCACCTCGGCTGCAGGAGATAAGATCTCCCCCGAGAGAAGCTCGGCCGCAGGAGATAAGATCTCCCCCGAGCGCGCACATCAACCTCGGCTAGAGATAAGATCTCTCCCGAGCGACCGTGAACAACCTCGGTTAGGAACAGGAGGAGAACCTCGTCCTAACACGAGCACCAACCTCGGCTAGAGATAAGATCTCTCCCGAGCGACCGAAACAATCTCGGTTAGGAACAGGAGGAGAACCTCGTCCTAACACGAGCACCAACCTCGGCTAGAGATAAGATCTCTCCCGAGCGACCGTGAACAACCTCGGTTAGGAACAGGAGGAGAACCTCGTCCTAACGCGAGCGCGCACCTCGGCTGCAGGAGATAAGATCTCCCCCGAGAGAAGCTCGGCCGTAGGAGATAAGATCTCCCCCGAGCGCGCACATCAACCTCGGCTAGAGATAAGATCTCTCCCGAGCGACCGTGAACAACCTCGGTTAGGAACAGGAGGAGAACCTCGTCCTAACACGAGCACCAACCTCGGCTAGAGATAAGATCTCTCCCGAGCGACCGTGAACAACCTCGGTTAGGAACAGGAGGAGAACCTCGTCCTAACACGAGCGCCAACCTCGGCTAGAGATAAGATCTCTCCCGAGCGACCGAAACAATCTCGGTTAGGAACAGGAGGAGAACCTCGTCCTAACACGAGCACCAACCTCGGCTAGAGATAAGATCTCTCCCGAGCGACCGTGAACAACCTCGGTTAGGAACAGGAGGAGAACCTCGTCCTAACGCGAGCGCGCACCTCGGCTGCAGGAGATAAGATCTCCCCCGAGAGAAGCTCGGCCGCAGGAGATAAGATCTCCCCCGAGCGCGCACATCAACCTCGGCTAGAGATAAGATCTCTCCCGAGCGACCGTGAACAACCTCGGTTAGGAACAGGAGGAGAACCTCGTCCTAACACGAGCGCCAACCTCGGCTAGAGATAAGATCTCTCCCGAGGCGACCGATCAACCTCGGCTAGAGATAAGATCTCTCCCGAGCGCGGAACCTCGGTTAGGAACAGGAGGAGACTCGTCCTAACACGAGCACCAACCTCGGCTAGAGATAAGATCTCTCCCGAGCGACCGTGAACAACCTCGGTTAGGAACAGGAGGAGAACCTCGTCCTAACACGAGCAAACCTCGGCTAGAGATAAGATCTCTCCCGAGCGACCGTTGACAACCTCGGCTAGAGATAAGATCTCTCCCGAGCGACCGGAACAACCTCGGTTAGGAACAGGAGGAGAACCTCGTCCTAACGAGAACCTCCTAACGAGGGAAGCTCGGCTGCAGGAGATAAGATCTCCCCCGACATCAACCTCGGCTAGAGATAAGATCTCTCCCGAGCGACCGTTGACAACCTCGGCTAGAGATAAGATCTCTCCCGAGCGACCGTGAACAACCTCGGTTAGGAACAGGAGGAGAACCTCGTCCTAACACGAGGTCAACCTCGGCTAGAGATAAGATCTCTCCCGAGCGACCGTTGACAACCTCGGCTAGAGATAAGATCTCTCCCGAGCGACCGTGAACAACCTCGGTTAGGAACAGGAGGAGAACCTCGTCCTAACGCGAGCGCGCACCTCGGCTGCAGGAGATAAGATCTCCCCCGAGAGAAGCTCGGCCGCAGGAGATAAGATCTCCCCCGAGCGCGCACATCAACCTCGGCAAGAGATAAGATCTCTCCCGAGCGACCGTTGACAACCTCGGCTAGAGATAAGATCTCTCCCGAGCGACCGTGAACAACCTCGGTTAGGAACAGGAGGAGAACCTCGTCCTAACACGAGCACCAACCTCGGCTAGAGATAAGATCTCTCCCGAGCGACCGTTGACAACCTCGGCTAGAGATAAGATCTCTCCCGAGCGACCGGAACAACCTCGGTTAGGAACAGGAGGAGAACCTCGTCCTAACACGAGCACCAACCTCGGCTAGAGATAAGATCTCTCCCGAGCGACCGTTGACAACCTCGGCTAGAGATAAGATCTCTCCCGAGCGACCGTGAACAACCTCGGTTAGGAACAGGAGGAGAACCTCGTCCTAACGCGAGCGCGCACCTCGGCTGCAGGAGATAAGATCTCCCCCGAGAGAAGCTCGGCCGTAGGAGATAAGATCTCCCCCGAGCGCGCACTTCAACCTCGGCTGCAAGATAGGAGGTCTCCCTCGAGTCGACTTCAACTGACGAAGATAATGTCGCCCCCGAGGAGCTCAAATCCGACTTCGACCGAAGGAGGCGAATCTTACTTCGGCTTCAACGTCAGCTTCATCGACTTTAGCCGGAAACGAGTTCCATTCCAATTCCAAACATCGACTGAAGATGAGGTCTCCCCCAAGTCTCAGCCTCAACTTCGGCGTCAATCTTGGCTGGAGATGAGACCTCCCCGAGCTTCAGATGCGGAGCCTGGAAGAAGACTTCGGCAGTCGCCTGTTTTGGTACTCCCTTCCTTCAATTTTTGAACTCGGGAGTGGGGGGGCTACTGTTGGGGATAAATCCCACTCCTGCCGAAGCCCGGCCCAACGCTCAGCTCAATGTAACCAGTAGCTGCTGAAGAGCTTCAGCGCCAGGCGCCAGGCCGAGCCCCTAACATGGCCGAACTGCCTAGAGGCCGAACTCCCCTGCACCAAGGTCCGGGCCGAACTGCCTAGAGGCCGAACTCCCCTGCACCAAGGTCTCGGCCGAACTGCCTAGAGGCCGAACTCCCCTGCACCAAGGTCCGGGCCGAACTGCCTAGAGGCCGAACTCCTTCGGACCGACCCCAGGCGAGCCCATGCAGCCGAACTCCTTCGGACCCCACGGCCGAACTCCTTCGGTACCGACCCCAGGCGAGCCCATGCAGCCGAACTCCTTCGGAACTTCCCACGGCCGAACTCCTTCGGACCGACCCTAGGCGACCGAACTCCTCAGCGAGCCCTGGCCGAACCAACTAGCAACTGAAGTCCTTCAACTGGCCAACCGAGCTTCTTCGGGCCTCTCAGCGGTCGAACTCTACAGACGGCCGACCCTTCAGCCAGACGAGCTCCCCCAGCTTCCCCCTCGGCCGAACTCTGTTACAAGTCCGAACTCCATTGGACGAACTGTCGCCTGCAGCGAAACCGGACGACGCCTTCCTCTCCGTACCGGACTCCATGCGGCCCACGGCTCGCCGGTATGGCTCCCACGACCTACCGGACGACGCCTTCCCTCTCCGTACCGGACTCCATGCGGCCCACGGCTCGCCGGTATGGCTCCCACGATCTACCGGACGACGCCTACCTCTCCGTACCGGACTCCACGCGGCCCACGACTCGCCGGTATGGCTCCCACGATCTACCAGACGACGCCTTCCTCTCCGTACGAAACTCCATGCTGCTCGACGACTCTCTGCCAGACGGCACAGCCGTCACCATCAACTAAGCTCCGCTATAAAAGGACCCCTCCCGACATACTAAGGCTAAGCTCTCTGAACTCTCGACTCTCTAAGCTCTCCTCCTCACCTCTAAGCTCCGGAACTCATTCCGAGCACTCCATTACTGTTGGCCGGAAGCTAACTTGACCGTCGGAGGGTCCTGCCGGAGCCACCACCCCACCGGTTCCGGACGGGACTTTGTTTTGCAGGTCCCCGGCGGCGCCCAGCGGCCTCGACTCCGGCGACCTCCGACGGCGATGGATTTCTGCACCAACATAAGCTATAACAATCCCTTACGACCTACAACCCAAGGAAGACGAGAAAAAAAAAACGTAAGTAATTAGCCAACTTCTTATGGCACTAAAAGATGGTAGTTATATAGCCCGACCATAAACTAGACTCACAACACACCGGAGTTAAGCAGTTCATGTTTGGCACGAATGAGTCCCAGGTGTCAACAGGTTGACCCAACTTGACCCATTTAGTACATTGGTTGGATTAAAGGTTTTAGAGGCTATTTTGTTTACATTTATGACCCATTTAAGACATGTTAAACTTATTTAGTTTGATCTAACTTTTTTATTAAATATGTGGATTAGATCGGTTTACCTGCTAATAAGAAGACTGAGTTCTATTACAATTATTTGACCTATTTAATAAATTAGTTGGTTTCGCACCCCAACTCAGATCCATTTGCCACCCCTTGTCAAAGAAGCTACCTAAAATCTTCCTAGCAAATCTTAAAAAATGTAAAGGGGTTAAATAAAAATATCCTGAATATAAATATATTCCTTTTTTAAATAAGAAAGGGAAAGTTCCTACCTGTCATAATTGTTTCCTATCATATACAGCTATACAATTCACCATAAAAATATGTTATTAAATTTGTTACAATGGGTCATCATAACTTGAATTCTTATGTAATTTATTGCTTAAATAAGATAATAAGACCAGTAGCAATATTTTACTTTAACAAAAAAGCTACATTGTTATAAGTTACTAAATTTGTGGCTGTAACGAATAAAAGTATAATGTTTATGCTATATAATATGTACACTATTAATCCTTGCATGCTACCGATATATGTATTACTAAATTTATTGCTACAACTTATAAAAGTATGGCAATAATGATCTACAGCCTGTGTGCTTTTAAAACTTTTGCCATTCTTGCATCTCTTCTCTATAAATATTGTTCCCCTCCGCTCTTCCAATCCTATGTTTTAGAGCCGTTGCCATTGCAACATAAGCCACTCCTTTGTTAGGTTCCGCTTCCCAACCATTAATTCCCACACCTTTACCAATTCTTTATTCGTTCAAAGATGCAATTTGGAATGGGCAGCTTAGGAAATAAGAGACCAGATATGTTATACATACACGCAACTAAAGTTTGATATATTTTCTCAATTACTAGTTCGGACTCTCCACAACATCTTTAGTGGTAGGGATTGAGAAAATAATGCTTACACCACACCACAGATGGTATAGCTTCACAAACACCACGCATGATGATTGACTCTCACATAGGATCAAAATGAAAAAAAAAAAATTAAAATAAAAAAACTATTCGACATGTTATTCAAAATGTAGCTGTTTTATTGGATCTTAATTCAAATATTTATCTAATTTTCTAATGTGGTGAAAATGTTCGTGCCTGTACTTTCACAATTTTTGGCTACATGGGAGACAGCATTTGTTTTATCTTCAGCAACATCATTCCTCCTTGGTAAGTTAGGCAGACAAAGGGACCAAAGCAAAGGGACCAAAGCCTGTGAAATATGGAGACAAATTCTCTGGCAGTAGAATTGTAAACAACTTCTCGGTCCCAGCAGCTCATAAGCCTGTGAAATATGGAGACAAATTCTCTGGCAGTAGAATTGTAAACAACTTCTCGTCTCGGTCCCAGCAGCTCATAATTTCCTCCAGAATGACCAAGAGACCATGGTTTGGTAGCAGCGGGAGGCAGGCAGTAGGCATACCATATTTGTATTTTGTATGCATGACCATAGTAGTCGACCCATGGGGACAACCCCAACACTTCTTGTTTGATGCAGTTCTTAGATCGTTATTATTTTATATTAAATTACCATACAAATTTAGGCTAGTATTTTATATATAGTTATGATTTTTATATGCATATCCGCTATTCACAATGTAATGCGTTTGTATACCTAATAAATATTTGCCTGTTTTTCCAGCTAAGAGAAAAAAAAAAAAAAAAAAAAGACAAAAATGATGCTTCCATGCCTACAACCCAATAGAGGCCTCCAAAAAGGGAACTTAGTGGCTCTCCACCAACCACACCTTACTCGAGCATTTGGTGACACTACACTCTTGGAAAATATGCATGAAATGTTAGTTTTTATTTCAACCGCAATTATTGTTAAGATTGGATATTTGTTCGGATCAATGAGCAAACATTACATACGAATCCAATGAAGAAAATAACGCTGAGATCCATTCACACCAAGTCTTTTGGGGGTTGTTTGATTGTAGGGAGAGTTTCTTTTATTTTACTGCTATTTCTTTTGTGGGGCATGCATCATGATGAATGTTACCGATCAACCTGTTGGAAGGCCTACCATGCACTTTGTGATCAGAATATAAAACTGTAATACACTCCCAGAAAGAATTAGGCAAAAAATAATATGTGAATGTGAAATGAGAAAAAGTTTGGTGCAGACATTAAGTAAATATACATTACAATGGTAATCCTTGTTTAAAAGTCCAGATCATATCGAAAAAAATGTCATACACAATAGTTGGAAGTTAAAATATGACATTATAGATGGAAACAATGGAAAACGTACATCAAATAATAACATTTGGATGGGGAAAAAATTGGGATGACCGTTTTATCGTCATCGTAATCTGCATATTTTCATAACCATGCTATTGCTAGCAAAATTTACCTAGCTCGGGATTCGCCTTGTTTAAAGGACTAAAATTACGTTGTTAACAGACCGACCGTTGACAGCATCGCCCCTAATGGATCTGCAATTATAATGTATGGACTGTAAGCATGTTGCTGTTACAACAAGCGAGCAATAAATAGACAGGAAAAAAAATATAAATAAACAAAAACCAAAGGCTGTTCAACTTCATATGCCTCACGATCTGCGGACAGCTTCTAAGGTGAACTGTGAGAAGCTAGACAAGTGCCACATCAGATGGTCCCGCGGGCGGGTTACATGTTTTCAGTGGCTGCTAGCCCTGCTCGGAATTACAGAGCCTGCAGCAAGCTAAGAAGTGGAGCATTTACCTCATTGAGCGTTCAGTGTTCTTATTCGCAGGAAGAAAAATTTGTATCCTCCAAGATTTCGCCAAATATATTCAGGCATCCATCCCACTTCTTTTTTTCTCTTGCTTCCCAGTACCCACCAATATAACGATAGGTACCATCTTCACCGTCTCTTTGGAACCATCTTGGCTTCCAACCATTCTCTTGCAATTTCCTTGACTGTAAAACCGATGACCATGCAGTAAATGTCAAAACCCTACATAATGAGCATCACATAGGTGCAATTATCGTCTAAATTATAAGGCAATGTGCTTACAGCTAGATATTAGGGAGCAAAACAGAGATATTCAATTTCTCCACAACGATAACATTTTGCCATGCCTCTTATGTAATTATTTTGGTGAGAATTATTGGTACCACAATCACAGAAACTAGAGCATTATGGCATCCATTTTGGCAATGTTTAAAGCTCTGGTTCGTAAAGTTAACCAAGCAAAAGACCCCAGAGTTTTAAAGTGTTTGCGGGCCTTCATCTACTTGACTGTACTGTTCCCATTGATTTAGCTTCAAGCCTCATGGGAAAGACTAGCAGATGTATTACAGACTGTGGTTAGAAAGTAATGTGTCGACTATTATAAACTGGATAATAACTTCCCTAATGTTGCCAGTGACTACCATCCTCTTCAATCTCGAATCTCTCTCTCAACTTGTAAGCATTTACAGCGAGCCAAGTCTTCCGTGAAGAAAATAAACTGGCAATCTGGGTAGCAATTTTGGAGCATTAAATGAAGTCTCTATTCAGTGGGATGTCCATCAGCCTTAAAGGTTTAGTTTAACTCTAGTTTCCTAATTTTCTTGGCTGTCTCTGCACTAGAATGCAAAGACCAGTTGGTTTCCCAAAGAAGAAAAAAAGAAAATAAAAAGATCCTAGAGTTCAACCTGTCTTAAACTCAAGGCACCGCAGCAGGACTCACTCCCAGTATACTCTATAGCATTTTGGGGCCAGGGAATTCATACAAGGGATAATATTCCAAAGATTCCCTTTGATACTGGTTTACAAGCACAACAAGTCTGATACAGTACAAATGCAGGTGAGATGATAATTCTTTAGGAAAACATGGGCACAAGTGCGCACGCGGGCGGGCACAAGTGCGCACGCGGGCGTGCACAAGAGAGAGAGAGAGGGGGGGGGGCTGTACCATTCGCTGCCTTTTCTCCAATCGTAGCTTCTCTGCATTTGCCTTCTCATATTCCCCATTCTCCAGATGCCGCTGGTCTGGACGGAGTCTTGAGTCCGTAGGTGGAAGTTTCTCCTTAATCCGTGATCAAATATTTGGGATCAGATAACTAGAACAGAAAATAGAGATGAATAAGAGTAAAAAATGTAAAAGTTACCGAGCTGACATTATACGTCATCTCTACCTGTAGTTCAGAAGTTAGCTCGTTAAGCGTAATCGCAAATGATGACAAGTTGTACCGAGTGGGATTAGCAGGAGGCTTGTTCCTTTTCCATAGCAAGGAAGCAATCTGCGTTAGATTAGAACCCTTAATCTTGGAAATATGATCTCCTTTGACATAGTACATGCTGTCATCCCATCTTCCTGTTAAGGTGGCTACTTTAGTTCCCGCAACATCCTCAACAAAGCCTTGCACCTGCGGGGCATAATTAGCTATTTTTCACTAGGAAGGCTCGATAAGTATGATCAAATGCATGGCTCAGCAATTTACTTCTTACTTGGCGAGGATTGCGGTCAAGGAGAGACTGCTCTTTAAACTTGAGTTTACAAGAATATTGGCGGTTGCCTTGTATATTCATTGTTCCATGATGATCACAGTATACTTTACCAAGGATAAGGTTGTAAATAGTGGTTGTAACCTGAATTTGAGAAGCACATGATCAATTGCTTGACATGGCAGAATGTGATCACAGTTAAAAACATTGAGCTTCTGGAACCTTAAGAGGACAATTACACCACACACCTTGCTCCATTGAAATATTTCACCATCATCAAATTCCAGGGTCAAAATGCCAACCGGATCTAGTTGAATAGATCGCCCCCAAAATTTTGACCTGAGATTGCTGTCACCCGAAAACTTCCAACCTTTGCCTTCACAGTGGCAGGCAATTAGCATGGGGTGGTGACTGACCTATTAATGGAAATGATGAACAGGCTCATATCCAAGTACAAAAACCTCTCGTGCATCTGAGTTATAAAAAAATTGACATTCGGGGTTAAAGAAAACCAAAATTCATCATAAACAGTGTTTTGAAAAACAAGGGCATATGACAAATTGGGCAAGTTTTCTGAAGGCAATATTCATGTTAAGCATGCTTGGATGTAGTTGGTTGCATAAAAGGGCTGGCATGTTATGCTGTGGAAAGTAATCAACCAGACTAATTCAAAGACCCCGGCCATGGTTGTAAATCATGCTCCTTTATCATGTTGATGGAATTAACTACTTATGACCCTCCAACTATGAACTCTTTTTCAATGAACAACTTCTGGTGTATCTTCAGAAGAACAGCGCCCACGTCAAAATCTTACCAGTCAGCATCTAAACAGGCTGACATGCAAGCGGACTATCTTGTGAATACGTAATTAGCAAACACTCCAAAAGAAACATAATCCAACCAAAAATACTGATATATGTAAATTAATTACATATAGTAATATTCGTCAGGGTTCGGGTATAATTTGGCAACAAATAAAGATTTTGGAAATACTACAAAAAAGACAGAATTTGACAAAACTGAAAAGACATTTAAGACGATTGATGCTTATTTCCAAAAAAAGCTCAAAAAGTGCAAGTTTCTTAGGTTAGAATCAAATTAAGGGAAAGAGTCTTGACAAACACTTTTGGACTAGCTTATATTATTCTGAATGACTCTGAGAAACTAGTGACTAGATTAACAGCTACCAAACTGATCATGAATACCTACATTCTAATTTCTAGGCCTTATAGCAAGTAATGAGAGAGAACCACATATCATACAATTGACTGCAAGATTCACCGTCTCGATACTGGACTCTGTGCTAGTACCATCCTATTTCAGTGTCGATATGTAAGATGGTACAAGACATCTAGAGGTGTACCGAGTGTCGGTATGTCGGTATGGTACAAAACTGCATACCAATTCGATACCGGTATCGTTCACCCGGTATGGTATGATATCAACCAGTACAGTGAACCTAGATTGACTGTTTTGCAGTTATATGTTTTTGCAGCAACAGGATATGAACATCAATAATCGTGAAACTTGTGAATATCCATCATAACAGCACTTCAGAAAAGAATTTGAGAGAGCAAAATAAATTATTCATTTTTATTTTACAAGAAAAAAATGAAGAGAGACCCATCTGGATAAATAAAGCTATATAATTGATGGAGGATCCCAAGAGTAAGATTAGATCTTTAACTGAGCTGATTAACTAAGCAATCAAGATGAATGATATTCAGACCAATATATTTCATAACATGACTTGCAAATTTTAACAGGAATGCCACATCTCTAATTCCTTGGCTTTCTTGCCACATTAAGGGGTCGTTCTTTTGCAGGTAAAATATTTACCTGAGAATCTACATTTTCCTAGGTAAATATTTTTCAGGTAATATTTAGACAGAAAAATAATTTACCTATGTTCTTTTACATTACTACTTTCCTGGATAAGTTACTCCGAAATCTTTTACTCATGTTCTTTTACATTACTACTTTCCTGGGTAAGTTGTTAAAATTTATTCATTTTTTCAATAACATCCTTTACGTTTTTTAGATTTCAAGAAAGTGGATGGCTGAGTTATTGAGCATTAAATGATGAGGATATTGGAAATGAGATTGGGGTATGTTAGGTATAAAATTAAATGTCTACTTTACTAGCTCATGAGAAAATGATTTAGCCACCCCCTAGGTGGGTAAAACTTCCCCCATTTTATGGATAAATGCTATCCAAGGAAAGTAACTTTTTTATCTTGAAAAATATGAAAACATGGGTAAGTTGGTCAATAGAAAAGTAGACCAACTTTCTCATAATATTTATCCATAAAAGGACAGACTCTAAGCATCAAATCCTCAATGTTTGTCTTCCAAACTTCTGAAAAATTCAAGAACTTCGAGTATTAAGTATCATCTCCAGTAAGGAAGATGACCTGATCTGAAGGATGCAATTCTTAACATGGGTGAATGCATCTTAGACTTTTTCACAGTTCGGAATATTATCAAATAACTTAGAAAAAGTGAACTACAGTAAGCTTTAAAATAATGATGCAAGCAATAAACTGAAAAGTAATCAAGAGCCTCAAATCTTAAGTGATAGAAAACAACATGCCTTATGGTATATGAGACTGAATACTTAATAGCATAAGTTATTTCATTAACAAGCATTATCATCCAATAGCAATTCAGAAAATGATTGCCAAGGTACTTCACAAAATTCAATGATAATATTTAGTTTTACAAAAAAGGCTATTTATTAAGATTCATTATGCTTTAATTTTACACCAATAACCAAAGAAAATGGATTTTTGCAAATACACCCTCCAAACCTCAAAGAGCTCGAAAAGTGAGATATGCATATACTCTCAAAAGTCTGAAAGTTGCACATATTTTCCACCAAAAATATGAAACTTGAAGAAACGCGCACCCCCCACCCGGGTTTAGACTGTCTTCCAAGCAAAAAGTAGCCAGATGATATAATTTTAGTGGTTTTCCACTTCAAGAATTTTCACACGTCCACTCCTCGAGAAGTCCTTAATTTCTTAGACACCCCTCAAAAACTGAAGGCACATAAAAACTGGGCCTTCTAAAGAGTAAGACAATCCTAGCTCACTTCAAGCTCATTTTGTAGTGCACCCGAGCTATAGCCAGCTCATTCACTTGATCCAAACTCGAGCTGCTTATGACCAGCTCATTTAAGAGAACTGGTGAGACTTGAAGGTCCTTTCAGGCTTTCACAAATATGTATGTTTTGCACTGTTTTACACTACAATATCTCAATGACCTATTTCAAAATACATTTTATATAGATTACGTTAGCCTTTAACCAATAAATGAAAACAACATATTGTTATTTATAAATTATTATTGAAATATAATATTATATATATTAATTATTTATTTGTTTCTATTTTGAGCCTAATCGAGCCAAGCAAGAGACAGCCAAGCCTAGCCCTAGATAGGCTTGTTTACTAAGCAGAATGAATTTGAACTGTTTGAGTCAAACATGAGCTGCTCGCAAACAACTCATCTATTTGAGCAACCATTGGCACAAAATTTCAGACATACCCCATAAAGTTTTCTGAATTTATAATAATTAAGGTCATAAAATTAATCTCAACCCAGTCAAAACAAGTGAGGGATGATACTTTTTGAAGGGTAGGAGATTTTTAAGCGGTGTATAGGCAAAAATCCCAGAAAAGAAATCCTTCTCATACAGATTATGAAGCTCATTGATACTGGAAAAAGTAAAGATCGGAAGAAATACCATTTGCGCTAGTGAGAGATATCTCATACCATTTTAGATAGATTAGTTAATAATAACTAACCTTCTCTGAGAAGAAACGAACCCCCTTCTCAGGATACTCAGCTTCATATGTTTCTCCCAACAAAGGATTGAATGGTTTGCAGAGTCGGCCATCAGAAGAAGCATATCCAGAGACAGCAAATGCAGCTACTTTCAGAATTCTCATGAGAGCGTTCCCCTAGATACCAAGAGATAGAAATAATATTATTAAAAAAGTCACAGAAGTACATGATTACTGAGTTCTGGTAATGTTTTTTTCACATACAAGCCTCTGTAAACAATTAAAAACCAATGACAACCCCAGAAATGGATTTTGAAATGGTTCTGAAAGCCATCAAAGTGCATCTTGGCAGAAGGAAACTACTTTTTCAGTTTAAGAAAAAGTATCCACTGATTTAATTCACAAGAGGAATCGCACAAAAAAAAAGGGTAGAAACTTTATAGCTATTAATTCCATAAATCCAAATAATGCCTGTTAACTGAAGGAACAATTTCAGGAATAATTGACATCATAAAAAGACTCCAACGAAAGGAAAAGATTCCCTTGGCTCTCTCGCAAACACTCCAGTTCACGAACACCCCCTTCCTCTCTCTCCCTCCCTCCCCCCGCGAGGGTTGGGCTTACCCTTGGGCCTCTCTTCCTCGCTCTCCCCCCTCTCTCCTTTTCTCCCTCCCCCTCCCTCTCTGGCCCCTCTTGGTTCGATACGACCCAAAATGGCACATTATGAACCCATACCATGCCAAAGTGATTGTTGGCCGGTACACCCTCTGATACTGGTTCAACAGACCTTTTCAACTATGTAAAAATTGATCACAAGCAATCAATACAATAATAATATCATAAGAGAATTAGTAATAGGAAAGCACAGCAACAAAGATATAGGAATAGAAAATAGTGCACAACAATGCATAGAAGATAAAAAGATTCCAAATTACATGAAATGTAAAGCATATGTTGTTTAACCACAAAAGCAAAAAATGGAAAGAGCACGTACTGACTTGGAAAACTAGGGTTGAGTCGATTTAATAAATTTGCTTTCAATATTCCGAAAAGAAAATTCAACATAGAATCACAGGATTGGAGCAAAGGGGCAAATTTCCCCAAGCGATGTTCAAATTCTATTTACTTTACCCAAAAAAAAAAAAAAAAAATTCCATTTAGTTCATTTCTTACACATTATGGCAATTGTTTATGTTGATGTAATTGAGTGACTTTATACCTTTCATTTAAACTTGTAAAACCTTAAAGATTGATAGCTAAATTAGACAACAGAATTCTTGAGCATATAATTTAACAAATTGTATGATTAGAGAAGAGATTGAAAGGGCATAAAGGCATTATGATTGCAACTAATGCCGCATTCTTAGATTGGAAGGCAAAAAGGAAAGCAGCACATGACTTCCTGAAAGCTGTCACCCATGAAGAAAAGCATTCTCCAACCCATCAACAAAAAGGCCAAACATGAAAGAGATAAAGGTTAGCGCATGCACAAATGCCATACTCCTTTTTCTTTTTCTTTTTTTTTTTTTAGAGAAAAACATCAGCGAACCACCACTCATTTCATTGAAATAATGAAATGGGATCAAAGATCATCCTTCATAATTGTAACTTGCCCATTATAATTGATGCCATGTCCCTAAATCAATCCGCAAGGAACTAGCCAGTGCTCAAACCATCTAACCAATCTATCAGAGTCTAGATTTTATAATCCCCCTTGCAGCAATGAGGACATCTTTACAAGGAGGTGAGCAAGGACTAAAAAGATGCTTGTAACTCCAAATTTTTTTCAGACTGCCTCATGACATGATCAGAGCCCACTGACATGCAGAAATGCTGCAGCACAAACATTTGATTGGGGGAGGGGGGGGAAGAGAGAAGTTATGAGAACATGCAATGGATAGTCAAGCATTTAAAAGATTTTACTATCAGTTTTCAGCAATCACAACACCCAAATTTATCGTGGGAAATAAAGAACCTTAAAAAGAGAGAACATTTTAAGCCAGCCGGCAAGATGGATATATGCAGGCTCAAGATGGGGTAAAACAAAAGAGTCTAGGTCACATTGGGTCCAATGGTGGCATCACGTGGTCACCGTGTGTATGCTGCTTAAATCATCTTAAATTATGTACAGGTGGACTGAACGTTCACAACAACAACATGCAGAGGAAGAGGAAAAGCTTGGAAACTATAAAGCTAACTGTCAATTTAAATATAAATGGCAGGGTAACTTCACAAGATTCAGCGAAATTCCAAAGGTGGCACTCCAACGGAAAAGGGCTGAAGGAACTGGTTGACAAGGAGCATATGAATCTTGGTAGAAGCTGATCCTGAAGTGGTGGTAGATAACTGGTGGTACTTCTAGAAAAAAGAAATTCACTTCATGTCCCAGGACATGTGGCAAGCTGCAAGCTTTCAAAATAACTCGCAGATTGCAAAAGGAGAAAAGTTTGGACTAGCTTGCCAATTATGAGGGATTTACAAAAATATATGTGAACAGGTGAAGGAGCCTCTGACTGAGAGTTTTGGAGTTAGGTAGGAGGCATTAATTAAATGAATGTAGTATAGATAGTGACACTGTAACTTAGCCTATCAGACTTATTAATGAAGTGGAAGAAGAAAGAAAAACAGATAAAAGCAAGATAAGTATTGACAATGTTACCCGGACGCTTGGCATGTGCCAAAAGTCCAACATCCCTAATGCGCCCTATACTTCAATTTCCTAAAAACCTAACATGAGACACAACAATTTGAAAGCATTGCATGCACACACATATATGCTAACTAGTAACGTTTTCGGAACCACCCCGAACTGCCCCATTCGGGGCGTTCTGGACCGAATCAGCACCCAACTGGCCCGGTTCATACATGGAATTCAGAACCCAGACAAAAAAAAAGGGAACTGCCCGGGCAGTACGTGGCCTGAACCAATTGATTCGGCCCTATTTCGAACTGAACTACCGGTTCGGTGTTTTTTATAAGGAAGATAGGCAAAGAGGAAGCCAAAAGGCTTCCTCTATTTATTTCTCATTTCTTCCCATAAATCCATCACTCTCCCACTCCAGGAATGGCAAGAAAATGAAGGAACAAGGTAGATTAGAGATAAATTTTCCATCCTAGCTCCCCCTCTTTTCTTCCTCTCTTCTTTTTTTTTAAAAAAAATCATGGAAAATGAAAAAATAAAAGAAAACTATGTCAAAATTTTATTTTTTTATATAATTTTAATATAGGTTGTAGATCTATGGATGATCTACATAATGATACTAAAATCATTAATTTTCATTAAGTATATAATTTTTAAAATAAAAAATTATTAAAAAAATAAATTTTGAAAAAAAATAAAATCAGATTATTAATGAGGGACTTACAAGCTATTTTCGACATAAATTTGGTGACAATTTATCAATGTTTTAACAGATCTTGCACATCGTATTTTAGGTCTAAATTTCGAAAAAAATAGCATTTTATGCATGTTGACAGACTAAAAAATTTATATATAGCATCAATGGTAGAATTCTACATGAATGTAAAATCAATTTTTTTTCTAATTTTTTTATTTTTTAATATATTTTTTTTAAAAAATAATTAAATAATTTAAAAAATATAAGAAAATTAGATAAACGAATCTATCATTTTTACGTAATTATTAAAGTAATGTGCTTGTCAATTTTTAGAAATAGATCCATCGTGAAAGAAGAATCCGGAGCGTGATATTAATTGGAAGCATGGAGAGATGCTCTCAAGCCGACATCATTGAAGATGTAAATGGTGTAATATAGAATTCAAAGGAGGGGTTACACAGTTGAAATAACATTTAGCTGGCAACTATCCAGATATAGCTACGTACCGTAAGTGTCCACAAGAGCCGTCAATTGATGAAGAAGCACTTCATTGATTTTAAATCAATGAAGAAAATGAATTTAAGAAAGCAGAGGTGGACCGTCGAACAGCAGAACAACCTTCTTATCACTTTTGAAAGTTAAAGAAAGGATATGCTCCAAATGATGAGCAGGCACATATCGATACTACCATTCGGACGAGTTTGCATGATCAATGGCAGCTAGAGGAGCTGGTCAGGCATAAAGCTTCATTTGGGCCATCAGTTTATGAGGATGGAAAGGGCTCAGGGAGCACTGCAGCAGAGTCTAAGTCACAGTTTAGGAAAACATCCTCAATTAAAGAGCCCATCACCAGCCGTCTTACATCCATATTGGAAGCATTTGGTAGTAGAAAGAAATCCTCTAAAAAGATTCCAACAGAAATCAGTATTTATGATTTAAATCTACATACCTTTCCTAGTAGAGATTCCAAGCAACAAAGAATTGACACTATGTTGAACAAAGATAAGAAGAATGTGGTGAGCTATTGGATCTTGGTTTCACTTCAGTCACATCCCAACGAATGCTGCAGACAATCCATATTATCGCTCTGTCATTTTATCATTTTATCTATACAGGCTGCTAGTCTAGGTATTGATCCTCGAGAACCAAGAGATATCCATAGTGAACTTCTTGTCAGCAATAAGAAGGATTTTAAAAAATGGATTGCATCATGTAAGAGCAAGTGGTTTGTGTATGGATTAAGTATGATGTATAATGGTTGGACTACTCATACTAGACGAAGCATCATCAACTTCTTGATATATTATGATGGAAGAACATTTTTTCATAAGTTTATTGATGCTTCAGCTAAGATGCACGATGCTAGCTACATTCTTAGGTTGATGGAGAAGATGATTGATCAAGTAGGAGAGCGGAATGTGGTGCAGGTTGTCACAGATAATTGACCACAATATAAGACTACAGGAAAGTTATTGATGGAGCAGCGACCACATTTTCTAGACCCCATATGCTGTACTTTATATTGATCTGATGTTGATGGATATTATAAAGATTCGTAGAGTGCAGAAAATAGTAGAGTCAGCACAGAGCATCACCAGATTCATTTATAACCATACATGAGTCCTAATGCGGCAGTATGTTAGAGACGATATATTGAAATCACGTGTCACACGGTTTGCTATCAATTATATAGCACTTGGTAGTCTGATTGATAAAAAAATACAGCTGCATCAAATATTTGTCAGTAGTGAATGGCAAGAGAGCAGATATGCTAGGGCAGGCACTGAGGAAAGCACTATGGAGAGTGTAGTAATGAGACAGTCATTCTGGCAGTAGACTAAGAGGAGAATGATGGCTATCAAGCATATGTATGAAGTATTTCGGGCTATGGATGGTGAACGATACCCTTAAATGAGCTTTCTATATCATATGATGGAGAGGGCAAAGAAAAATCAAGATGGCAGATCCAAAATATGCATATGAGCACATCAGGATCATCGACCATCGATGGGATTATCAGATGGATAGGAAGTCGCATTTAGCAGATAAGCAGCAAATCAACAACTTTTTTAAAATTTATATAAATAAATTTAATCAATTATGACAATCTGAATCTAAGATTCCAGTACTGCATACCTAAGATTGGCATGGATGAAAAGCTTTTATCCATCTTATGAAATATAAAAGATAAAATGAAGTCCAATGCAGACATCGCGGCTGTGTCTTGAACAAGTTAAGTTCAGTGAGATTTATTAACTTAACGATATCTTCGACAAGTAAGACATTATTAGTTTATAATAAATGATTTTTTTACAAACGAAAATATTTAGAAAGTGCACAGAATTATTTGAAAGTAATATAGCAATTAAAAACAAATCAAAAATGAATCCATGTATATATCAATAAGTTTATTTTTATATTCAATCTTATTTTTGATTTTGCTGATTTTTAATTATTTTGCAGCTAAATGGTGGGTGTATTTTAGTAGATCTGCATGACATCCAAAGGATCTTGCCATCAAGATCCTCTCCCAGATGATTTTATCGAGTGAATTTGAATGCAACTTATCAACCTTTGCCCTTATCCATAGCAAGCAGAGGAACCATCTGAAATAGAAATGCCTCGATGATCCTGCATATATACACTACAATCTGAGATTGAGGCTCAAATTCATTCAGAAGGAAGTTCAACTGAAGTACTCGGATCCGACTTGTAGTGATTTTGTTGCTGAAGATGAAGATGAAAATTCGATGATCGGATGGGTTATGAATCAGCAGCAGGATCCAAAGCTTGATGAGCCAGGATCGTCTCCACGACCAGCCAGTTTTATTACGAGCGAGGCTAAGGTGGACGCCTCTTAGTGAGCAAGCAACAACATTCCATCTAGACGTCCAACCGATACGCCACAGCATCCACCCTCACATCCTAGGCAGCCAGAGCGAGACGAGCAAAAAAATAAGGAAAGACAAGTACGGCCCTAGTGGAGCCCGAGCATTCAGTTTACTCAGATGCAGATACGAGATGTAGTAGTGGTAATTCTTTAGCTGATCATAGATCTGATGATCATGGAGAGACCGGAGGACGAGATACAGCCAGTTAGTGATCTTCGATTCACTAGTGAGTGTTAGTTTATGCACGCCACGCAGGATAGAGATCATGATGCACACGCTGATAGAACCCGTGATGATACGATTTCATACAGACGACAAGCTCCACGAGGTCATTCAGGACATAATGCAGCTGCAAATGACCTCACACATGGAGTAAAATCCATGGATGTATCATGTTCATCTTTGTATTCTAGATTCTCCTATCTGCAACCACAATTATCCTATGATCCTTACGAATATGGATATGAATATGGTACATCGGAGACATCTTCTAGTGGCAACTATCCTATGCAGCCAAGAGCATCTTACGAATCAAATTTTGCTGTTGATATATTTGGATGGACCCCTTCACAACCATTATATCAGTTCGAGGATACCACTCAAAGCCAGGACCTCAATGACACTTCGAGGGTAAGTTATGATCCAGCACGCCTGCCTTATGGATCCTTAGAGAGCTAGACTATTCCTTCTGAATATATAAATGATCCTATTATTTATGGACATCGACAGTCGATTGAATTTTAATGAATGGTACGTATTTAGTATTTTTAGATTTTTTAATTGATTTAAACATTTTAGGATCCAATAATATCTAATCTATGTATTGATTATTTAAGATGCTAAATAATATTGTCATACTTAGATTCGTATCACATACAATTAACGTTATTTCCGAATGATACAAACATTAATTAATATCACTAAATAATAATTTAAATACTTCTTTCTCTAAAAAAAATCATTGAATACTTCTTTCAAAAAAACCAAAAAAAAACACGGCATGCTTGCCGTACCACATGTCGGTAGGGTTCTGTACTAGTATGGTACTGTACCAACCGGCGACCGGCGACCGGCACAGTCACCAGTACTTACGGTACTGGTACTAAAAATCTTGCTAACTACCATACTAGGTTGACGAGTCAACATCACTATAAGTAAATAAGACCTCCTTTAGTGCCATAATAGTATTAAATAAAAAGAAGAACAAGGTGTGACACCTCATAGACAAGCTCAAACACTTGAGATTGGTATCATTTAGCACTTAGCTGAATTCCAGCTATCATCATTTGTCCTAAGGTGTTCATTGACAGGACACTTAAAAAAAAAAAAAAGCCAACGGCCCACATTTTTGGCTGATGTAAGCAACACACTCCATCTTTGAAATGTCAGATGCTGTCATGACGTGCCTCAGTGTCCACGAGTGATTGAACTCCAACATTCAAAATATTTGTTTAACACTGTAGTAGCAACAGCAGTCGTGCAGGTGCAAGTCTCATAAGATGCATCCTGATGTGACTAGAGTTCTAAGGAAAGATGAATCATGATCAGAAGGACTAACCATAACCATCAAGCAAGACTTATCCCAACTACTTAGGATTAGCTCTGAGAATCCTTTTCCATGAACTGTCATCTTTGACGTCACATGACTTTTACCTCCTTTCTAACCCTTCAAAACGTACCCAAGCATCTCCTATGGTAAGGTCATATCCATACCGTCTTAGTTAACCACAATTTTGTCCTCCAGTTGGCCCTAACACTCACTAGAACACCCAAAAGGAAGATACCTTGCTTTCATATAATCGACAAGCAAGCTATCAAGGCATAGCAACACAGAATCAACTAACAAGGGGAAAATTCTGAATGCATGCACCTATATAAGAAATAATACAAGTATGCAACACATGCCAATGGTAGGTTATAAACCATCATATAATCCATAATAATCTACAGCACATAATTCTTATATAACTATATATGGCAGTTATCAAGAATAAGTAATCTAATCTCGTAAAAATTTTATGTGACTAAATATATAATATGGACACAAATTAACTTAATAGAAGGTTATGACACACAAGTGACATCTGCATACATCCTCTAGGATATAAATGATAACTAAGTTGGACGAATAATTGAATGGGCAGAATTTCATGAAGCTGAGGATTTTAATCTTTGTTATCATTTTCTATGTCATTAAGCTACAAACAAACCATTGATATCAAGGATAAGACACAAGGCATATTCAAAGTGTGTCCTTTGCATTTTGTATATTCATAAGCTAGATCCAAGATACATATCAAGCTAGAAACATACAATTCATGTCAAAGATGGAATGCAAGAAAAGTTTCAGTTATGATTTTACCATCTTCCCATATTCATAAGCTTGATCCAAGAGATATGAATATTCCAAGTCCTCATAACACTTCTGAAGGGAGGATAATGGCTCATTAAAGTAAACTGGTAGACAAACTCGTGTCAGATCCTTCCCAACATTATCTTTAATCATTGACCAAAGGCTAACGCCTTTCTCCTTCTCAATAGGTTCTGGCAATTTCTTCCTTCTTTCAACATGACGAAATGCATGATGAACATTAAGTTCTATTTCAGCATGCATCATCTCGCCATCACCTGTTCTATTCTCACTTCTGCAATTCTGACCTGCATGGTTTGTATCCCTTGTCATGGAAGCACGGGTATCAAATGAGTCACTAAAACACTCCTCTGTATCAAAAAATGAAGGCTCATCTTCATCTGACAACTCATCAAATTCTTCTTGCTTTTCCACATCCTCAGATGATTCTGTTGTACTGTACTCTGGACAAAATTGGGAAACATGAGAACATAGAATAAACATCTTAAATACAATCAAGAAAAATAAGCAGTATATCAATTGAAGAAAATCTCATGCATGCAGAGTAAAATTAATAATGAACATGTGCCCTAATAAGACCTGGTGCCAATAATTAATAAAAAAAGATCAAGGCATCAAAAAAAGGGCCATTGCATGCATGCATGTATACGTGCGCGCACACGCGCGCGTGCATATAATTTCATAACACTACATAAAAATGCAAGTTGGCCTAATTATGAACATTGTTTCACATCACCATGCATTCACGAGTCAATTAAGTTGGTCTAATTGCACATGAAACATCCACATATCTTCTAGCATCATTAGCTCAATTCACATGAAATGCCTATATAGAAAATCACCTCTCCCATTCATACTCAAGCACTAAACAGATGGTGTGACCAGGTGACAACAATATTTATCGGCCCACACATGATGTTATGATCACCCATGCACAGATTTTGAGTTATTGGTTTAAAATATTCAAAAGAAAAAAGCAACACTGACCTTACGCACATTAGTTCCACTAAGCTCCAATGCAACTATTTTTTGCCATAATTTTAATATAAATTTTCTGTTTGAAAACATTCTTAATAAAAGCACTGCCAAATAACATGACTAATATCCAGTTACCAGTTTTCTAACTATAGCATTTCAATCCCCACGACTAGTATTAATTTTTTTCTGCATCATTTGAACAGGTGAAACTAATCGAATTATAGATTATAAGGAAACAACTGAACTACAGGACCTCTCTAGTTTTGGACAAATTGAAGCTTAAAAATTTTGAAGAAAAAAAAACTTAAATAGGATCTATCAGAAGATAACAAGTGTGCTATACAAGACATAAATTGCCATTTTTATGAACATGCTCACACTTGAGAAAATCAAATATAAAAGATTTAATGAGCATATACCATACCACTGTATTTTCCATGTCCAGAGCTAGAAAATTCAGTTTCCATTAACTTCAATTGCCCCCCATGGATTGTTGTTTCATCTTCCACATTAACTTCCTGAGAAAACATATAATATTGCATTAAGAATAAAATTTCAACATATGAAATAATATAACCATCTTTGAGCCTTTAGGAAAAAAAAAAAAGGGAAAGGCCCATAACCCATACAAAAGAAGACCAGTAAGATTAATAAAGAAATCATTTTTCTTGATCATCAATGGAATCAGACTACAAAAGATCTATAGTTCCCCTGCTGCACGTCTCACAAAGAGATTTTCAGAGAAAGTGAGTAGTCGGACCCACAAGTTACATGACAGAATGAACAAAACACAACAAAGCAAGAATAGCAGCTCGAGTCTAGGACTAAATCTGCCAACCTAACAAAGCACATCATAAATCTCAACAGAACATTGTGGCAGGCATGTAAAAACTTGGGTCTAGCAAGCTCATTACTATATAAACAATTGATATTGTGGAAACCCTTCATCCCTTCATATGTGAAAGTGTGAAACCTTCAATAGTATGCAATGGTGAGAAATTAATGCAGGTGCCAGAAGATCTAGACAAGATGGACGCCAAATGAGCCACAAAAATCATGTCCAAGAAAAACACGTAAGAGTTTATACATTAGACATACAACTCACTAATGCCCCTTCCAGAACTCATGGATGATAATATAGCTGAGTTCATCAAGGAGATGGTTGAATGAAAAAATGAAGAAAAAAATTATAAAATTAATCAGCATTACAAAATATACTCCACGAGGCAATGTATAATGGAGAAGCTATTCAGCTAGGCCTCGACCTTAGCCTACAAGCAAATATTCCATCTACATAAGTTGGCTTTTTAGGGACAAGCTTTCAAGATATTTTCAGACTGGCTTCCAACTTGACATCAACCAGCTAACTGGAACCTAACACCTCAACAAGGCAAATAGATGGGGCTACCATGCAGGGGCAGAGCCACAAATGCAGCCCAAGCATTGGCCTAAGCACCTCCCTCTACCTAAGTCTTATGCAATCCCCCTGGTCACTCATTTACAAATATTGCCTTCGAAATTACCTGCGATAAAACAAGAGCTTACAACAAAATTATCTCAAATATTTATCAAATGTAAAAGCATTATAAGTTGGTACATTTACAGTTCACGGGATTCCACGAAGATTCTTTTTTTGTTCTAATTAGAACCTTCTAGACTAAAGGTGGTGCTTCACAGCATAATCCATCTTAATTGGAAAGCCTGTAATGATGATCACTTGATAGTTGGAGATGTCATCATCTTTGCAGTTCGAAATTATCCAGATATTGTCGCTTGCATCTTAAGGTTTTTTTTTTTTTTTTTTTGACTGTGGCAATGTAGCAACTAAGATGATTTATGTTACCTTAAATTTATTCATTATATTGTCCATGCATTGAACCATGTCAGAATTGAATTTTAATAGCTAGAACCTGCAGAGTTTCAGACAAGTTTTTACAGTACAAAAGGGTAGAAAATAAATTGCAAAACATTCTTAAGACCAAGTCAATAAGGAAAAAGGAGCACTTAGACAAAACCCTACAGAAGATACTAGATCTTAATTGTTCAACATTGATGCATGGCAAGCCAGAGAAATCATAATAAAAAGCTACATTATCACTTATAATCAACTCACATGCAAATTTATCTAGAATAATCAACAAATACAAACCATGGTCCTTTGTGTAAATAGTAATTTCTACAAGCCGAGCTATAAGACTAGATGCAACCTTTCTCCAATATGACCAAAGCATAAGGTTATATCAGTTGCCAATAAGACCATGCATGATTGCAGCAAAAATTCCTTGTTTAAATAAAGAATGCATCTAAACAAGCATATGGATACCTCAAACTGTGGCTGAAATGTTCCAAACAAGTTTAAATGTTCTTCGTATCGAAGCCTTAATTGTCTTTGATATTCTAAAAATTCTGACAGCATGATCTGCTCACAGTCCTTTATAAGTTCCTCGCCGAGGCCCTCCACATGCATACGATCTCTAAGCCTTGCAGTTGAAAAGGACATGTCATTGGGGGTAAATGAAATCTTTTCACTCAATGATCTCAGGGAATATACACTTCTTGCTGAGACCAAAGCCTCAATCCATGCCACGCGATCTTTCTTTGAATCAGTTCTCAAATGAAGTGTCTTTGTTGGAGAAAATACGTAGAATCGTCTATCATCAGACTTGCTCTCACGAAATGATGAGATCTGTGGAGAATCAAGTAAACAAGATGATTAACTATCAAATCTAGCCAAATATACAACAAAGCAGACTTCAAAACGCAGAGCAATTTCTATTATAAGCTTGCTATTGAAATGATGCAGCACATGGGGATGGCATCTCAGATGCACTTGTTGGAGCATCCACAGAACAACTATATCATCATCTTATATCTCGCAGGCACATATCAAACTCACCTTTTCTTTATTTGTTTTTAAGATAATGGTACAAGAACTACCAGTCACTTCCTTGAAAGAATTAACATGAACTAACAGGCCAAAACCTTGGGGAAAAAATCCTCCCAAAATTCCAAATGGAGGAGGGTGCATGGCTGGGGGCTGGGCTATGCAACAAGCATTCATGCATGAAAGAAGTCAGTAGCCGCTTATATTGATCAATCAATTATAACTGCCAAAATTTCAGGTTTCAACACAAAAGAACCAAGAAAATAATGATGTTTTCCTTTCTATAGAAAATGTATCTAACATAAAGGAAGCACAGAAAAAAGCAAAAGGAAATTGTTATAATGCACAAAAAATTGAAGACTGTGACATTTTTAATCCTGAAAAACTGAATAACCAATATTTATAACTGCATTACCAACCCAAGAGACCCAGGAGATTATTGTCAACTGTCCATATCTCTACACCAAAAACTTAAGAATCAGAGAAGTAAAAAGACGATGTTTTGTCAGGGAAAACAGAAAAGGATATAGTGCATATGAAGCTTCACAAAGCAATACTCCAAAAAGTCTGCTGGCCATTGAGCAACACAAAGGATATTGTACTACAAACATGTTGTGAGGAACAACATATGACTGCTTCCAAAAACCATATACAGCACTAGCATTATATCAAATGAGCGCATATTATAAGCGAGTATTAGTATTACTGTATGATAATGTTATAAGCGAGTATTAGTATTACTGTATGATAATGTTCTATAGCCTATGTTTCAACTTCTGAAGTTATCTTCCCTAATAAAAGGTAGAACGAAATGATAATTGCAAATTGATCTCCCTGATGCTGTGTAATATAGAGAAACTCAACAAAAAAGGGAAAAAAAGACTAAGAATTGGAGCTATGCCACTGGGTTTTACTGTTGTTCAAAGGAAGATAAGAGATGGTGGCTAGAACAAAATATATTTGTCTAAGTTATAGGGAAGTCAGTTGAACATGGTAAAGTCGCTATAGGACTCGGAATCTCATGCAATGCTGTACTGGGCCAAACTGCCCAATACAACCCATACCGTACTGCACCAGTCTCGCACCATACCCACACTCGGTATGCCATCTCGTCCTATACCGAACTGCATACCGACACTGTAATGAGATAGCATCAGTACGGATTCCGGTATCAAGACAGTGAATCTTGATTCAGATATTGAGCTAGAGCAGCCTAATGGACTCATTTTAACTACTATATTACAGCCCCTCCAATAGCAGACTGAGTGTAAATATTCACCAAAACTGCCATCAGATGTGACAGCGAATTGGCTATTAAGCCAAGAAATTACACAAGGGCCCCCAATAACTAACCTTCCCAGAAATAGTAGATATAACTCATGATTTAATTATAAATTACAGAAATGAACCCTATAACAAGCTTAAAATAGAACCTAAATACTCCAATCCGGAATTAAATTGATAATTTTTTTTACAGAAAAATAAAAAATTTGAAAATTGCAAGATAAAGAGGCTTCTAACAAAAACAAACCAGTGATGCACTACAAAATATGCTTCTGACTATGTTTCTGACATACTTTGGTGGATCAGTTTAAGTAGTCCCTCCAAAACTGAGAGAACTAGACTTGAGCATATAGATTCATAACATCAACATTCAACAGTGTTTTTGACAATCTTCTCCACCTTTTGCACAACCTAAGTAGCCTCAGAACTCAGAAGTTTGTCAACTGAATCTACCATTAAACATGAGAAATTTGTTAGCTAGATCTACCATTAAACCTGGGAGCCAGTCTCACTCTTGCCAGCGATAATTTTCATCTAGCATGTCACTTGAAGTGAAGATGCTAGCATGAGTTAACATATGGATAAAACTCCTTCGTACTCATAGAAATGTAGAACATTTTCAGATTTTATGGATATTAAAACTGTCGAAAGTCAACTCCATTTACATTAGTTTGAATCTTCTTCAAGATCATGTGGAAGCCTTCTTGCGAAGCTAGTTATTTTCACCAAAAGAAAATCCTTATTTATGATCATCAGGCATTTCCTTCTTCAAGTTCCTCCACCATTCAATGACAGGAAGCTGCTGCTTTGCATCTTGCATTTTGTATTCAGTTTCACATCTCTTCATCTCATGTTTTCATCCCTTCAGCAGTAACCAGCATTCATATAATAATGCTCCAACTTTAAAATGGGCCAAATCTAGAACACAAGTAGGATTTCTTCTGTTCAGAATTTCAAACATATTCATTCAAGCAGATTTCCTGCACCACAAAATCTACCAAAACTTAGGCAAAGATGAGATCCACCACCATGACCGATCACCAACATGGTTTCTCAACAAATTCCCATTGGTTGACCGAGCCATTGTTGGATGAAAAAGACAATTGAAGTCCAAACTGGCATCCAACTTCATAGGTCTAAAAAAAAGTAGGTCAGGAACATGGAATATCAACTGATATATATATATAAACTGAAAGTGATCTCCACTCCACAACTCGCCACAAAATTTGTGATCCCCTCCATCACTTGCCACCACCACTTGATCCCATCTATTGCATGCCAATACTGCCACTGCATGCACATCACCACCACACCCCCCCCTTTATCACTCGCCACCACCTTATATCCCCCTCTGCCAAATGTTGCCACTACATGATCCCCTTTGTTGCTTGCCACAACCATGTACTCCTCTCTATTGCTCACCGTCACCACCTAATCCACCACATGCCACCACCATGTGCTCCCTTCCATTGAAGGCCACCACAGTGTACTCACCACATTGCTTACTAAGGACAGCAATGCAATGGCGATGGTGCCCGACAATGTCAACATGGCCATGGAAAGGAGAATAATGGGGAGAAGTGATCATAGAAAGAATATAAGGAATTAAGGCTCGACTAACACAAAGCCAATGGGTCATGGGCTGACCGGACCAAGCTTGGGCCTACCTGTGTCAAGCCCAAAACCTACGAGCGCCTAAAAGTTTCAGCCCAAGCCTAACCCATTGCCCATCCTAATAAACCCCAACCTAGCCATGAGTAAGCTCAGGAAGCTCCCACATTAACTTATAAAAAAGGTGCCACATGGATTTATTAGATTAGGCCAGTCCTCCCAACAACTTAAGCTTTTGGGCTAAGTCCATGAGAAATGGTATCAAAGCCAAGTCTATTGTACATCACAACCTTTATTGGTCATGTGGCCCCTCATTAAGGGATACCAAGGTTGAGGAGGATCTAGTAGGGTCATGTAGGACCTAGGACCATAGGCACCCCCCCTCCTTCAATTAGGAGCCAATTGTGATGAGGGCATCATGAGAATAGGTGGGGAAGATGGTCATATTCCCACATTGACTAATAAAATGGATGCCACATGGGTTTATTAGCCCAGGCAATCCTCCCAACAACTTAAGCTTTGGGGCTGTGAGTCCATGATACTGGGCTAGCCTAGGCCCATTAGTAGCCATTTGCCTGAGCCATATCAACAATTCACAAGTTATGCTACAAAGCTCTATTTTAAAGATTTAGCTTTCACTACTATTTTACATCTAACTAAATGCAATTGTAAATGAAATCATTAGTAGCTTTCACTACCATTTGACAAGTGTTGAGAATTATTGTGGTACAGCAGGTACATTTCTGCTCACCATATGTTTGCACCAGGGATTGACACTAATCATACCTTTTTGCACTAATCATAGATGAACATACTCATAATATTTAGATCGCAATATGTATGCACAATTCACGAATCATATAGTGTTGTCTGATGAAATAAAAACTAGATTAAATACTAAATTGGATTCATAAAGGAAAGCTTTAGAGTAAAAGAGCTTAAATATTAGTAGAAAAAAGTTAAAATATATAGAATGTAATTTAAATGGGAACCAAAATGAAGATGAGATTCTGATTAAGATTGATGCAAGATATGGAAGAGTAATCAATTTCATTATTTAGAATCTACTATACAAAATAACGGAGAGATAAATGAAGATACATCTACTGGTTGAATAAAGTGAAGATGTGCATCTAGAATATTATGCGATTGATGCAAACCTTTAAGACTTAAGAAAAAGTTCTATATAACAATATGGCATGCGATGTTGTTCTGGTAATAAATAAAGTTCACAAAAACAAGTTGCACATGGTTGAAGTAAGAACATAAAGATGGATCTATGGTAAAACAAGAAAAGATAGACTGAGAAACAAATATATTAGAGAAAATATTGGAGTTGCATAAATTAAGGAAAGGTGGTGGAAAATTAATCAAGATGGCATAGATATTTATAACAAAGAAATGAGAAGGCTCCAATAAGGAGACGTACTTTAGTAATGTATTGGGTGGTGAGAAAAACGAAGGAGAAGACCTAAAATATCTTGGACAGAATTTATCAGAAAGGACATAGAGAAGCTTGGAATAACATTAAAAATGGCCCTAAATATGAATACTTGGCGAATAAGGACATGTAAAGCCAACCCCAAATAATTGAAAAAAGGCTAAATGGTTACTGGGTTCTTGCATATATATACCTTTATAAATATATTGTTTGTATACCCCCACAAATTTTCTATTTATATGTATACCCTTATAAATTATTTCTTTTTGCATGTATACCCTCATAGATTATTTCTTTTTGCATGTATACCTTCATAAATATCAGAATGGCATGTATACCCTCACAAACAATAAGGGTATACATGCAAAAAAAATAATTTATATGAGTATACACAAAAAAGAAATAAATCATAAGGGTGCATATGCAAATAGTAAATTTATGAGGGTATATACATAAAATTATAGATACATAGGTATACATGCAAGCAATAAATTTGCAAGGGTATACATGCAATTTCATATATTTACAAAGTTATACATGAAAAAAACAAAAAAATGTATATTGCGAGGATATACATGAAATTTTAAATATTTATGACGCTATACACTCAAAAAATCCAATGGTTCTTGTTATTACTTCACATCCCGCTGAAACTCAGCAAGCATCATCTTTCTAGTTATTTTAAGAGAAAATTACAGCAACACTCCAACTTTTTGCAATTTTCACTTACATCCTAAAATTTTTAATTTTTTTAATTAGACCCCAAAACATCCAATCTCATTGCAAATGTTTGGCCCAACCATCCATCCGAGCACTAACACTGTTAACAGCATATGTGAAATGACTAAATTACCCTGAGGGAGATATTTCTCAACTCATGGACACATCCTTCAAAAATGGAGTTCGTGGAAGAGGCACAGACCCATTTCCTCTTCCGAGGAAATGAATCAGCAAGTTATCAAAAATGAGTTCTTTAAATTAACTTCAAGAGATAATTTCCAATATCTAACCATGTCTCCAACAAGTTATAACATATCTTCAGCAAACTAGTCGAATTCAATCCATGCATGTACTTACCACATATGTTATATTAAATTACATGCTTTTGAAAAAGGATTCAACATTCACAACTTATTTTTCAAACTTCCAGAAACTAGAAACAAAAGCCAGAATAAAGGAGTATCAATCTCAGCAGTAGCTTCCACATCTTCTTAGAAAGGAACATGGCAAGAGTAACTCTCTGAATGATAGCCCCATCATGAATTCACGTTGACTTTATCAACACTAGCATTCTGACACACTCTATGTGCGGCGATCGTTGGGGAAGAGAGATTGAAGATGCACGAAACAAAGGATAAACGGCAGAGCATGAGAAGAGAACTCTCTTCTAAAAAAATAAACTCAATAACTCAAATGATCTGATTACAAAGTTGGCCTAAGGGCTTTATTTATAGGTAAAACAAAAAACAGACTTAAACAAAGACTCAAACTAAGAATCCTAATCAAAGTAAAGAAAAACTAAGAGACAAACTCGTCTAGGATTTTTGGGGCTCCCCTTGATCTATCGAACAATTGAATTAGGCCTCGAAATCAGCTGTAACTCGTAGGACTTGAAAAGAGCTTTCCGAATTGAGGTCATAATAGCGATTCAGATATCGGATGAGAAAGTTATGGTCGTTTTAGTGTGACAATATCAAATCCTCAAAATTTAGTGCAATCAACCTGATTTCGTACCCTTTTGAGTCCGGTCAATCAAATCCAAATATCTGGCCGCAATGACGTCTGCATCATCCTCCCTAGGCTGGGAAGAACTCCTTGAGTTTGAAGCCTCATCATCCTCTAAAGAACTGCCTCGATTTTTTTTTTTCTCAATGGACCGATGGATAGCTTGAATATACTTAGCTTATTCGCTGGACTCGTTTCCAGAACAAGATCCATGTGATGTGGAATTTCTCTTTCCAGTGGCGATCGTGCACAGGCAAATACTCAAGGAAGACATCAACAAACTCTTGAAGAATAGGATTTACCATGGATGGGATTTTTTGCTCCACTGACTCGTCCTTCTCTACCACCACCGAGTAGCTAGTCTTCATTGTTTCCTTCAACAAGAGCGATCCATCAGAAGGTTGATGCTGATCTCTAGCATTGGTTTAGATGGTTCGTTCTCCTTAGAAGCAAGTAAGCTTTTTCGAATAATAAGAACCTCTCCACTATCTCCAAATAGCAGGGAATCATCCTCTTCTTCCCCCCTTTCATCATAGATAGGCTCTTGATCTTCGTCAAAATTTGTCTCCTTTGATCAACGACTGCTTCCTGAGCCATCCAGCAAGCTTCTTGCACTCGTTCCGCATATGCCCGATCTCACCCAAGTTGTAACACCGCAATATGAAAGTTCCAGCCGAGGTTGGCTTCAAGGGTTTCAAATCCGCAGGACCACGAACAGGTTGGGTAGGAGCCGTATTGCACCACACGTCTCTCTGAACCACCGGCGCTTGGTTGCTTCTCTAAGGTGAATCTGATATGGTAATAGATCTTCACCGTAACTAATTCTCAGCGACTACAGCTTGGTGCTATGCCTTTTTGACCGTCCACAGGGTGTGGAGCCTCAAGGCATCCTGGAACTGCTACCGTAGACCACCAAGATATCTCGCGAGCATCTGCTCCTTGCTCTCCACCACGTCGTTCCTCGCCACTAGTTGATAGAATTCTTTCATGTATTCATCCATGGATCTAGGACCTTATCGGAGATTTTACAGGCACTAGTACAAGGTTTGTATATAGTTGAAGGACAAAAATTGCTCCCTCGATGCCTTATTCATCTTCTCCCAGTCCTGAATTTTGGGCTTGCCTTTGCACTTCCGGATTTTCTTCAATTGCTGCAACCAAGTAGAAGCACGTCCCATTAATTTTAAAGCGACAAGCCTCATCTTCTTGTCGTCAGGTACCTCTTTATATTCGAAGATGCACTCGATTTGGTCCAGCCAATCGAGGAACATCTCCGTTTGTAAACTACCCGAATATTCAGACAGATCTACTCTGATAGAGTCGAACCAATGGGTTCATCGCCATGACCTTCACACCGGCGGATGAGAATACCCCCGTGAAAGGAGTTCTCGAAATCTAAGACATCTCCCTCAGATCTGCAATCTTCTTGTTCAGCCTCGGATCTCGCACCCCGATTTTTCAACTGTGCAAGACACATAATCAAATCCATCATCTGTCTCCTCAAATCTTCACACTCCAACATCAGATCTCGTTCTCACTATATGATTTCATCATGGGCTGCCGCCGTCTGATTCGCAAGTTGCTTCTTCTTGCAACCACCACCCGCCATCTGGACTACAAGAAAGAATCACCGCACAAGGAATCACGAAGCTCTGATACCAACTAACGCAGCCTGTGGGCGCCAATCGTTGGGGAAGAGAGATTAAAGGCGCACAAAACAAAGGATAAATAGTAGAGAAGGAGAAGAGAACTCTCTTCTAAGAAAATAAACTCAATAACTTGAATAATCTTATTGCAAAATCGGCCTAAGAGCCTTATTTATAGGTAAAAAATAAAAACAGACTTAAACAAGAACTCAAACTAAGAATCCTAATCAAAATAGGAAAAGACTAAGAGACCAACTCGTCTAGGATTTTTGGGGCTCCCATTAATCTGTCAAATAGTTGAATTAGACTCCGAAATCAACTATAACTCGTAGAGCTCGAAAAGAGCTTTTCGAATTGGGATCATAATAGCAATCCAGACATCAAATAAGAAAGTTATGGCCGTTTTAGTGCAACAGTATCAGATTCTCAAGATTTGGTGCAATTAGCCTAATTTCGTACCCTTTCGAGTCCGATCCATCAAATCCAGGTATTTGGCCGCAATGACGTCTATGTTACATTCGCATCCTCTCTTATAGGAAATTTATAGGAGTAGCTCTCTGCAATATAACTTCCTTGGGAAATCATGCCAACCCTCTACACATTAGCCTTCACATCTCCTCTGAAGCGAACATTACGAAAGCAACTCTCTATGCGGTCGCTCCCTCTTGAAGCCATATCAACACTACCATTATTCCTTCCCACCTGACTCATGAAGGTCGAGCCAGAATCTAACAACCTATCTTCCTCCGCTTCTTCCATGTACCCATTCACATGCACTTGGTTTCTCAGTTGTTGTGACTGCACCCGAACCCATTGAAGGGCATGCGAATCAAGTTCAGAGGAGGGAAGCTACTTCCCTTGAATTAGGAATTTCTATATTCATTGTTATGTTTACATTAAAAAAGCCTAATCCAGGAGGGGCGGGTTTTTATGGAATATAGTGAAGGAACCAGATCTAGGATTTCACAGGTAGATCTTGAAACTTTTCAAGATCTTGCAGCGAAAATCTTAAATAAATCTAAAATTTATTTAAATAACCATGTAAACATCTAGATCTCAGATCTATTACATGATTAAGGCATGATATCAAATCAAAAATTAAAATCGAATAAGAAAGAAAAAGATTGATCAAATCAACCTAGATCTACACTACATCAAATGCAGGTACGAAGTTTATAGATCAGATCTATTACCTGAGCAAGTTTAGACGTTCTAACTTGCTGATCCGGACTTGAGGATGAAATCACGAGCCGCACACGCGTCCGGCCTCTAGAAGTCGTCCACACGAGCCTACGATCTCTGATCTGAAGTCCGATGCAGGAAATCAGCACAGCATGCTAGTACTGTACTGATCCTTCTTCGACGATCGATCCGATGCATCCTTCTTCGAAATTTAGACTCTCCAAAATATGAGAAAGAAGATGAGAGTTTGCTGATCTGAGACTCTCTCAAAAAAAACTTAAAAAAAAAAGAGGAGATATTGAAAATAAAATAGCCCTAAAAAAAAGACCCTCTTCTTCTTCTCTTTTCTCTCACCTAAACACCTAGTTTGGTGCCTATGGAACCCCCACGCCCAAGGATCCTACCCCAAACCTCTTCCAAAGCTCTGTATTCCACAAAAAAATCAGAACAAAATTCATCCAATAAATAGAAAAAAAGAAGAGTCCAAGTTAGATCAAATTCCTGGACTAGGAATATCCAAACATGATAAGTTGTTGGGGCGCCCAAGAGAATTCCTAGACTAGGAATATCCAAACATGGTAAGTCCTCCACAATTTTTGGCAAGGACCAACAAGGAAGGGCGCACAAAAAAGTAGATTATTTTCGTGGAATAAAAGAAGAATTAATTAAAAGAGGGGGCGACACTCAAGGGAAGATGTTTTGATCAACAAGGATTCTATCTCATAGAATCCTAAGCAAAACCAATTCCTCCTTTGACTTGATCTTCCACCTAACTTCCAAATATGACTTGGAGGGAGAGAGGGGGCGTGGAAATCAAGAAGAAAGGGATTTTCCACGAAAAATGCCTAAAAAATAGGTATGGGGGGCGTTGAAACCAAGGTAGCGCAAGGAGATAGGGAGTCCTAGTCACACTAGGACTCCTGTTTTGACTTGCTCAAACAAGTTCTTTTAACCAAATAAAATCAAGATTAAACCAACCCAATTAAATAAGACCCTAATCCATTTAAGAACTTAATTAAATCAGATTAAATTCTGATTTATTTTCTAATCAAATTAAAAAATTGGGTTAATCCGAGTCCTAGTTAGACTAGAACTAATTCTTCCTTGCACTTGGCTTATCCAATAAACCAATTGGACTTGATCCAATCAAGCCCAAATCAAATCTAATTAAATCATATTTAATTAGACTTAATCTCAGCCTATTGGCTTAATCAAATTAAGCCAATTAGCAGTCCAATTGCTAATCGATCCTCCTACAATAGTTGCACTAGGTTAAACACCAATCATATTGAATGTTTAACCCTAGAATGATTCTTAATCATTGATCAACCATCCGATCAGATCGTAAGCTCTAATGTGTGTGACCTCATAGATCCGAACCTAAGCTGGTAGCATAAGAACAAATTCCTATACCAATCGAAGTGACCATCTAACAATGATACCCGACGGCCGGATAGGTCGAAGGTGTAGAACACCATCCTTAGAATCCATACAGATATAGTTTCCATATAATTCATCCCCTTGACCATAATACTCGTAGGACACATCAGAGTTCAACTGTCAACTCTGATTAGGTTGTCCACATCATATTCCAAAATACCAAATCCATCTAATGGATTATCCTGGCCAAGATTTTGCTATATTGAAATACAGTGATACATTCTTCTCCAACTCTTGGAGTGGTTAATTCCATCTTGATCACACTTCGACTTCACAAGTACTTGACTGTGCCCAGAAGCCTTCCGTTGCTGAATTAGAAATTCAGTTAGTCCGGTACCAAAACACAGTGAATTGCTTGCAAGTCACTGAGGTGATCTCAGGTCTAAGAGATATTTATATCTATATCCCATCAGAGACATTCTCGACAGTAAAATGCTCTGAAGTTGATCACGTTCAATGACGATGTACCCATACATCTCACCTGTATGCCATACCAGTGTCTTCACAAACCTTAGTTAAGAGGACAACCAACCCATATGGCATATAGCGACCTATGCTCGATAGACGCTATCGTCCTAATTAACAGCTTATCATTTGATCGTGAACAAATTTAAGGACTAATCGATAAATCCTCTCTTTATCGAAACTAAATAGTCCTAAGGACTTCATCACAACAATAGAGTTCATTAGAAGATGTAAACTTATGATGAAAAAAATGCCAAAATATTTTTCATTAATTAATAAATTAATTACAATATCTCAACCGTTAATAGGCTGACAATTGGCTTTAGGACACAATTCCCAACATATAGTATTTGAAGTCATGTCACATAACAATCATATGTTCACAAAGATGGAAGACTAGGGTATTGCAATGAAATTAGGGATGGCAATCGGATCGGGTCGATCATAAACAGGTCGGATCACATGCGGGTCGGGTCAAAAAATCCTAAACCTGAACCTGACCTGTTTATTAAACAGGTCAGAATTTAGAACCTGAACTTGACATGTTTAATAAACAGGTAATCCGGCCCGACCCGTTTAACTTGTTTATTAAATGGGTAACTCGTTGACCCAACCCGACCCGACCTGTTTAACCTATTTAAAACAGAATCTATTAGTCGAACCCAACCCAACCCAATCCAACCTGTTTAACCTATTTAAAATACAATATGTTAGCCCAACCCAACCCAACTAGGCCCAACCTATTTAATACATCAAATAGTTAAAAAAAAAAGAAATCTGAATATAGAAAAAATATAATAATTTTTTTGGATGGCAACATATACAATACAATAAATCTTACAATGATATGCCAATATATCCAACAATATACAAAACTTGAGAAGTCAAACCACAATCCCTCGAGTATTTCTTAATCCTAAAACAAAGTGCTACTAAAAATAAAACTGCATTTCATAAATACACATATCTGAAAATTAATTTCACCATAAAAGAAGAACCTAAACTACAACCACCACAAAATTAACCATCATCATAATTCATAACAATCCCTTGAGTATTTCTTAAAAAGAAATACCACAAAAAAAATTATTGAGAAAGGTTAGATGAGTCAGATTAGATAATCTATTTATACAATGATCATGATCCCATCTAACCTTTTGAAAAAGCAGAGAAATATACATCAAAGGGCAGGTAAAAGACATCCAAATCCTCGGTCTCCAAACAATAGATTTCTCGAAAACAAAACCACAAACAGATTGTAAGCATAAAATCACTCGGGACTCATGATCTAAGATGATAAAGAAAAATCAAACAAAATGAATCCAAAAAAAGATTTCTCATTGCAAAACAAAACCACAAACAGATTGTAGGCATGAAATCAATCAAGACTCATGATTAAGATGATAAAGAAAAATCAACCAAAAATAAAACAAAAACGAGAAACAAGAAGATATTATATTACCTTGTAGACCAAATACAGATAAATCTATATACCCCTTTAGGCTCTTCTCCATTGATAGTACGAGAATACGGTGGCTCATGGTCGAGAGAGTGAGAGCCCAAGAGAATGAGGGCAAAATAGATGGAGGAAGAGGAGAAGAAGGATCCCTGGAGAGTTGAAGGCACCGAAAAGGAGGAAGAGGTCGCCGCTTGTCGCTTGATCGATGAGAAAATGAGGTGCCTCTTGGTCGACCAAGAGCAAGCTGCAAGAGGAAAAGAAGAGAACCAGAGAGAAGGGAGCTTAGGGTTTCACAGGCATCATGGGAAAGAATGAAAGCCTAAGGGACTAAAGCCATGGATCCGCGCAACTACGAGTTAAGGCCCACGGATAGGCGACAGCACCAAATTAATTTGCCCAGTGGCCCAACCCCAAACAGAAAGGTTAAACAGGTTATCTGACCTGATCCGACCCGACCTAAAAAATAAACGGGTTAAACGAATTAAATAGGTCAGACATTTGAAACCTGAATCCGACCCGAATAATAAAAAGGTTAAACGGGTCAGCCTATTTACGATCCGAACCTGTTTAAGTCGGGTTGGCAGGTCAGGTCATATTTGCCACCCCTAAATGAAATCATAAGTTTTCTGGTTTAATTGAAAAAATTAGAAGTTTTCGAACGTAAATGCAAATCGCGAAAAGTTGAAAAGGTGCTGCTGTAATTTTCTCAAATTTTAACACTACTACTTCAATTAATCCATATGACCACTATGACAAAAGCAACCTAATTCTATCAACAAATTTAATGGTTAAGCTTATGTATGCACATCGAATGCAAATATAAAGATAACGTAAATAGGAACAACAAAGAGATTTTCGGCATAAATTCAAACAGACTTCCTAATTTGATTAAATTACCAAATATACTAATAAGAGAAGGGCGGTGAAGATTGATTCATAAGGGCATGTTAGGTGTTGCTTGTAATTCTATATTCAACAAATATAAAGAGCACTTAACAAAATTGCTTAAGAAAAAAGCACTCCCATATGCTTCATCTTTAATTAATTTTTTAAAAGAAAAATAAGACAAATGCATAAAAAATAAAGATGGAACAATCTACTTGAGTTTGGGACTATCTTTATATAAACCTAACCAAGTTTGTGATTGGGTTAAGGATTTAGAAGTGGTCGCCCATACTTCCCAGATAAAGAATGTACAAAATAAATCTCCAACGACATCAAGATCTGTTTTATATATCATTGGCCTAACCTAGACCTTTTTTATTATTCCAAGACAAGTCTACTAGGTATCAATGAGGTCACATCATTGGACCTGAAGGCAACTTGACTGAGACCTAGAGTCTGGCTTTTGAACTTGCTCCCCATCATAAAATGTCAATTTTGAGTTTGGTCTTGAATGTGTTGGATCCAACATTAATCTAGTTATACTCAAACCACTTGCATTTATAATGGAAATAAGAGTGAGATTGCTATAAATTTGAAGAAACCAAAAGTGTCACCTTATAAGGTAGAAGGTGGTTTTTCAATCTTTGCGAAAAGTTACTTAAGGCTTGCAATTACTAGAGAAACATATTCAAGAGCATGATATTTCTCATGGTATTTAAAAGAAAAAAAAATTACTGTCTAAAATTAGTGCAAGGACATTAAGAAGCAATGCTAAAAACCTAAAAGGTCGACATAGGCTCAAACACTGCAAATCGGACAAAAGATAAATGTCATCAAAAAAAGATGATGTTTCAATTGCTAACATCTTTGAGGACCAGAATTGGATCAAAACAAACTTTGTGATGGCTAAGTGAGAGACCTATTAATTTTTTTATGATTACAGAAAAAAAGGAATTTCCGATTGGACAAAGAAGTCAGAATTGAAGGCTATCAGTACCAAATTTGAGAAACATAGTGGAAATGACACTTTCCTGGTTCAAGATCAGGTCTTCTCCTGAACAAAAGAATAGTGCCAACCAGTGGACTAAGTCTCATCACCCACGAAAAGGATATTTCTTTTTCCAACACACATTTATTTCTCAATATATTCTTAATAATTTGATTAGACTTGGTGGATAAAGCATAAACTACGAAAACAAAGTAACGATAGGAGAATGGATGTGCATCAAAACTTGGCAAATGTATCATCCATAATCCAGATTAACAAATTGAGCATGAGAAAATCACTTCGGTGCAGATCCTAAATCACTTGTTAGCTGCCTTCATATCTAGCATGGAGTCAAAAATAACATCTGGATTCAGGTTACCAGCAAAGATGATATCATCTCAAACTTCTCATTTTCTCACATAAGATAAATTTCACATCCATGCAACAACCTTATCTCAATCAAAGATGCCAGCCAACTACATGCTCCATCAAAAAAAAAAAAGACAACCAACTACATGCGGTCTGCCAAAACTTGACATGGTAATTAACTACTATTTTATGATGATGTTCTATGATGATGTTCTAAGCTTGCTGCCTCATGTATATTGTCTACCATGACGCTGCAGTGGTTCTCTTCACTTACAATACCACATCATAATATGAAGAACGGGAAAAATATAAACAATAATTATCGTACCCCTTAATCACATCAAGGCATAAATAACATCAGAATTATCAGACCTGTCATCTTAGCTATGTACTCCAAACTTCCTCCATATTTTTAACTATAATAAATAGGTGAGCAAACCATTATAAGATCTCACAACCCTATTCGATCCTCCAGAACCCAAATATAAACTGCCGGTGTTTATTTTTTCCAGACAACCAGGAAAAGAAAAGGGCAGAAAGTAAAAGGGTAAATTTGAAAAAGAAAAATGCCTTTTTCTTTTTTCCTTTTGAATGAAAAGGATGGTGAAGAAGAAATAAAGACATCACAAAAGCCAAAACAAAGACATAACTTAGAGTCCAAGCCACGTTTTTTTCCTAAAGAGAAGACAAGAAAAAGAGAAGAAAATTCTATTTTTACCTGATCTGTACCTCTTCCTCGATCTATCTCTTCCCATGCCTAAAGATCCAGCCACCTGTACCAAAATCCAGCTGTGTTTAGGCTGGATACGAACCCTAGATTCATGCCACGAAGCCCCCCAACTATGAGTGGCTCGTACAGTACGAACGAGCTCCCAACCCAAAAGCCCCTACACGCATCTAAAGAAGACGAAACAAAGCTCTCTCACTTCCCCGTCACGGAGTCCAAAAAGACATCATCTTCTACCTCAAAAAACAAACGCCTAGCCCACGGCTTTCCCTCGAACGGGGAGGAAGCGACACAGAGAAACCCCCCAAAGCCAGCGTTACGTTGCACCGCTCCCTTACCCTATACCCGTTTCCCCACTCGCGGTGACGTGACCGAAAGGCATTGGCGCTCTCGCAGCGGTGATGTGACCCACTCGCAGATTTACAGCAAGTGAACGCTTAGTCCCAACAGTAACCATGGGATTAAAAGGCGATAAAAAAAGCGATTTTTATGGTGATGAAGACGAGATAAAGGCTGGAGATGGACTGCAATGGCTAATGGTTAAACTGCCACTTCTCTTCAGGTGAAAGAGAGAGAAACCCTATGGTTCCTAGTGTGATACCCCGAGCTCAGGTATCTAGGCGATAAAAGATCAGAGAAGCGACGGGATTGGAAAGGCTTTTTTCTGAGTTGTTGCATTTAATCAGATCCACATTTGGAAAAATTCTCGAGACCGCCAAAAAGGGATCTGATCCTGATCTGATGCGATGCGATGCGACCCTTTTTTTCTCTTTGAATAAAAAATGGAGAAAATGGTAAAAAAAGCGATTTTTATTTATAAGTTTGGTGGTTTTTTTGTGGCTGCGATCGACGCACCTTGAGATAGACGACGCCGACGGGCTTCTGGGGCTGGCGGCCGGCGGGATCAGCCCGGGAGAAGCGGGCGGAGGCGTCGCCGATGAGGCGGACGTCGGCAGGCACCGGTGGGGGAGGGCCTTCACGGCCGCGGATCTTGGAGTAGGAGAGGACACCGTTCCGTAGGGAAAACCAGCGCGACCGCCACCCCTTGCCGTAATTCGTCCACTTGTAAAGCAAACCCGCGACGCTGACATCCGCCGCCGCCGCGCCACCCCCAGCATTGCTGTCCGATCCCAACTGCGGTGTCTCCGGCGAGCGGTCACCGCCGGCGCCGGGACAGTCGAGAGCGATGCAGCAGAGCGGGTGCATCTCCCTGGCTCGCATTGCGATCCCTCCAAAGCTCACACTTTTGATCCCAGTCCTCTCATCAAATCTCTCCTCCCCTCCACCGGGGCCACCGGAGAAGTGGATTCCAATAGGATTTGGGCTCCTTCGTTAGAAAAATCTACCTATAAGCTCTCCGCAAGGGAGAGAGGCACGCACAGAGAGAGAGAGAGAGAGGGGAGGGGTCGGATGAGAAAGAGGAGGGACTGAAAAATAAATAGGAGGATGGATGGGGAGGGGAGGGGAAGATTCGAAATGGGGGTTGGAGACTTGGGGTTGTCGCTGGTGGGGACTTATATTTGTTTCCCCGTGAGGATGGCGACGTGTTACTCGGAGGGATAGCGAGAGCTAATGTTCATATTTTCTTTAGAGATCATTAAACAGAGGATTATCTGTTAATAAAAATGATTTTTTCTTTTACTTTTTGAAGAATAAATTAGCAGTGCTTGTATGCTCCGTCACCGCCACTGTTGGATGTACTGCAAAAGAATTGGAACCAGGGGAACCGGGAAACGGGTGGGAAATGAGGATGGGTTGTGTTAGGTTTAGATTTAATGATAGACTTCAACAAGTTAGGGGATAAACTTATGAAGAGTACATCTACTAGGATATCGACATCCTTTGATGTTTACATGATTTTTCCCATGTTACGGATTTTGTTGCAAGGCTTTATTAATTATACGGAATCCTAAGATTTTTTTTTTTTTTTGTGTAGGGTCTAAATTTATTGTTTTGATTGCTGTTAAGAAAACACCTAACTTGTCTGCCGATCCAAGCCCTTGGATTTTTTTTGAAATAAAATAATAGATGTTCCAATGGAAAAAAAAGAAAAGAAAAAGGAGAAGGTAAATTTTTTGAATAAAATTATTGTTTGGCAAAAATTAATATTTATATATTATTATGTTATTTTTAGATCACGCGCTAAGTGTGCATAAAAAATTTGATAGAAAAATAATAATAATAACATATGCATTTGGTTACGATTTAAAATAATAAACTTCTTAGTAGAAGGTCACTTATGTTCATCTTAAATTAAGATGAGTAAAATATAGGAAATAACTAATGTAAAACCCTTTGCATGAATGTATGGCATGATAGAGGACCTTTAAAATAGTCTTAATAACAATTATAGCAATATACTATTGTAATGCTAAGCCATGAATTACACATTGGTATCATGTATTCTTAAGGTAATTGATTTCTTGTTTATGCAACAATGGGATTTAATTGGCATCCAAGCACAAACTATTGCTATGGTTGAAGTTGGAAATAAAGAGAAATGAGTTAGAATTCTTTTTTTAGGAATTAGTTATTTAGCAAAAAATCTTTTTTTGATAATTAGGATGGAAGGAAATCTAGACAAAAATTAGAACCTATAATTTCACCATATGCACCAATTAAACCCTATTTCTAGAGAGAAATAGGCAAGTTATCTTAAAAAGAGATCTTGATCTTGTATCATTACTTCAACGGTTGTTGCAAACAAAGAGAAAGGCTAAAGTTATGTCTAATAACTTGAATTTGAGTCAATAAAAGTACAATCACTGATAACTTTAATATATTATATTTAAATATCTCCTAGATATAATAAATTTCTATTTCTAATTATATACAGGTTGGATGATGATTTTATTATTTTATAATAATATATTATTTTAACATATTAATAGAAATTAGTAAATATTACTGTAATCTAAGACCCATGCAGGATATTGATACTAATGAAAAGTATTAATGTTGCATATATCAAGCATAATATTATTAATAATATCATTAATTTTTATTAATTTAATGATACCAATGAAAGTTTTTTATTTAATGAGATTTAATAATATTATTTTTATTTTAATTAGAAACTTTGTTTATTATAGCTCTAATAATAATGTTATTAAAGATGTCGATATGGTGAATGAAAAGCTTTACACTTGTAGAGTCTCTATTTTAGTACATATATATACATATATGTATATATGTATGTATATATATACATATACGATTAGAATAATTTTTTTGTAATCCTATATTCTAAATATAAGGCAGCAGGTTTTTACGTAACCACAATTGTATTTTTTATGCAACTAACATTAGGATGATTATGTGGTCATCAACGAGTGAATTATTAAACCACGAGACAAGTTAGACTTTTAGGATTTAACATTATTTGATTTTTGATCCTATATAATATTATAACCTCTTTTATAGCTAGCATCTCATATGTTAAAGTTCATCTAACCATAAAATTTTATTTCACTTAGAAATAACTACATCCAACCTCCACCATACAACATGACTACAGTTGGAGGTAGGAGACAGGAGACGTTTAAGAATGATTCCAATTTTCAATATCCAAAAGAGTCAGAATTTTGGGCTTGCCCATGTAACATATCTTCTTTTACTTCTTCTTTAAATTTTATTATTATTTGGATCATTCTATATAATCATTTTAATATTCATCTTAATTATTTAATTAATTTTTAAATCATAATTTTCAGGATTTTTTTCATTTGAGAAATAATCAAAATAAATATTATTTATGCAAGGCTCCATTTGTCATCATGTTGCACATGCTTGAACAAGTATCTTGTTCGTCCGCACCTAATGACACAATCATTTTTAGTACCGAAGGAAAAACTAACAAAATGCCTAGGTATAAAGCTACAATTGTGACAACGAATGCTACCTATCCAAAATCATGCTGCATCCATTAATCTTAAATTTAGCAAAACTAAATGCAAAATAAACTAAAAATAATTTATCATTTAAATCATGGAAGTGATGGCTCGAACGACTTCTATCTATCAATTCTAATTATCACCTTAGTAATTTTTTTTTTTTTATTCATCCATATTGAACCACTTCCATGTTTCATGTTACCACGTCTTCTCCGGTTTTTAATAGATACTGCTCTCTACGGTTTAGTTCTCGACAACATCATCAACTTAAAAATAAATTAAAATAATAATATATAAAGTTATTAAAAAGTAAGTTGTAATTATCATATTTTTCTCACCATTTAAATCGCATTCGAGTCAACTAGAGAGAGAGAGAGAGAGGAAAAAAAAAACTTTTTTTTTTATATTATTATTTTTTAATTTAATTCACCTCAACATTCTAATGCGGTGCTGCTAAGTTCGAGCTTGGTGATGGCTGATGGGAGGAATAAAACGTAGGGATACGTAGGCCCTGATTCCCAAGCCTACTCTTGGACGCTTTTGGAGAAGAAAACCCGCGCGTCTCGGAGGTGCAACTGCCTAACGTTTGAGACCACATGGGACCCAGCAACAAATCACACGTGGCATCTCCTCCTTAACCCTCGCGGCGGGCCCCGCGCTCGTTCCCGCGCTTCTCCTCCGCCTACCACGGGTCCACCACCCCTCGGGCATACGGCCTACCGGCGTAGCCCGGACCACGGTGCAGCTAGACCGATGGGTTCAACTCGTACGGTCCTCGAGCTCCAAGACCGCAAGAACCACAGAACGGACGGCCCGGATCACCCCAAACCCCCGGATGATGCCAGATGTAAAGCCCATGGTGCCAGGTACGGCTCCATTGGGCCCGAGTTTTTATACCACTGCCAGGTGTTTCCAACCCACGATACTAGAACGGACAACCATAAAAGAAAATTGAAAAAATAAAGAAAAAAAAAATGCTGCCAATCTGATGGTCTGAATTGCTTTGATCCTAATGCAGTACAGCTTTTCTGTGTGTACTCGACGACATTGTTATTATATGACACAAAATAGTTGGTTTTGGTATACGAGCGGCCAAGCTAAGGCTACTAATCTTGATGGTTATTGTCTAACCTCTTCTTTTTAGCTTTTATCGTCAGTACTGGCATCAATAACTCTCACCGACATTGAAAGTGCAGGGCAGTTGGCTGAGGGATTTGACCGTGGTAGAAAGAGAGAGCAGACCGTAGAGACTGGAGACCAAATGGAGGGTTTGATGCATGGTGATTTTTTTGGAGAGAATAGGACTGGCAGTTTGCTAGTCTATTTTGTTGAACAACCTTATTATCCATAAGTTTAAAAAAAAAATAAATAAATAGAAATTGAGACAAATGGTCCAAGGTTCTTATGATGCCCTTTTCAGAATTCATTATAAATATTAAAATTGACAACGTTGACAGTGATCGCATGTAATTTCATGAATATGGTCAATAAATGGTATTTATATATCTAAGCAATCCCACCTACAATTAATAGTCAAAACTACTAGAGTTATTGCTCTTCTAAGAGTAATGTTTATGCTGCAAGGAGGATATTTGCCGAAGTATTTAATTTTTTAACAACTGTGATGAGAGATAGTCAGGATTAGAGCAAAGGCATGATCAAATCGGCTTTGGAGAATCTGAAAAGTTGTCTATCTATTTAGGTTTGTCTTCAAAAAAAAAAAATTATTATTTTATTTTATTTACTTGTGTATTCTCTGATAAATGGATAGTTTCCATGATCAATTTGTTATGGTAGCTATTGTAAAGCAACAATATTTAAGCAAACTTTAATTATTAAGTACCTTTTCTTTTGATTATGGTCATCACTGGGGATGGGTTTGTTTGTTTGTTTTTTTTTTTTGAACAAAAAGCTATTAAATCTATGGTGTTAGAAAACCTTCCTTATGCTAATATTCTATATTAGAATTATAAGCCATAATTTATTTTAAGAGCAGAGTCCTGATTATTGCATTTTGAATTTAGCAATGCACATAAATTTGGTTAAGCACCAAAGCAAATATCTTTAGCTACATTTTCTTGTGAACTGTTCTGGAGCATGCATGATAAGGATCTCCAAAACCATTGTCGTGGCCATGATCATGACATGGTAACTACTGCCATGTAGAACCACGTGAAAGATAAAGATTGCATCTATAAAGGAGGACTGTGTAATTATCAATGGGTTGTATATTTTCTTCGAATACAAGAAGATTGGTCCGATCGAAATCTTGACACTTAAAATAATGAAGTAACTTTGATCGGTGGTTGAATAGCTTATTTTGACAAAAAAAAATTATAGCATTACTTATCCCTGCACTCGGCATTGTGGAGAGCATCAAAATTAAACAAATAAAAGAAAACATGCAATAACACGTATCCATATTTATGTGCCTTTTGTTATGCAACCTGTTACCATCCAAATCTTGGCCGAGCAGAGTCGAGCAATCCGGTGGATAAATATCGGTCTACTCGGTTCGAGGGATTTGGACCGTGTGATATGAAGTGATTGAAGATTGCTGGAATGCATCTGACGAGGAATCCTTCGATATTTAAGTCAAGCAGGATTTTGGAAAGAAACGACAAAGAACCGAGAAGAACAACGAGGCAAGAGTGAGGTGAACGCCCCCCTTAGTTGAGATCCTCTTGTGGTTTATGTAGAGAGAAGGATGAGAGTTCAGCGCGATTTGGTCGCTTGATCTTTGAACGGGATATTATACCCATTTCTTATTTACTGCTTTAGGTGGTAATATGCTGAGATGATGCCGAGTTGTAACCATTTATCTCATTCGCCTGAAGGCTTGCTCAACCGTTAATTCTACGTGTCATATTCATCCAACCATCGGTTGATCAAGCTGGCTGGCATGATTTTAGTGGACATGGAATCCGAGCCATATCAAAATGCATCTAAAGGTTAATCTATCCTCTCTCTATTTTCCTCCCTCAATATCTAAATGAATCTAATATACCATGAAGCCGGGATTTTTTAGGTTTAATTGCATGGAGCTCGTGCTTGGTGTCCATCCCATGATGTCAGGTAAATAGCTTGGAGTATTTTGTATTTCATTTTTTCAACTTTCTTTAAAATAGATCGGGTTGGGTTTTATTATTGAAGCTAATCCAATTCTAGGTTTGGAGTCAGGCATTGCGAAATTAGGCAAATTATAATGTTAAAGCCGAGTGAGTGCTTGTCCCATACATGGGATTAACTTGTACCCACGAACCATCTACTTCCCCGACACCATCCCACTTAATAATTATCTCTCAAACTCATGATTGAAGGTTTTTCAATCTCCACGACAAATCCTAGAATTGATCCTTGACAAGATTTCCACGCAAGGAAAAAAGGTTTGCAATGAGTTTTTTCTTTCCTTCTTTTATTTATTTATTTTTTTATTTATTTATGTAGAATTTGCATTTACCAATAAGCTACTTAGGGTTTTAGTAAGATCCATTGATTTGGACCTGATTTAGACCCAAATTGATCGCGACACAAATCTGTAGACTTATTTTGCTCTGGTATGGAGCCAAAAATAGACCCATCAAAGGTTTTAAGTTCAACGAGTCTTGTACCCAGCTAGACTGAGCTATATTACAACGCCGGGACCGATTTTTGTGGAATTCAGTACATTTTGAGCTCGTAGCGGGAACTTTTTTAATATATAATTTTACTCTTATACCATTTGCGTTTGTCATACAATTTATTAACTATATTTCATAATGACGTCGATAACAAACTTCCAAGGGCATTTTATTTTTTTCATGATAAAAAAATTATCTAAAAATTTATATTTTTTAAAATAAATATTTTTTAGATAATATTTAAATAAAAAATAATTTATTTATATACTTTTATATATAGAAAAATGGCTTCGAAATCTATTATTCATATTTTTTTTTGTATTATTATTTTTTTAGATAAGTTGCTAAAATTTATTTATATTTTCTATAATATTTTTTATGCCTTTTAGATTTGAAAAAAGTGGATACTTGAGCTATAGGACATTGAATGATGAAGGCGTTGAAAATGATGAAGGGATATTTTAGTAATAAAATTAAATATATATTTCATTAGTTGATAGAAAAATAATTTAGATAAGATTTTATCCTATTTTATGAATAAATGCCATCCATGAAAAAGTAATTTATTACTTTACTGATCGGGAGGAGTTCCATTCTACTTTCAATTTTAGAATATAATGGGAATGACTCGATCCATCTAAATCACAATTCTTACTCTCAAATTTTCATTCTGATTTCAACGAATAAAATGCTTTAGAAGGTTTGCCATTGCAATTCTGATTTCAATCCATTTTGATTTTTATTCGGATTTCAATTTTGATTGTGAACCAAATATCTCCGGAATCCTGACTACTTGTCTGATTAGGTAAGGCTTGAGTTAAACATCTTAATCCAAACTAGGCGTTTGGATCAGAGTTGAGAGGTACCCGGGTCCCATCGGTAGCATCATATATTTATCTAACTTCAATTTAGCGAAAGAAAGGGGAGGAGATCCATCTGTTCTATGGTCATGGTCATCCATGTCTAATTGATTAGAGGTTCACCAACCTGCACTTGAATCCAGAACTTCTAATTGCTATTCAGAGAGGTAGACAGCTCTAATGCAATATGGTTTCGTAGAAGATACATGAATCTAAGTCTAAACTTTATGGGTGGTGTTTTATTTTGTACTTTTGGTTGGTCCTTTTTAAGTTCTATACATGCTTGCTTGTTCATTTTCTCCCCTTACTTTGGGGTGTTCGGTTACAAAAGACCTCTGATCCGGAGAAATGCTGTTGAAACTCGGAAAAAGTTCAGATCTGAAAGAGAGCAGACGTGGCTCATACTTCTTCACCAAAAACGATATCGATTTGTGAATCCAACTGACATTATATTGATTAAAAAAAAAAAAAAAAAAAAAAAAAAGGTTGATGAACTCATGAGCCTGCCTCATGGTACCAAACATTTTCCTACCACTAACTTTGTAGTCCACAGTCCAAACAACCGGTGGCTTAGCCTTATCATCCCTTTCCTCATCAATCTCACATGCAAGCAAAGCCAAAAGAACCACATGCTGTTTCCTTAATCCACACGGCTTCGCACATGGCATCTCTTTTCCTTTTTAATTTTTCTATGTCACCGTTGTGGGTTTAGGGAGACCGCCTCACGTCTCCAACCTTTTCCATCAATACTCCTCAATCATGGTGGCCTGCTGCTGTAAACTTATTATAATGAATTCTAATTATAGTAAGGTTCTAAAACCCGACCGATGGTCAAATTTAATATTCTTCATGCATGTTGGACACAATTTAATGCAAGAAAAATAATAAACTAAATCCACTCCCCTCTGTTACATCCTCCGCAGGTTAATTGCACTCCTTGAAGATGCATAAGCCGACAATAGAAAGGTGTAGTAATTTCATTCTAGAATTGAATTCTTCATCCATTTTGCCTCTGGATCGCATTGCATGAATGAAACTTTTGTCCATTTATTTCATTTAAATATGGGGTGCCACCATCACATCAGACCTCACGATGAGAGTTGAGAGAAGTCCAACTGGCCTCTGCATTGGGTGACAAGCGCAGATGGATGGCTTGAGAAGATATGGAAAATGGCCGACTTCAGACCCACACAAAATGTTTTATAATCCGAGCTAAAGTAAGATATAATTTACATACCTAATATATTATATTTTCCAATGTCACCGTGCTACAATAAGAGGACTAATTCACTGGATATCCCAGGCAAGTTTTTTCTTTTGCACTGTTGAGGCAAAGTTGTTCTGTTATACGTTGGAGTCTTCCCCATGGCCGGAGGGTGATCCAACAAGATGCAGGGATGTTTAATTTCGACCTCTTCCTGCTCGCCGCACCCTGAAAAGGCCATGTTCTCCTTCTGTCACGCGTCCTCGCGCATGGTAAAAGCTTGGCATAATTCTCAGATTTATGGCATCATAACAGTATGCACCAATAACAACAGTGGCTAATTGTAGGTTTCTAATACCCATGCTTATTGGGCAGTTTTGAGTCCCTCGGCTGCGCTTCTGAAGGAGAAGTGTCCCACAAAGGAGGAGCAGAACCATCTCAACGCTCACCAACCCATGCGTCGTCTATCATGATGGTCTTAAGTTGAACCGGCTCTTTTTCTGTGGGCCATATGGTTCTCTAGGCCGTCACTTCCGTGTCAAAAGACTACCTCTCGTGGCCTCGGTTGCTAATGTTTCTTGAACCGTCCCACTCTCAAAAAGGGGCCTTGTGTTATGGTTGCTCGCCATGTTCCACGCAGCTACTTAATTTGGCTTTGATCGAACCATTGTTGAGAAAATGTACCACCAAATGTGCTATGGTGTTCTTTCCCCTCGACCAAAGACATCAAATTGTTGATCCAAGTGAGAAATTTGCTCGTTTGGATCGTTGGATTTCATGAACCCAAATTCCACTTAAAGCATTAGTTGTCTTCATGAATGCTCTGCTTTCAACTCTCTCTCTCTCTCTCTCTCTCTCTTGCTTTGATGATTGAGGCAAATTTTTTGGCTTGGACAACCCGCCTCACACATCTCCATTTCCACCACCTCATTTAGCGTGCATCAAATCGCCTCACTTTATTCTGAAGGGTACCCTTTAAAATGCGAAGCTATGTGTCTCAATCCTCGCCAACCCATGCGTCTCTGTCATGATAGCCTAAACTAGGACCAGCTCCTCATGCGTGGGCCACAAAGTTCCCTATGTTGTCACTTCAATTCTAACAGTCCTATTTCCGTGGCATTGCTTTTGTTCTCTAGTCTCAACACAGAGGAAAGAATTTAAGTACAGGGTAGCCCTCCAGCCACCTTACCCACAATACTATTGATAAGAGAAATAGGAAAATTTACAGGTTATATACCACCCATTCAAGTAGCTACCCCACTATTTTAGAGGGGGGAAGGAAGTCCTTGGTATAATTGTCCAAATTTAACGTTTCTCGAACGGTAACATGCAAAATCCAACGAAGGCATTTTTTCTACTTTCGCTGCGTTGCTTCAAAGTAAAGCGGGCAAAAATTGGGATTGAGATATTTAATAATTAATTTTTTTAAGTATTTTATTTTAAGAATAATTATAATGCTTTAATTTTAGATATATCATCTTCCATTCTAAATATATATATATATTTTTAAGCAAAAATTATTTTAAATAAACTCATATATTTCTCTCCAAAAAAATAGAACAACACGGCACAGCTATTGTCAAATAATTAATTTTTTTTTATTTAATTTTATAGTAGCTATTATCAAACAGCAGCAAAGCAAAGTATAGTACTTTACTTATAAGAATAGCACAATAAGATCAAATAGAATATAAAATTTGTCCTCCATATATCCTCATTAGGTTGTCATGTTTGGTCCATGATTAGTATGAATCGGAAATAACCATATCTTCCAATATATTTGATTTGTGATTGGAATTACAATTGGAATCGAAATAAACTTTGAATATTAAAAAAGAATAGAGATTGAATTTTGGAGGATTGAGGCATGCTTATTTTCTTCTAGCATCAGATTGAAAATGGAACACTCCCCAAAATGCGCTGATTTAAATCTCTACCTTTATTGCAGAAGTTACAAAAAGATCAGCATGTGTGCTACAATAGTCTTCTGGAAGGCAAGTGGATGAACACATCAGGAGTATTTGGCATGTTACAATAATATTGAGATAGGTGACAAAATCTTGATTTTTAAATTATCAAATTCAAAAAAGTGAAAGTGGAGGATGCTAACGAAATAAAAAAAGAAAAAAAACATCATCTGGATTAGGTAATAGAATCAATTATGATTGTAACCTGCATTGAGCAATCACGGAACAATCGCTTCATATCACTTCGTTGCCGAGAGTGGGTTATCCATTAGCTTCAAAAATAATATACTTCAGTCAAAATTTACGTCTCTCTTAACACCAAGACAAAGTGCGCATGATTGGATCCAAGACTCGCCTACAACCTAATCAAGTTTGTGCTGACTCCGGGCGTCCTTCTTTTCGCCTTATATTAGGTTTTAAATTTCCAGATTCAATCATGTTTGAAGGCTATGGATCTAAAGTCAGCTGGTTGCTGCCTATTGGATTTGAACAAGGCAAGCATTATTTTTACCAAGTGGATGGAGAGAATTTTTATTGAAAAGATTCTGCCAATGTCATTGGATAGACTCAAGACAACACGAAATAATTAAAGTCCATCCGCTCCTCCATGATATCTAAATTATTCTTTATCTTTTTAATTACAATTATATTTGAAAGATGACCAATATGATACATTTTATATGGTGAAGCATTTTGGAGATTAGATGATGGAATATGTCTGTCAGTCATGTGGGACTATTTATACTTTGATTTTATGAGATGCTCTCGTATCAAAATGATATGACTGTCTACATGTATCAAAAAAAAAAAAAAAAAAAAAAAAAAAAAAAAGAAAAAGAAAATATGGTGGCACCAAATATTTGGACTTTCTCACAAATAATGGTCCGTCCCACCAAAACATCTTATCCACCAACCAAGGAAAGGTGATGAATAACTTTATTTTATTTATTTTTCTCAAGGGAACGCTGAAATGGAGATTTGGGAGGGTCATGTGTTGGGGACTTTGGGAGGAGAGAGCAGCCTTGGCCAGAAATGATGTCACTGAGCTGCCCCACATGACCTCCTTCCTAGGTTTTTTTTTTTTCACTTGGTTAGCGTGCTTCAAATTAAATCAAAAGCATGCATACAAAAGAAGTTGGGCCTATATTACCTCCTTTTGTAACTGTCTCTTTCCTAGAAGTACTTTGGGAAGTCTTTTTTTTTTTTTTTTTTCTCTCGAACCTTTGTTTCAAAAATCCAATAGCGTGGTATACCTCCTGGTGCTACTATCAATGTCCTATACCCCTTTTGGTTGAGGTCGCTAGGTAAGCATCTTTTTCCAAGTGGGAACATATGTTCACTTATACCTATATCCTTCTAGATATTATAATAGTCTTATTCTATTATGTTAATAATATTTAATATTAGCTATGTGGTGGTTATGCCTCTTAAAAGTTTATACCATCCATAAGGAAACGGACGCGCACGTGGGATGCATCTTGAGCCGTGGACATGCCCATGGGAGTTAGTTGAACAAAGGGGTACGGAAAAAAGCTATTTAACGAGGGAGTGATGGTAATGGCATTTGGGGCGTGGTTTCAATCCCTATGTCAATTTTGTTTGAACAAACTTTAATGATTTTATATAAGGCATAATACTTTGAAATCCCTTGTACACGAAGAAAATGCTTGTTGGACTTGGTGATATCTGGCTCCATAATATATTTTCTTAAGATGTGGCACTTTGGCCATGGCAAGTATGATTTTTAATTAAAATTTTAATATATATATATATATATATAAGCCTGAGTAAACTTGATCGGATTTATATTTAGATCTAATTAGATCAAAATTGAATAATGATTCAAATCATTAGATGTGATTTACTATCTCAAAACTACTTATAAATAAAAAATCATATAATTTAAAAACTCCTAATCTATGATTAAAAAATATATCTAATTTAATTTGATTTAGGCTGTTCAATTATTGACTACTTGATGTATAGAATAAGGATATCTAAATCATATGATTTTTTATATACGAGTAGTTTTGAGATAGTAGATTACATTAAATATTTGGATTATTGATGTAGAACCTATCATAGAGTTTTGATCTGACTAGTTCTGAATCCAAATTCGATTAATTTGATTCTAGCATGACTCTCTCTCTATATATATATATATTTTAGCTTCAAGATTTTTCTTCTTTACAAGTATGGTACTTTCCCTCAAAATAATAATATATAGTACCCACAAAAACAAAGTATATTACTATTCTGCATATACCTCACTATGTGAAGCTATATTAGTTGCACGCCTAAATTACTTTGTTCATCCTGAAATCTTAGCCCAAACCAATATACAAAGAAAAAAGATCTAATGGTTTGGTGGTGGCCTAAATGACAAAAAAAAAAAAAAATTCTGATCTTGAAATGAATTAATTAACCTTGAAATAATTCTAGGTTTAAAGAAATTACAAATTTTGTTTCTATAGCCCAAGTTAATCAATATAACTGGCTAGAAAGGAAAGTCACGTAATGCTAAATTTTTTGAAAGAAGAGAGGCTAGATTTGACAATTGAGGAAGAGTTCTAATTCGGAGAGTAATTGAGAAGTTGTGTGTAAAGGTGTTGTAGTTAAATAGTTTTTTTCCGCAAAACAAGAATTTGTTTCTTGTTTATGATTTTCGTGAGTTTCTTTCTTTGATTTTAGATTTGATGATCAATGGTTGTGGTAATGCGAACATCAGCAGCTTCCTATAAGAGGTAGTTTTATGTTTGAGAACAGGAAGTAAAACTATAATATTATCATGAAATGTGGCCATTAGATTTGTTATCTGCTCTAGAAATAAAGGGGCAAAATAGTTCATAGAGCTAAACTTTTGTTCTCTGATTCAATCTCTTTGCACTTTGCTATAGGAGTGCTGATTCCTTAAGGAAGGAGCAACGGATACACTTTTACTACTACTAGAATTATAACAAAATGGTATAAATTTAGCTGCATTCTAAAGCATCTAGAAATGGCTCAAAAACTTAGGAATAATATATATATATATATATATATATATATATATATATATATATATATATATATATATATATATATATATATATATCGGATTTGGGTCTAAATTTCATCGGATCAAAACTCTATAATGGAGATCCCACATTGATGATCTAAGTCATTGGATGTGATCTACTATTCTAAAATGGTTTGCACACAAAAAATCATATGATTTAAAAACTCCTAATCTATGCATCAAGTGATCAAAAAATACATCTAATTTAATTTTATTTAGACTGTCCAATTTTTGACTACTTGATGCATAGGTTAGAGATTTTCAAATCATATGATTTTTTGTATATATATAGTTTTGAGGTAATAGATCACATTCAACGATGTAGATTATTTATACAAAACCTTTATTATGGAGTTTTGATCCGATCGAATCTGAGTCCAAATTCGATTCATGATCGACTCTCTTTCTCTCTCTCTCTCTCTATATATATATATATATATATATATATATATAAGTCATGCTTGATAATTTATACCGTTCTGGCAAAGAAAATCAAAAACAAAAAAAAGCATCCCAAAGGCCCCTTGGATGCCAGGTCGGTCCATAGCAACATGACGTTGCTTCAAGAAACATATCACGGCCTGCAATAACGCTGCCTGCATGTATGGTAGGCATTAGTGATGCAAACGTGGGGATAGCCGGGACGCATCCATGAGACAAACAAAACGAGTACATCGGCTCGATATCGACCTTTGGTAAGAGCTGCCGTTGCCCTTGTGATGGAAGCATGTTTCATGTCCCCATGGAAACAGGAATTCAAAATATCAGGTTGACCGGACCGACCCAAATTGGCTCAACAAAACTTGGAAACATAGAAGAAGATTTGGTCCACCAATGATCTGCTTCCAACCGGGTTCGAAGCTGGTTAGGGTTGGATTGAGTCAAGCTACACAAGAACCCGATCAAACTCACTTGCAAACCTAGATAGGATGCTCTATTTATTAGTTGGCATGAGGAGAGAAGAAAAAATAGAAGAACATATTGAACAAAGTTCGACTACCTCCTTGTATTGTAAATTGACGTAGGACGGGAGAAGAAGAAAGAGGAAGAAGAAGAAGGAAAAGAAAAGAGAGGAAGGAGGAAAGGAAGATAAAAGGAGAGAGAACAACTCAATATTCTCAAATTTTAATATTGCAAAAATAAAATTTACTGATCTCTAAATAAAATAAATTTAAAAATGAAATTTTTGCCTCCTATTATTGTGCTGAACAGAAGTGTGCATGGATGTCTTATAGGACGGCAATAGTTTTAGCTAGTGCCTGCACTATTATAGAACTGGTAACCTCTTCAAGTTGGAATTTTCAGCTCCTTTGATCAGCGAAACCTTGTAGAATTTTTGCTAGGTCTATCAGACATCTAGTTGGCAATGATTCCTCTAAAATAAAAAAAAAAAATAATACATTGTTCAGGACACACTAACCCTCTGGGATTGCTAGATGTACTAAAGTTGGCCCCTACCAAATTCCACATAATTTTTACGTTGGGTCCTAAACAACAGGAGAATATCTTTATCCAATCATATACTTTTTTCCAAAGCTGCCCAACTACTATATCAGCATCAGCCCTAGAGGAGTAAACAGGTGGAATCTAAGGGAAACTTTTCTTTGGATGCTTTTGACTCAATGATCAGGCAACAAACTGGCAGGAGTGTGGGCTTCATTCCTACACCACCGCAACCATCACCAAGGCATGTCAGCTCAAAGCATCTCAACTTTCCACAGTGCCATCCTCTGTGAAGCCCATCATTTCCTTCTTCACCAGCCTTGGATCCCTCCGTAACAAAAAACCAACGTGAACTGTAATGATGGTAGAAGAGAGAAGTCGTCGATCATGGTGGCGGCCTTGGCATTGCACTCTAAGCCAGCAATTACCTCCAATAACAGCAAACCAGCAGACCGAGAACAAAGCAGAAACATTTCTTCTAATGTAATTAAGATGGTACTTGTGTTCAAGGCCATGGCCTGTGGCATTCCTCGGTCAAGCAATGTACTGTCACGGGCTGCAGCTTCTACCAGGAACCAGACATGATTCCTTCCGGCCAGCCAACAAGCATGCCAACAGGTATATAGTTATGAGTTGACATGATGCTTTGGGCACAATACTTATTGGAGGTAATCCAACTAAAGTAGTCAGACTAGGCACATGTTGGAAGCCAGTCCATGGAGAACCAGCATGAGGCTCTCAAAATAAGGAGTATAGATTTTGTCATCAGTAGCCTTAGACCACCTGAATCTACACCACTGAGATTGATGCCTTCATGACAAGGTCCTGCTAGCAAACAGTGAATCATCCCCGGCAAGAGATATTTGAAGCTGGAGCTTTCCTTGTTGCTATTGAATGAAGTGGTTGTCGATCAAAAAAGCTTCATGGTATTGGTCGATCTACAGGCATGCTTGTGTCTTGCAGTCCTTGGTGCATTAGATTGGTCAATCTCTGACAACTGGACAAGGGCTAATGCGTTGCAGATGCGAAGCGATAAACATGGGATTTTTATTCAAAATTTGTGGTACCAGCTGCATAATTGGCAGCATGCATGGCCAATAATAGTGATGATAACATTGATGTGACAATTTCTTTTTTGGTACAAGGACTGCATATATTTTCAATATATTTTAGGATCATATGGGAGTGAATAGATTTCAGTAGCTATTAGTAATCTTACCTGCAACCAATCACTTTGCTGGAGATCAGTTTAGAGTGTGAATGACGTTGGAGATTCTTTTAATTGAACTCACTGTTTCTGAATCTGATGGAGCAATTCTGACAAAGCTTTCAGCAGCCACTACACATAGTTCGCACTCATGGATCGATAGACCCAACTGATTCCTTTTCTACTTTAAATGTTTTCACCTTTTCCCTGCTACTCTGCTACATGTTACTAAGACATGATGACCTTGTCATAGTAAAAGCTTTTTCAGGAACTGAAAGTTAAAAGGAATTAACTAAAATTTGAAGCAAGAGCCTCGTGAAGGAGAAAATTGAGAACATCTTGCTTGGATCACCATCATCACCTAACTTCACATGGCTATGTCAAATTTTCGTAGGACAATTATGATTGAGGATTTCATCTTTATATGAAGTTTCCATCGGAAGATATGTGGGCACTCCCATCAATTCCCAAAAAATCCGCATTTCTATAAATTAACTAGAATATAACAAACAATCTAAGTGATGATGTTCATTGGATTCCTAAGATGATCCACCTATTATGAACAAAATTTTTGCTCATACTTCCCTCTCATCTTCAAATATATTGCCTTTTCTTTCTCGGATAACATAGATTGCCTTAATGATGATACAATATTCAATATAACCTCGTGTACTTCTCCCATCCTCAAGTCCATCAATATTGGTGCTCCATATGGAAGTGCTTAACCAAACAAGGCTACTCGAATGTGATGAAGGGCAATGAAGAGGTGTGATCTTGGTGGTCTCTTACGATGAACCATGATGTGATTTGGTTATGGTTACGGTAGTCTTTGGTTAAACATCCTGCTTTCAAAGAGAATTCACACAAAATGCTTCACGCCTTACTGGATGATTGAGATAATCTCGAAGGGAAAATAAGAACATTTAAATCAACCAAAGAATGCCGGTGTTTTCCAACAACAGGTGAATTCATCAAGATCTTAACCATATATTGCAGATACCACTGGAAAATTACCGTCATGGAGAAGGTGGGCCGTTGTGCAGAACAAAAAATAAATGATATTTGAAACATTTTGCAGTGGTTCATTGATATTGGCTTTCATATCACGTGGTAGTTATGTAGTCGCGAGCACCAACAGTTCCGAGTGTCTCTAGGGGAGAGTAATAATTCCATGGTAGGCTGTCTTCAATGCAAGCTTATACCGTACAAATAGCAGGACTAAATTAGATGAGAGTGCAGCTTGACCGTTAGTGATATGTGTAATGAACTATAGGGAGAGGTAATTGCTGCATCAGATTCCTTGTGGTGGTGATTAGGGAATTATTGAACGCATTGTGTCAACGGCATTAATTCTATTTCGCTATTGAATGGATGTTCATGAACGAGCGAAGTCGATGGGTACGATAATTAATCATATCACATGATGTGATGTGACCTGCTGGATCTAGAACTTGACTTCTCTAGATCTTGATTTCGCTGCAGAATGGCAATTATTATTGTTTGAGGAGGAAAGTTAAGAGGAGGAATTGCACACTAAAGAAAATGGCTATTTTTGATATCTAGTAAAAGAATGAGGTTTACAGAGGTAGAAGCCTCTGCATCAAAAGATTATGGGAATTACTGAAAATGGCTCACTATAGGTCTCATCACTCTCATGTGCAGGCTTACAGATGGGCCGCACATAGGCCCAATTTTACATCGTTCGTGCTGCAGTCTGGACTCTTAAGCTGGCTCGGTGGAAATGGAGATCCCTGGCCTGTTTCCAGTCCCATCCCTGATTTGGAAGCCAGTAGGCTTTGAAGCTTTATGGTTCGAGCTGTCGTTCAGATTGGATGATGTTATCTTTTCTCATGCAGGTGCCTTTTATCACCCGGGAGGCATAAGTAAGTGGGAATGTCAAATGTGAGACACCAAGTTGAATGATTTGGAGTTGTTTGCGGGTTCAATCGGATAAGGTCAACAATTCTCCGTGAGTTACAGAGGTTGCTTCAGCTTCCATAAATTTACCACTTTATGGTCTCCTACGTTAAAAGAGCAGACCGATATGGCTGCGTTCATTGTAATATTCAGAGGAAATGCGGGTCCTTAGGCAGAACTCAACTGCTCATTTGATAACATGATCTGAAAACCTTAGCAGCAAAGTTCACGGATGAATCACAGTAACTTTTTTTTTAAAAAAAAAAAAAAAAATTTTGGTGCGGGTGGACGACCGCACCTCTCTACTCTAAGTACAATCCGTAAAGTAAAAAAATAAAATATCCAACAGAGCTCGCCAACAAGTCTCACCCCGTCGTCGCATCCAGTCTTCAGTGTGCTTATTAATATAAGATACAATTCAATTTGCCACGCCATTCATCTCACGGAAGACAAGCCAAACAGACACATGACGAATCACGAAGAACCATATGAAGAATCATTGATTTTGACACTTTCTTGCTCCAATTGAAACAAATTTCGTGCAAATACAATAATAGAATTCTCTCAATACAGCTACGTATGAAAAAATAAAAATGAAAAATAATCATCTACTGCCGTTGGTCAACTTTCACTTGCAGCAACTAATGAAATCCTCGAAACCAAGAAATTTGGTATGGTACAGGCTGGTATGGCAGATACGTCGCTAGGACCGCATCTTTTGATTTGCAAAAGCTCTAGTTTAAATATTTTAGCCACTGCTCTGTAATCTTAGCATCAAATAGTGAAGTTTTTTTGTGCTCGGCAATTGCAACAGCTCTTCAATTTAGAAAAGCAAAAATTGCTCAGATGCCATTTCTGAAGTTTGAACGCATTGTCATCCGACTACAAATACAGAGATGCTGCAAATACTATATCACGCTTGATCTTAGTAACCGCCTCTTCAAATTTTGATTCCAATTCGGTCTCTCCAATGGATTTTGATGCCAAAATTAGCTGCTGCAGAACTTCCTCAAGCCTTCTAATGGCCCTGATTAAGCTACCTTCAAAAACTTGTGTAATCTCCATGATTTCATAGAATTTGGATCCTCTTGCCCATGCATACACGGCTTCCATGATATCAGGGCGAAAAGAATTCACAAAATTCTCCACATCAATTTGGACCTGTGGAGCCAAAAAAGAAGCAAATCAATGGCTTCTTGGGATTAGCATCAGTTGTTTTATTCTCATAACTTGCAGTTTCCATGTAACCCTAGCAGAGGTTACGCTAAAACATAGGGGGGGGGGGGGGGGGGGGAAATTTAAGGTCAAGTAGGTGGACACCTTGCACTCAAGCTGAACATTGGCAACCCTTCTTGCTGTCTCTTGCAGCTGAGAGAAAAGAAGGTCCAGCTCTTCCCTTGGTTTCTGGGCATCCTGGAGCTTCTCCTGCCAAACAAAACAAGAGAGAAGTGCAACCATCTCCTCCACATTCACATCCTTCAGTACCCCACTAAACATAAGCTCTGTTAGTGTTAATTCATCAGCAGTGCTGATCTCACAGGCAACCTTGCCCTTCAACTCTACGACATCTTCACTGGTAACATATCTGCGAACCACACAAGGCTACAGTTAAACAAGAACAAAAATGGTAAACTTCCAGGAAACAGAAAAGGTGAGAAACCATTTAGGATACATGTACAGCATTTTAATGTTCGCATGTTACCGCTATAAAGGGTCTCCTTGATCATTAACAGTCCTTGACAATTTCTTGCCATGACCATTAAAGTTCTAGTACCCTTCTTCCAGGAAATGTCCCGCATCAGCTTAATAAAACTGTCCAAAAGCCATCTTACAGCATGGCCTGACTCCTACTATTAACATTACATAATTTCAATTAATATAATTTTTAATAAATATCCTCTAAGAAACATACAACATACAATTTTTAATGCAAGAACATACACCATCTTCTTGCTTGCCAATGCCTATACATAAGCCATCGCTAAACTAGTTAACTTACCCTACCCAAAAAAAGGCTCATAATTTTTATCTTTAGCCTTTTCGCTTTATATATTTTGATTGATAATTCATTTATCCACATATGCGAACATGCGTAGAGTGACTCCAAAACAAAGATATTCAGTATCAATGGCATTTAGGGTCTGTTTGGATTCCCTGATAAGGTATGAACAGAATATACCCTACAAAATGAAGGCCTGGAAGAAGTTAGTGGGAGAGAACACCAGAGAGTTTTTTCCTATAAGGGAAACCTTGATCCATAGACTCCCAAAGAAGGGGATGCTAGAAATCAACTCTCAGAGAGAATCCAGTATCTTCGATGTTGGGGATTGTCCACTATGCAATAATGGCACTTACTTTCATTGATTTTTCACTGATTTTCTCCACCGCAGTGCCCTTCCATGGGAGCTTATTGCCAGATGGTTGATCCAGCATCCAAACAGGGCCTTGATATCAGATAATAGACATGGGCTATATATAGTCAAAATAAGAAGGCATTACCCCAGCCTGCGAAGAACTCGTTTCCGTGCCTTCAGTTCATCCTTGAAGGCTAGCGCTGTAGAAGAACGCATTGTTTTCTTGATTGACTTGATTTTAGCAGTCAATTCATGCTTTGCATGCAGAACTTTCAGCCTTTGTTGGATAAGCGGTGAATTCCGGATTTCATGTCTGTCAAATAAACTCTCTAGAGCTTCTATCCTCCTAACAGCTTTTCTATATGAATTAGATTGTACCTGAATTCATATAAGATGTTAAGGACCATAAAGAAAAATTAATAAAACCCCAAAAAATTAAGAAATAGAAGAACTGCTGCTCACTTTCATATCCTCTTCAGGATCTAAAAGAGGTATCCCATCTTTGGCAAATCTGGAAAGAACTTCTGAAACCTTTTTCAATGTATTCTCCCGAGATTCTAGTGGCAAGAGATCCTTAGGTATGAATAGACGGATGCTGCTTAAACTTTCAAACTGTTTCAGAAATCACTTGTGTCAGTTCTTGATCAAAAAAATCCTTGAAAAGAAAAGAAGATGCCGGAACTAATAATGCTTCTGCACAAGGATTGAAGAAAATATAGTAGTAAACACTAGATTTGAATTCAAAGAAACAAAATTAATGATGACCTGGGAAAGAGACAAAGAAACCACAGCAGGTTCTCCACGCTCATTTAAAGGAACAATCTTCATGATTTTCTTTGAACCCACTTCCTTATTCACAACACACCTTGTGAGGACGTCAACTGTATAATTAGCATCCTCAGGCCTTTCATCTGCAACATTTAAAGGAAGTTAGCGTAAAAAAAATAATGAAAATATGAATTGAACACCATTGCCCAAAACCATGATCGGTCAATTCACTTTACAAGCATACAATAAATGCAGGGTTGCAGAATTGAACTTTGAGTTTCCTTACCTTCACCTGGGATTTTCACCTTTTCAAAATTAATAATCACTCCCCATGTCACTAAAGCATCTGTTGAGAAAGATGGATTCCTGTCATCATTAGTGCATTGAATGCGCACAAGCCTGCCAGGCTGCAGGAATGGTAAACAGTATTTTGGGGAAAATACAATATCACGGACATCATTCTTCAAATTTCTGTACTGCTGTAAAAGATCATAATAATCTTTCAAGCTCCCCTCTTCTTCGATAATCATAGAGTCTCTCTCTATTTCCAATTCCTTTACTTGTTTCTGCAGAAAACATGAAAATGGATTGGAAACTAGCATCAAGAAAAAGAAAACTATACAAATAATTTAAAAAAAGCTAAAATCCAATCAGTTCTATACACATAAGGAAAAGGCGATGGCAGCTAGCATCTTCCTTTTTTCGTAATTTGGAATGAATCACACCACCATACTTTAGGATATTTTCAGGTCATGACATGTTTAGCAAAAGGTGCTACACACATGCTTAAAGAAACAAAAGACAGCAATTTACTCAATTTTAGTCAGCAGCAACAAACCTCAAGATCAGGAAGGGCCTGATAAACTTGAAACTGATCAAATGAGTATCAAGAAGTCTATGATATTTTCAGGTCATGTCATGTTTAATAAAAGGTGCTATACACATATTTAAAGGAACAAGACAACCTTAATTTTAGTCAATAGCAACAAACCTCAAGATCAGGAAGGGCCCGTTCAGCTTGAAACTGATAAAATGAGTATCGAAGAAGTTTTTCTGGATCACCATCTTCGCTACGCATTTGGTTTAACAGCATGTTGTAGCTCAGGTGGAAGGCACTGAATAATAAGAAAAATTGTATCAGCAAGGTATCTCTATTCTATTTTACATAAGTCAAAGGAAAGTCCATGAAATTACCACTAAGAAATTGCAGCAGCATCAAAGACATTTAACATGAAGTGCTAGCTACATTCTCCCCAAAGCCTATCAATCATATCACAATCTTCCGATCTAGTGTTTGAGTGAGTTCCATTTTTAATTCCAAAAACACATTATCATCCCATAAGGAGCCCTAAAGCCTTCAACAATGTATCAGCTTCATAAAATGAAGAAATTTATTCCTTGTAGGGGCTGCTGAACTGCATCAAACCAGCCAGTCCGGGGCATACCGAACTGGACCTGTTGGGGACTAGCATGGTTTTGACTTTTAAAACAGTTCCACCCCCCCCCCCCCTCGCAACATAGTTCCATGCTCCCCTCCCTCTCGCAACTTGATTCCATGCTCCCCTCCTCCTTGCAACTCAATTCCATGCCCTCCCTACTTGTGAGTAGAACCTAAGCTCCTCCCTCATTCCCTCTCTCTAGGTTGGGTTAGGGCTAGGGTTTCCCTCCCCATCCCTGCCTACCTACCTCCCTCCCCTCCCTTCTCTCTTCCTCTCTCCTTTTCTCCCCCTTTGTCTCTCCCTCCCTCTCCGACTCACCCTATGTTGGTACACCTCGAAATGGCATCGTTTAGATCCGTATCGTGCCAAACTAATTGCCAGCTGGTACCCCCTCGGGCACCGATTCGGCAACCTTGATCCCTTGGCTTGTTTAACTACCTTAAATGCTACTTAGATCAAAAGAAATGTTTGCTTGTGGCAAAATTTTGGCACCTTATTCTTTGAAAATTTTAATTCTATATTGTTAATCAACAAGCCCAAAAGATATATTCTTCCATAAATCAGCTTATCTCCATTAGTTAAAGTTAATGGTGAAGGTGTAAATGTATCCTTAATCTGCTTTAGCAGAATTTCACTAATCTTCTCCTTTGAAAATTTTAATTCAATGTTGTTAATTAACAAGCCCAAAAGTTATAATCTTTTGTATATCAATTTATCTCCACAAGTTATAGCTAATGTGTGAAAGCAGGCAGGGTTCGCCATCTCGGTATCGAATCCCATACTAGTACCATCCTATTACAATGTCAGAATGCGGTTTGGCACCGTACGAGATAAAATACTGGAAGGACAGTACACCCCATATCAGGAGGTACAGGGTGGTGGGGCAAACCATGTGTTAAAGTGTGTTTCCTCGAGTGTCCACATGACATCCACAAAGTTATCCAAAAAATGTATCATTTTGTCTGAAATACACAATATTATGGTTGCATATACATGCATGTATACACTTGCATGCATGGTATGTACATAAATGTAGAGTATGAAAGTCCTTGTTATATATGATGGAGTTCCAAAATACAACACGATCTAAGGAGTGATTTTGTTCAAATGACTAGAAGTACAACATTAATGTCATGGCATTCTCAGAAAAATGACACATATTATCAAGCACCTAGAAGACAAGAAATTCATAATTTATTAGAAAGCAACGTCCTACCTGTTTAAACAATCAGCACTTCCTTTAAGCATCATTTTAGCTGTTGATGGCTCCATTTTCTCGTCCACCATTAGAATGCAAATGCCACGCTGATCAATACCTCGTCGTCCAGCACGGCCACTCATCTGGATATACTCCCCACTGGATATCCATCTGAATTTATCGCCATCGAATTTGCGTACATTTGTAAAAACTACAGTTTTGGCAGGCATGTTCAGACCTATACTAAAGGTTTCTGTGGCAAACAAACACTGAAGCAAAAGGTTTCAGAGCCATGGTACAAGGCTTCAATTTGAAAATTAATCATTTTAAATTTAAATGCCAATTGAATGTTAAGCAAATTGATGCTTAAAATATAGAAAAAGAGAAAAACAGCCTTCTAAAACAATGTAGCATTTTAAATTAGCTGCATAAAAATGATACTATGTCCCAACTCAAAATTGACTTTCAAGGTTGGACATGTCATACAAGAAAACATGTACTAGAAACTCCTTCCAATTTTAAACGGAAAATATATCAAGGGATGAAAATAAATCTCTCTTAAATATAGCTATATTTTTTCCAAACAAAAATCTGCTCATATCTAAGTGTTAAAGAAATGTCGTATATAGGATTATTGGATATTGGATGATTCTGATATTGGCAAGCAGAGGTGATAAGAAAGGGGAAGCTAACTGATTTTTTGAGGATATAAGGATGATAATTCCTCAAACAGCCATGTAAGTCATGTGAAAATAGACAAATATCTGTTAATTTGCCAATTAGCCATTGTCCGTCTATGTCAGGAAGAAAGAAGAAATAAAAGTGGGATAGTCAAATATTTGGGTGGGTTGATATCATTGAGCAAATAATGAATTAAGATATCATCATACATGGGATCATCAGAAGCTGTTAAACTTTGATGGGTTCTATATTGATATATAAAAATGATCTTGTATGAATGAGTAAAAGTCTGAAAATCAAGCTTAAGATTAGGCTAAATCACCTACTCCAGATTTTTAAGTTCCATCAGAAACTATCTCCTACTAGTTCGCCCATCTTCAGACTATGTGTAGGCATCCATCATACATCCTAAAGAAACATAAACATATTATGATACCCCTTTTTACCGAATTAACAGACTGAAATAAATTTGAATCAAATGACATTTGCTGATTCAGAATATGCATCACAAAGAAACAAAAATCATATGTTTCAACAAAGCCACATCGAACCTTAATTGATGCACAGAGACAAACACAGAAAGAAAAGAAAGGAAAAAAGGCCAGGTCATAGAAGTCTCTAAGAAAATTGCCATCATTTTTTGAATATAAAGTAAATCAACAACATCTGATATCAACCTTGATGAGGCCTTCTTGAAAGAGAATTTCAATCACTTCCTTCAGAATCGGAAGTAGACCAGAATGATGTACACCAATTCCACGTTTCAAGAGTGGTAGCATATTTGTAACCTGTGGAAAGAAAAACAATATGATGATTTTCTTGAGAATTAAGCTACCATGATTAATATGATATACTCACATGAGGAATATAAAGAACTTCATATCAGCTGGCATACAGGAGATGTTTACACTGAAGCTATAAGAAATGGATAAGACTACATGTATAACACGACTCTGATAAATAAAGGAGCATGATATACACCAGCATGGTACCTACCAGCTGAACTCTAAGATCAATAGATCACAGATTCATCTAGGAACACTCCTATCTCCTTTAAGAAAGAGACAGGCACCAAAGCAATTTTGAATTACAATCTTCTAGAAAAATTATGCAAAGAAGGAAAAATAATGTAAAGCAAAACAAAAAGGAACAAGAAAAATCAGCCTCAACAAACTTAAGTGTCATAATGTCCAAGAAACATATTAGCAAAAAAGTAACTCTGCATTTAATGGAACATAAATTTCTTCTCATTCTGCACCCTATAAGCACATATTTATTACTCTCTTAACATCAAATACATTTCAATCTCCAACATCTTGTGTTTCTAGCAAAACCTATGAATTCCAAATATGGGATTCCTCAATGCTACGCATTCCATATAAACCTATAAAATGGAAGAGTAGGACTCTTTTGATTAACTTGATGAGAACATCTGTTAATGGGCCTTTGATGCTTGCAAAGAGGCGTGTAAATCAAGTGAGAGGAACTTTTTAGTTATCAAAGAACTAATGTAATTAGGTCCTTTTGAACATTTAAGGGCTCAAATAAGGCTCCTACTCAACATGCAGATCTGATATAAATTTTTCAAACATAAAATTGCTCAGAGTTAATAGCAGAGACACCATGCCATTTTTATTGTGTCAGGTGAATTTTCAAGTTCTAATCTTCACAAAGAGTAGACATAACAGACTAATTTTTGATCGTTACCCAAGTAATGAAATTTAAGCAGCTATTCTCCTTAAAATTTTTAAAGCTCCCCATTTTTGCAGCTGCAAGGCCACAGAGTACACAAACTTTCTTAGAAAGTTACCTAACATAAGCTTGAAACTTGAAAGTTATGTAAACCTATAAATTAGCTGGACAAAACAATTACCCAAGAACCAAGAGGAAGCTTGTCACCGAACACTCATCGAAAAATTTCAAGAACTGCAACAACAAATTAGCTAAAACCTATGACGTAAAAGATCTACAGGAGATGGGCTCAAAAGTAGGAGCCACATGCCTGTAAAGACCTATGAGCATCAAGTTATGCCTTTCAATATGTAGTTTACTCGTATAACATAAAAAGATAAATCATATGACAAGTTAAATGTTCCTTGTTGACTTTAAGGAGGATACCATGAAAATATAATGGGATAACAGCTTAAAAGTTATAAAACAAACCCAAGAAGTTGAGCCCCACCTCCCCATCCTAACTTTGATATCATAATTGCATCAGAGTCACACACTCCAAAAGGACGAAGGATAGAGATGGGGGGAGTGGGCATGAGGCAAAAAGAAATGAAACAGAGAAGATATAGAAAGCGAACAAGTGCATTCTGCTGAACAGATAAGAAATTAGAATGAAAAGATTCTAACGACCTATGAGCATGTTATACCAAAATTAATCGCCTGTTTCATTGAAGTGGTAATTAAACAAAAAAAAAAAAGCTAGCATCAAGATGCCCAGAGCCAGAAATAACCTTTACCTATAAACCAGATTGCTCCATACCGGAGGGCAAAATGATCACCAATCAACAACCTGTCTCATATTATAATGTAGGCATGAAATTATTTTAAGATACCCAGAAAGCCAGATCCACAACAAATTCCAGCAAGACCTCTGTAGTCCATCAAGAATTTTGTATCCTCTATCTTCAGTGCACTAACTACCAAGCAAGTTCAGATAAAGGATTTGGATGGACTTTCATCAATAATGAAGGCACAAAGCTTTAAATGCTTCAACAAATTATAACTGTTTCCCTCACAAAATACCTTACAATTTAGAGCTTTCTTCAGAAGCACAGGCATCTATTTACAGATTTAGTAACAGATCCAGTGTTGGTAAAATAACTTATCTACAAGTCAACAAACAGTTACCTACTATCAGAGATAAAGAAAGAAAATGAATAGTTTTCAGATCTAAGTGCCACAAAAGATTTAAGTGCTATAATGAACAAGATAGCTATAACCCAACCTTGTTCGATCACTTAAAATTGCACCCATGTCAGTGACATGGGTGTCATATCATCTCTTTTGTTTCTCTATTAGTTTTTTCTATAGCTAACATCATTCTAAATCTCTCAACAATAAACATTTATTATTGCCGATATAAGATTTAGCCCACATTCGGTTGCTACCATTAGAGATTACATGCTTCATAATAGCTGATCTCATATGCACGAGTGAAAAATAGCACAACTTATGAACTAATAAACCACAGAATGATATCTGACCTGGGGAAGCTTCTTATCATCATCAGAAAGCAGATCCATCGCACTCCAAAAAATGGTTTCAATATTCACTTTCTCATCATCTTCATTTAAGTCCATCTTTGCCATCTAAAATGAAAATAAGGGATACCAGATATAAACTACATAACCATAAAGAAAAAAACATAACTAATTCTTACAAACTAAAATGAAATTTAAAAATTGTGAAATAAGTAAAATAACAATGACCTCAATTTCAATCAAGGTTCACTGTCTTAGTACTGGACTTCTGATACCATCCTACTATAATATCGGCACACGGTTCGGAATGATATGATAGTGTCGGTATGGGACGGTATGCCATACCAGTATGGTACGTCCCATACCATCCGATATGGGGCAGTATGGCAGACCATGGTTCCAATAAATCCATTTAGTCATCTATAATTCTAGAAACAACATCCATCAGATGGCTCCATAGGCAAACTGACCCATAATGTCCTGAACCAGCCCAAATTGACTGCTACCACCCGAAACCAGCTCAAACTCCTCATACCACTAGCTGCTTCTAAGTATTGAGCTAAAAATTGTTCTTACACCCTTCTTTGGGGTACCAGCCTGCACCATATGTTAGAATGATGATGCACTATAGTTCATAGACTACTAGGTAGGATGGTGTATGGAGCCATTCCATGATATTTGAATTATAAACAAATTAAGGGAAAGCTCCAGTACAGCTTCCTACCTAAGTTATTTTTCTTCATTTTTCCAGTGAGTTCAGGAAAATATTTATTTATGAATCAAGGATGAATTAAGGCAAACGATGAATTCCCAATCAGGTATCCATGCATGCAACTTGTAATACAGTACACTAAATTACTATTTCATTTATTAATATCATCTTAATGGCAACTAAATGCAATGTAAAACTTTTGGAACAGCATTAACACAACTAGATCAGCAAAATACTGATGAAGAAATGCAAATGGGCAAACCAAGCATACAATAGTCAAAATACAAGCTTTACCTGCATTGCAAGAAATTCACATTCCCTTTTGCTAAAGCTGAAGAGTATGACAGGATCATACTGGCGCTGAATTATCATCTTGACCATCTTAAATATGTCACTCTCCTCACTAGGTTTGCCTGCTACTATTCCCTTCTGCCACTTCCCATTCTCCCTTTTCTTCCCACCTTCACCCGCAGGAATAAGTGCATTTAAAGCTTTTTGAAAACTGTCTTCTCGAAATTTTCCATTCTCATCCACCACCAAATATAAGCCATCGCCACCAGACGGAAAAATGTAGTGCTGTAGAGGTGTAGGTCGATAATCAGTATAAACAATGTGACAAGGCTGCCGATGAACCTGGATACAACATAAAACATGCACTGCATGAACAAATTTGTGACACAACCAACCAAATCAACATAATAAAGGGGATCTCAGAAATTTCCAGTAATGACTGAGCTCAAATTCACAAAGTAAATAGATATACAATTACTCCTAATATAAATAATATAACGAGGCATGAGCAAAAACCTTTGCAACCCAGTCAGCAAACTCCTTTGCATTAGGAACTGTTGCAGAGAGAAATACAAAATGTGAGTTCTTTGGAGCCATTACAATACTCTCTTCCCAAACAACACCTCTCTCCCTGTCTCGCATGTAATGGACTTCGTCAAAAATTATCCAAGCCACCTCCCGCATAATCTCCGACCCTTTGTACTGCATACTACGCCAAATTTCGGTGGTCATGACCTAAAAATTTGATTTAACATTAGAATGATTACATATCCAGACATGATTGCAGCTAAAAATAAGAAATTTAAGAAACCATAAAATGCACTATCTATTCCACCAGGCATGAGGCATTAGGCTCAATTGTCACATCCCCTGTCATGAGACCAACATCAGAGAACTCCTCTTTAAATTCTCTATACTTTTGGTTGCTAAGAGCCTTGATCGGAGAGGTATAGATGACCCGCTGCTGGTCTCGCAAGGACATAGCGATAGCATACAAAGCAACCACTGTCTTCCCTGCTGACGTATGTGCTGACACCTAGAAAACCCTCAAACAAAAGAAATTCACACTCTTCAGCTAAAGTGCACCGACACACATTAAACAGCAGTTTGGATTTCGGACCATATAAACATCAAAATCAAGAATGGATAATTATATTTCATGTGCTAGATTTCCATGATTTATAAGAGAAAAACGTGATGAGACAGAATAATTAAACGTTCTTTGTAATTAAACAAATTGCATGCCCATCATATTTAGAAATTAAGGACTACGAGATGACGGTTCATATCTGCCACAACAAGGAGAGTTTGATTCTCACACAAATAACTACAAGAAAAGCACAAACAGAAAGGAAAAGGAGCAAATTTTAAGCTTGTACAGAATTTTAATGACACTTCCAATGCAGAAATTTTTTTTGTATAAAACCAGAAACAAACCTTGAAATGCAATTTTAACAGGATTTGTTTGAATCCAAGAGATGCTATTTTCCTTCCAAATTCTCATGAGAAACAAACCACAAACTGAATTAAAAATAAATCCTAAACAGCGACAACGAATTCGGAGTGATTTTTAAGCTTGTAAAAATAATTACATGACACTTCCATGAACATTAGTTCGAGATACAAGAATTTTTTTTTGAAAAAAAAAAAGGTCTGGACATCCTTTAAAAAAATGATCCAATTTCTCGTTAGAAACAGACCAAAAACTAAAATTTTGACCCAAAAGGAAAGGGAATGAGAGAAGTGGGCGGCGACTCACCATGACAGATTCGCCACTATCAAGGCACTTGATGGCTTCGGACTGAAAGGGATCGAGCTCGAAGGGGAACTCCTTGGCCGGCTTGGGCTTCTCGCCGGTGGGACGGGAGGCGGACGGGCGACTCGGGACGTTGCCCTCCGGGTAGGAGACGTCGTGGAGGCAGGACACCAGCTCGTCCACGTAGGCCGGCTCCGCCTCCTCCCTCGCCGCCTTCTGAGGCCGGGCGAGGTCCGCGACCGGCTCTTCTAGGGTTTTTCTCTTCACCGAGGCCATTCGGGAGAGAGGGAAAGAGAGAAAGGGATTTGGAGGTGACGAAAACCCCTAGAAGGGGCTTAGGGTTGCTCTTCGATTGGTGAGAGGAAGGGCGAACCAACGAACCCTAGTTTTGAGACAGTGCGCCAAGAGGGAGGCGGGGTTGGGTATTTGGTGTCAAACAGAATAGAGCTCTCAGACAAGACGTGTCAGGTGTGGATTGGTGGAAGAAGTGGGGCCCAAAATTTTCATACTTTAGCCTATCGTGGCTGCAACCATGCAATGTAAACCGGCCTCGTGAACTTGACATAATATCCGAGTTTTTGCCGACCAATGGCCCGTGGAAACCCAGGCTCTTGAGTTTTTATATAATAAATGAATCTCGTAGAGATCTACAATTTAATCTTATTTTTCATATTTAACATATGACAAATTATTATATGTTACCATTAATAAAATCTAGATTTTATTTTAATTAGTAGCATATGTCATTAAATTTTATTTTCCATATTTCATATATTATTATTTAATAATTTTATGGTATATCTAGCCACTACATGATAACCCAAAATTTGAGTCTTAATATAATTAATAAACCATTGAGGGATTATTCATTAAATTTTTTATCTATTTTTTATGTACAAAATTTAAGCCTTATTATAATGAATGATCCGTAACGAGCCTTATTCAATTTTATTTTTTTGAAATGATTTTGAAGTTATTATAGGCATACTCAAAAAACTATAATTGTGAAGATCCATGAAAAATTATATTTAATTTATATTGATTATTCATCAAAAAAAAATAAAATATTTATATATAATTAAAAAATCAAAATAATATCTTTTAATTAATTTTGTTGGATGAAGATCTGCATTGTTACGATATCAATATATAAGTAAATGAGTTCAAATCATTGTAAGTTGACCAACATCTTGAAAGTTAAATTAAATATGGAGACCCTTTTATAATATAATATTTTATAGCTAAATTAGCTGCAAGACAAACTACTGGAGAAAAAAAATCCTTTGGAGAAATCTTTATAACGGATGCAAGTTCGAACGGAGGATATAATTAATATTATTCTAATAATAAAACTAATTATTATTATAATTTTTATTTACACATATGAGATTTTAATTTACTACGGTGCCAAATCAACCTAACCGAACCGAAGATATAATTACAAATATAACAATTCTCAGCTGCAGGTATCCAAAATATACTATATACACAAACAAATTTGGACCCTGTCATCATCGATGACGTAAAGAAGACCTATTATGAAATTCTATTCCTACATTTCATAGCCATAAAATGATCTAATGGTCACTATCTCAAAATATGAAATTTAAATCACAATATAGTCATTGAAATTTAGAAGGACCTGTAATAAAATCAGTTTTGTTTTCATTTTTTAAAATAATGCCTACCAGTTGTTCTTTCACCGCTGCATGTAAACAAGAAATTTGGATTTTATTATAATAAATAAATTATAAGATGATACACAGTGACCATAGAATGAATCTATGGTTCCTATATGAGGATGCAAAATTTGAGCTTTATTATATTAATAAACTATAGAGATAAATCACTAAACTACTATATGGAAACACAAAATTTAGGCACAATCAATGAATTATAAAGAATGTGTCGTTGATTTTTATTTTCCCTATTTCATGCATTGACCATAAAATGCTTTTAGCCACTATATGCATAGGCATCGTGTAGAAATGTGAACTTTTAATTTTAAAAATATTGATAAATCGTAGATAGGTCTATCATTAAATTCTTAATCCATGTTTCTCTAAGATGGTTCCATGGTTATTATAAGGAAAGGTGAATTCTGAGTCTTAATGCCATTAATAAACTACAAAGAGACTTATCATTTAATATTATTTTGCATGGTTGGTGTGGTGGCATCAGAATGATTCTATAACCACCGTATGAAACCACAAAAATTTAGATCTTATGTAATTAGTGAATTACAAATAGATCTAAATCAAAATTTTCACATAGGGACCATTGGATGATTCTATCATCACCACTTGGAAATATAAAATTTTAACTTTACTATAACACCCATCGTCAAATTTAGGTCACCATACGAAACACAAGAATTGGATCTTTATATAATTAATAATATGCTAAAAATATTTATGATTTTATTTTTCATGGTTTAAACTAGCAAAGGACCGAGGCTATGCAGCGGATTTCAACAAAAACATAGTTTTGAATAAAAATATATAATTTAAAATAAAAAAAAATAGTATATATAATTTTATGCAGATATTCATAAAGTTATATTGAAATCAATGCTCCTTCATTTTTTCTCTCCTATTATCTTAAAAAAATAAAATTTTATTAATATTATGAAATTTTTTTAATATCATTAAAAAATATAAAGATAAATATAGAGAAGATAAATTAGTCGGACAACATTACATTACTCGGTGTAGAGTTTTTTCTCGGGCGGTGGTGTTGCCGGTTCTTTATAAAATGTAAAAATAAGTATATAAAAAAATATAAATAATCGATTAGAAAATTTTATTATCTGATTATAAAGAAAGAAGTTTTTGTAGGAGTAGCTTGTTGAAAAATTTTTGAATGCAAATGCTATTCGGGAGTAGTAATTACTACTTCTTTCGGAAGTTGTAGCGAAGAAGATTCGATACCGAAAATTTCATGTGAGCTGTCGATAAAAAGATCGTTATCCCAAAAAATTTTAATCATCCAAAAATTGCGATTAAGATATTTACCGCATTGCTGACCAAACATAACTTGAAAGGTATAGTTGTCTAAAATCTTTTCAATAACATTGGGAAGAACAAATCTATTTGATCTTGGGTCGGTGGTAAGATTAAATGCTATTATGCTAATTAATTGCTGAGCCAGTTTTCCAAATATAATGAAATTAGTATTACCAGTGTCATCCTTGACCACCACATTTAATTTATACCTAAAAAAATAAGATAATAGAGAAGCATATCAATTTGGAAGGGCAATCAATTTTATAATTATTCAAAATAATTCAAAAGAAAATCTCATTTATTTACCATGACATTCGAGTCTGATCATTTTTGTTACATTGGTTGCACTAAAAGTTATCACCTTATGTTTTGATTGCGGATTTGCAGTTGTAACATGCTTTATACCATCAGCCATAGGAGGTATCTATTGCTTTCATTTTCGCTCGATACGTAAATTTCGTATCCTATAAAGAAAAAATAAGTGGTTGTAGAAAAATGTGCACACATTTACGCTGTTAGATCACCTAGTTATATTGAGCATTGTATCTGAGCGATTTGCTGATCTATTTCTAATAATTCTTTAATTATTTTTTTATTTTCTATTACTTCATAAGCAAGATCAACAAATGAAACTTGTTTTTCTTCTATAAATGTGATCACAGCTGTCGTCCTATTGAGCCTGTATATCATAAAATTAATTAATAAGTTTAAACATATATATAAACTATATTTTCTCAATATATAAGATAACAAACTATATATCTTTATCTGGATCGATAATTTTCTATTTCAGGAATCTGTGCATCTATATAATACTTAGATGCCGAAGAACTGGATAGGCAAATTTTATCAGTATGTTCAAGATATCATCAATATTCTATGATAACTATTTGAAATTTATGAGGATTAAATTCATGTATAGAGAAGAAAATATCCCTATATGTTCTGATAGTCATGCCTGTCAAAATAATTATCACTGGATCAGTTTGTTCCATTGTTCGAATAAGTTGTACATCAAGCTCTTCAGAAATTTTTTTCCAAAGCATGATTGATATCTTCTGTGTACTGCATTATTAAGGATGGATAGTTTTTTTAATATACCGAAATATATTAGAAAGAGAAAAAATTTAAATAGTCAGTGTAGTTTGACTCATCAAAAAGTTATAAGATTAGATTCATTACTCTAAACCTTCAATTTTCATATTCCTTTTTTTAACAACTTTTTATTATCTGACATTTATTTCTTCAACGTTCCTAACCACTGTAATATGGCCTATCACATCTGCAAAAAGAAAAAATAGTCAGTTAGTATATATTTCTTAAGATTTTTAAAATTAGGTATTATTATATAAATCTATACCTATTAGATATGTATCATCTGGAAGACAGTTCATCAAAATAAATAAAATAGAATTTTTGAAATGGTATAGAACCCATATCATCATTAATTTGCTGTATAGTGGTCCATCTATTGAAGTAAATAATATATTGGTGGGGAACAACTCTGAAATTTCTTTAGTTTGAGGCAACGTTGAATTTTTTTATGAAATAAACTTTTCCTTCCATCAGCAAATTCTTGAAATGCAAAGCATCCTGCTTTCGAATAGATGCTTAAATCATAGAGTTCTATATAAAATAAAAATATCCACAAACTCAAGAATATCATTCGGTGTAGGAAAATATAGGCAAAATTTAAAAAATCAAAGATACTAACTGCTTCATCAAGCAAGATGCAATTGACACTTATCAATTAATTATTAGCATTCAGATTTGTTGAGTCCTATATACGCGAAACTCTAACTTTGATTGTCCAGGTATGTCTTTCTAAATTTAATTATGAAAGCAAGTTGTACTCCATTTGCTTTTTTTTATACTGTTTAACAATACGACAGCATCTAATATTAATACAGTTATATAAATTAGGCACATAAAATATAAAATATAAAAAATAAATACTTGAAGGCGAATCAGAAAAGATTTCTATGTAAACAATATTTTTTATAAATATTTATGGAATATCTTGCTCATTTTTTATGAGAATTTTTAAACCTTCACGTGAAGAAACACGTGAGAGAGCAACATATAGTTGACCATGAGAAAATACCGATTTGGGCAGATATAGGCCAATTTTTTTCAGTGTTTGCCACTGATTTTTGTTAACAATCATTGCATAGCAAAGTCTTACCAGAAACTGTCTTCTTTTAAAAATAAATAGCCATTTTGTTTCTGTGATCTGCATTATAATTCGAGGGATGTAAACTTTTTCACCGATATGATTTTCAGTTATTATTACTGCCTCAAGTACTTTTGATGTTAATTTGGTTGTAAGAAGTCTTGTTCCATTGCAAAGCCCGGCACTTTGGTTAATGTTTCTTAATAGCATAATCGGAACACCTACCTTCAGTCTTAGATCATGATTTGGAATTTCATTAAATTTTAGAGAGTTTAGAAATTCTGATGGATAAAGAATATCTTCCATAATTATGTCAGCTGATGTTTTGAATACTGCATCAGTACTTAAGAAAGTTTGTTCTTTAGTTGGTACTAACGAAAGCATATGCAAGTTCAATTCATCAACTACATCATTCGTAGGGATAATAATAGCTCGCTCTTTCAGATATGTAGGATCTTTATAATGTTCTTTGAAACCTTTATAAACTTATAAAGTAATATGTTCTATTGGTGCAGAATCTGATTGATGCCAGATCGGACTGGAGTTGAGAAAGAAGAGGTCACCGTCAGTGACCTACAAAATAAAGTTCCATTTGGAATCGAGGATGATGGCTCCGGCAGGATCCTCCGACGATCAAGTTAGCTCTTCTGGCTAATAAAAATTGAGTGCTCAAGAAATTGAGGAGCAGAGTAACAAGAAGAGGAATGAAAGTTTAGAGAAAATGTATCTGAAAGATCCCTTATATAGACGGAGCTTGTAACAAATTGATGGTGATCGCCGTAGCTGCCTGATAGTGGGCCGTTCGGAGCCACGTGGAGTTTGTTACGAAGGATAGTGTCCATTATCGTGATGTGCCGCATGTTGAAGAGCAATGCCTGGAGTTCGGCTGGAGCATCTATCGACGATGAAGAGCTTCATACCACAATAGTTTTGAAGAAGTTCAGACTTCTTAGAGGTTATCCGCATAATGATCAATTTGCCTCGAGCTAGGAGTTGAATCTGCATAGAGGACAAGGTCCTTTTGGGCAATAGTAAGGAATTTGGCTGGAGGGAGCTTGCTTGGGCGATTGGGCGACTAAAAGGAATTTGACTGTAAGGAGCCTACTTGGATGACTAGAAAGAGCTTACTTGGACGACTAGAAGGAGTTCGACTGGAAGGAGCCCCTTGGGCGATTGGAAGGAGCTTATCTATTGATTAGAAGGAATTCATTTATAATGAATTTAGCTGGAGGAAATCATTCGATGGGAATACGACTAGAGAAGATCCTCTAAAAGAGGTGCGATTGCAGAAGATCATCCGAAATGGGTGTGACTGGGGGAGATCCTTCGAAAGGGGTGTGACTGAGGGAGATCGTCTGGAAGGAGACTGGTGGAGAAGTCCAGTAGGTGTACATTGGAGGAGTCTGGTAGACTGAAGGCCGGAGGAAATTCGGCTTCTAGGTGGCTATCTGATAATTGAGAGGAGTTCGGCTGATGAGAGAACTTGGTCGATGGTCACAGTGGGTGGACAATTAGGATATTCTTGCAACTCATCTGTTCCTTTGAAGCTCAGCCACTCTTGGGATCGTTTAAGGGCTAATAAGGGGGACAGGGCCCTTTTGCCTGCATATTCAAAATTCTCGATATGAGAATTTAGAGGTCCTCTACTCTTCATAAGTTGTCGAAGTTCGTCCAGGAAGAGGCTCTGTCATCAAGCTAGGTTGTGTCGGGTTCGAGCACTTGATTGCTTAGAAGACCACCATCACTATTCGATCTCGTCCAGATGAAATCCATAAGATCTTGTAGATTCTGGAGTTATCTGAGAAAGTTGATGATTGGAACACGAAAGATCGGCCAACAAGTCTAGGTCAGAGGTCTACGATCCTAGTGCTAAGTAGGAATTCCTCACCGGCCGAAGTTAGCCATGGTTATCACCGTCGGACAAGGTCATCCCAAGACTTAGCATCCTATTGGACTTCGGCAGGCGAGGATTTGCTCCTAACATAAGTCCTCCTACTCTCAAGTTCGAAATTCGAAAGAAGTAAAGAAACATAAATGCCGGAATGCCAAAGTTCAGCGATTGAAGTTTTAATTGATTTGTGAACAGCAAGACATCAAAGATGCCAAGGCTGAATTTGAGATTCTGAGGAAAAGGCTGCGGGCGTCAGAAGAAAACTACCAAAGGACTGATAGGACGTTCCGTGATAACTTGATAAGAAGAAAGAAGCTCGAGAAAGAGATCGTTAGCCTGAAAGAATCCTTGGTGATGGCCAACAGTCCGAAGTCCGAAGAATCAAATCCCTCTTAGATCTTTGCCTTTTTCTTTCTTTCTTTTGTAACTGATCTTGCAGGCCTTTATTTTGTACTTGACTTTGACTTTAACGAAATAATATCTTTTCTCATTTTCATCCTATGTAAATCAAATATCTATTGATAGCTCTATTTTTTTTTCTTTTTGATGGGGTCGGTCTTTACTTCGTTCCCCCCTCAGGACAAGGTCTTCCTCCTATTCCTGGTGAGATAGGTTTTTACTTCTATCAGATCGAGGTCTTCCTCCTATCTTAGATAATCGAAGGTCCTTATTCATGTCAGGATGAGATCTTTCTCCCATCTCGAATGTCAGATCGAGGTTCTTCTCTTATTTCTGATATGATTAGTATTCGCTTATATTAGGACAGGATTCTCCTCCCATTTCTAACAGGATGGTAGGGGCACAAAAGGACCATTGGAAGGATCTCTTCCCTCATCCCATCTTAGATAATGGGGTCTTCATCTTGCTCAAGTTAGGATGGAATTCTCCTCCCATTTCCAATAGAACGATAGGGACACAGAAGAATCATTGGAAGGGCCTCTCTCCTCATCCCATCTTAGACAACGGGGTCTTCGTCTTGCTCAAGTTAGGATGAGATTCTCTTTCTGTTTCTAACAGGATGGTAGGGGCACAGAAGGACCGTTGGTAGGACCTCTCTCCTTATTCCATCTTAGGCAATGGGATCTTCATTTTGTTCAAATTAGGATGAGGTTCTCCTCCTATTCCTAATAGGACAGTAGGAGCACAGAAAGACCGTTGGAAGGGCCTCTTCCCTCATCTCGTCTTAGATAATGAGGTCTTCGTTTTGCTTAAGTTAGGACAAAGTTTTTCTTCTGTTTCTAATAGGACGGTATGGGCAGAGAAGGACCATTGGAAGAGCCTTTTTTCTCATCCCATCTTAGACAATAGGGTTTTTATCTTACTTAAGTTAGGACGAGATTCTCCTTCTATTTCTAACAGAACGGTAGGAGCATAGAAGGGCCGTTAGAAGAGCCTCTTTCCTCATCCCATCTTAGATAATGGGATCTTTGTCTTGCTCAAGTTAGGATGAAATTTTTCTTCTGTTCCTAACAAGATGGTAGGGATACAGAAGGACCATTGGTAGGGCCTCTTTCCTCATCCCATCTTAGGCAACGGGATCTTCGTCTTTCTCAAGTTATGATGAAGTTCTCCTCTTGTTCCTAACAGAATGGTAGAAGCATAGAAGGGCCATTGAAAGAGCCTCTCTCCTCATCCTGTCTTAGATAATAGGGTCTTCATCTTGCTCAAATTAGGATAAGGTTCTCCTCCTATTCCTAACAGAATAGTAGGGGCACAGAAGGATCGTTGGAAGGGCCTCTTCCCTCATCCCATCTTAGACAATGGGATCGTCGTCTTCGTTTAAGAATGAAGTTCGGTTGAGTTATTTTCTATCATTATATAATTGTGCACTAAAAGACAGAGACATTGAAAAGAGAAAATTTTATTAAAGTAAAATTACTAGTAATACATCCACAAATTCTCCAAATTTTAGGATCACGAGACGTTGTTCCTTCGAGCTCCTTCAAGTAATAAGTTTCGGATTGGACGACCTTCTTGACTTCATATGGGCCTTCCCAATTTGGAGCAAGCTTTTCTTAGCTTTGAGGTTGTGAACAGCTGCTCGCTGAAGTACCAGGCCCCCCACTTTGAATACTTTGCCTCTGACCTTTGAGTTGTAGTAGTGAGCTACTTTCTGCTTATTAGTCGCCATCCGAACTCGAGCTTCTTCCCTTTTTCTTTCAATAAGTTGAGGTTAGCCCTAAGATCTTATGAGTTCTATTGCTCATTAAATGCCACAACTTATGCCGACGGAAGTTTAAGCTCTATTAGGATGACAGCTTCCATCTTGAAGGTCAAGGCGAATAGAGCCTCCCTAGTTGGCAATCTTTGGATAGTTTGGTATGCCCAGAGTGCATGATAGAGTTCATCTATCTAAGTTTCTTTAGTCTTCTCAAGTCTTGCTTTGATTTTCTACAGTAGGATTCTGTTGGTTACCTCGGCCTTTTATGGATGAGCTACTGATGTAAAATTATGAGATATGTTCAGATCTTCACAGAACTCGATGAATTTTGCTTCAACAAACTGCCGTCCATTATCTATTATGAGAGTCTGAGGTAAGCCAAATTTGCAAATAATGGACTTTCAGATAAAGTCCTGTACTTTGGCTTCAGTAATTTTAGCTAGAAGTTCAGCCTCGATCTATTTGGTAAAATAGTCAATTGCAACCAAAAGAAATTTTTATTGTCCGAATGCCATCGGAAAGAGACCGAGTATATCCATCCTCCATTATGCAAATGGCCAAGAGATGCTCAAGAAAGTAAGCTTGGAGGTTGGTTGTCTTTGAATACTAGCATTTCTCTGACAACGATCACGCTTTCTAATATAGTCCAAGAAATTTCAATATAAGATCGACTAGTAATAATCTTGCCGAAGCAGCTTATGAGATAAAGATCGAGATCCCAAATGACTCCTGTATATTCCTTCCCTGTAGATTCTTTCATGCACTTTCCATAATGCAAAGTTGACTTCGAAAGATCGGAGATATTTTAAGAGTGGTAGTGAATACGATCTTTTGTACGATTTGCCTTTATAGAGAATATATGGGAAGGCCTGATTTCTTAGTTTTTGAGCTTTTTTTGGATTATGAGGTAGGACTCCATCTTTGAGGTAAGTGACCAGTGGATCAATCCAGCTCGGCTCATGCTCAACCTGCATCACAGACTGCAGTTCTTCTAAACTCGGACATTTCAGGATTTTAAAGAAGACTTTCTTAGGCAGTTCGCTGGAGCTAGTGTGGCCAATTTAGAGAGAAGATCGGTGCTGGTATTTTCTGCCCTTGAAATCTATCGAATGGTGAAACTTTTGAAAATTGGAGTCAAATTCTTCACTTTCTCGAGATACTTTATCATACTTTCCTTCCAAGTTTCATAACTGCTGCTAACTTATTCGACTACTAGTTGAAAATCACTGTATCTTGGAGTCGGTCTGCTTTCAATTTCTTAACTATCCTTAATCCAGCTATCAGAGCTTCATATTCGGCCCCATATTTATTACAGAAAACTTGAAGCACAGCACATATTCAGCAATGACTTCCTTCAGATTCACCAAGATAAATCTAGCGCCCGTGCTCGAAGCATTGGATGAGCCATCCACATATAGGGCCTAGAGGCCTTCAGAGAGGTCGGCCTTTTCTTCAAAGGAGCTCGGCTGTAATCATGGAATGCTGACCTCACTCTATTCCAGTTTGGCCTCATCTGGGATAGTGCATTCCACTATGAAATCCACCACTATTTAAGCTTTAATTGATGGTTGAGGCTGAAAATTAATGTCAAACTCTATGAGTTCAATTGCCCATTTTGTGATTCTTCTGGAGATATCTGTTCGGTGAAGAACCGGCTTGATTAGTTGATCGATGAGGAGAGTTATGGTGTGCCCTTGAAAATAAGGTCGGAGTCTCCAAATTACAATCAGTAGAGTATAAGTTAGTTTTTCTAACTTAGTGTACCTGATTTTGGCATCCCTCAAGACTCAACTTATGTAATAGATCGATCATTGTACTTTTGCTTCTTCTTTGATGAGGACTATCGCAAGAGCCGCTAGAGAGACTGCCAGGTACAGAAATAGTTCTTTCCTAGGTTCGGGCTTGGCCAATAGAAAAGGTGAGCTGAGGTAGCTTTTGAGTTCTTCAAATGCTTGCTGACATTCTGCTGTCCAGCAAAAATTCTTTGGTTGCTTGAGAACTCAAAAAAATGGTATACACCATTCGACCGACTTCGAGACAAAGCGATTCAGAGCTGCTACCTTTCTCGTTAAGCGCTGAACTTTTTTTATTGACTTTGGAGCAGTCATCTCTTGGATAGTTCGAATCTTCTCTGGATTAATCTCAATCCTGCGTCTTGACATCATAAACCCCAAGAACTTTTCTTAGGTCATGTCGAAAGCACACTTGATTGGATTCAGTTTCATCTTATACTTTCAGAGGATGCCGAAGGTCTCCTCGAGATCAGCTATGTGATTTATCGAAGTTCGGCTCTTGACAAGCATGTCATCTACATAAACCTCCCTGTTGTGGTCGATCTGCTCTTTGAAGATCTTATTGACGAGATGCTGGTATGTTGCTCCTACATTTTTGAGTCCAAAAGGCATAATCCTATAACAATAAAGACCACGATCAGTAATAAAAATGATTTTCTCCTCATCCTTTGGTGCCATCCAAATTTGATTGTAGCTGGAGAAGGCATCCATGAAGGTAAGGAGCTCATAGTCCGAGGTCGCATCCATCAGTTGGTCAATTCTGGACAAGGAATAACTATCTTTCGGATAGATCTTGTTCAACTTCTTGAAGTCTATGCACATCCTCCACTTACCATTCACCTTCTTGACAAGGACCACATTAGAGACTCGGTTCGGATAGGAGACTTCTCGGATGAATTCGATCTTAAGGAGCTTATTGACTTCTTTTGCAATTATCTTTTATCTCTCTGGGGCATGGCTGCACACCTTTTCTTTCACTGGCCAATGTTTGGGATCAACAGTCAGACGGTGTTCCATGATTTCGTCATTAATTCCTGGCATGTCTGCGAAGATCCAAGCAAAAACATCCGTATTTTTCCTCAAGAACTTAACGAGCTATTCTCGTATCTCCTCTTTCAGATTAGGGCCAATCTGTATAGTGTGATCTTTATTTTCATCATCCCAAGGGACGGAGATAAGGTCTTCTATGGGTTCTTCCCGTTCTTCTATGAGATCATCCCGGATGTCCAACCCATCAACTGGGCAAGGGTCAGACTGCTCACCCTTTTGTAGGATAATTGAGTAGTAATATCTCATCAAAGCTTGGTCTCTCCTGACTTCTCCGATCCCATAATTTATTGGAAACTTCATCTTCAAGTAGTAGGTCGATACTACTGTCCGAAGTATATTTAGGTCAAGTCGGCTAAGAATTGTATTGTAAGCAGATGGAGCTCTTACTATCAAAAAATCCGCTTACGCCCTAGACTGCCTCGAATATCATCCTGCAGCCATAGTTAAAGTTATCACACCTTCAATTGGCACCGCATCACCAGTGAAGCCGACCAATAGAGAATTCATTGGTTCGAGTTGGTTATTAAGTATAGACATTTTAGAGAAAGCATCATAAAATAAGACATTAGCAGAGCTTTCATTATCAATAAGAACATGGTGTACATCATAGTATGCAATATTTAAAGAAACTACAACCGTATCGTTGTGCAAAAATTGAACCCCTTGAGCATCTTCTTTAGTGAAAGTGATGGAGTTCTCAGTCCTCCATCTTTTAACTAACCCCTCGGATCCACTGGCTTCCTCCCACCGAAGCCCCCTAGAGATAGTATTGATGATGTCGAGAGGTGGCCGATCTTCTTGCTGCTCCTTCCTTCGTGGTGATTCTGATTATGGCAATGCCCTCGATCAATCTTCTCTTGTCTCAGGCTGACGTCGTAGGAATCGACCAAGCCGATCTCATCTAATGAGCTATCATGACCTTGGTTATGATGGTAGAGGTAGTACTTGTTTGGATTATGCTTGTCCAGCAGAGTGCACATCCTCTCCGATCTTGACAGCTGCTCTTTGATTTTCATTAGTATTTGAGTTTTTGGAACATTGAGGAAAGCATAGTTATGAAACCTTCTAGGAAGAGAGCTTTTTCGTGCCCTTCTGTCAGGGCTCCTTTGATGGCGAGCTTGAGGAGGAGTTTGAGCTTGCTTGCGCTCAAAGGGAGTCTGAGAGTGCGGTCGAACTTCATTCAATTTTTCTTCAACCACAGGCTTGCTAGACTCGCCCGCTTGTCGCTTTCTTGCGACTTCCTTATCCTTCAGTTTGAAGGCTTCTTCAGCTCAGACATAGCCTTCAGTCCGAGTTAGCAGATCAGCAAAATTTTTGGGATACTTTTTTTTAGAAAGAATAGCAAATCATTTTTCTAAAGACCGCTGTTCAGTACGGCCATGGCAATAGATTGGTCCAAAGTTTGGATCTCCAGTACAGCGGCATTGAAGAGGTTGACATAAGCTCAGATAGACTTTTCTTCCTATTGCTTGATGTTAATGAGAGAGTCCGAGCCTCACCTTGAACATCGACTGCTGATAAAATGAGCTACAAATTGATGGCTGATTTGGTTGAAGGAGAATATCATACTCGACTTCAGCATTGAGTACCAGTTTCTCACTGCTTTCTTTAGAGTGGATGAAAAAGCTTGGCACAAAATGGCGTTTGACGTACCATGGAACAGCATCATGATCCAGAAGGCCTTCAGATGGTCGATCGAATCAGTAATTCCATCGTAGCTCTCGAATTGAGGAAGCTTAAAGTTTGGTGGGATCGACTCCTGCATGATTCTCTGGGAGAAAGAAGGATCGGTACAGATATTGTCGTAGTTAGTTAGGACAGCATGGTGGAGCTCCTCAATCTACTGATCCATTTTTTAAAGTTTTTGATTGAGGGCCTAATCTCGATCGTGGATCTCAAAAAATTTTCGACTATAGATGGAGAAGGTTTCCTCTGGAAAAGAATCATGATTGGACTAGGAGCTCTCTGCTATCTGCTTTCCCTTTCCGGAGGTGATGGGTCTGCTGACCCAAATATGCCTCCTTGGGACTGGCTCTTGACATTTCGATAGAAGATTTCTCAACTGGACTGCCGTCGAAGGTTGATGCATGGTCTGGACTATTTCAGTGAGGCTCCAAACCTACTGCACTAGTAGGTTGAACTGCTCTGGATCCACCATTATCATCGATGGAGGAGGTTGCGGTGTTGGTGATGGTGTTGAAGCAGGTAGATTTGGCTTATATCTAGAAGTAGAGATGGTGGATCTCTAAGTGATCATCTTCTTTGGAGATATTCCTGAGACTAAAAAAGGTCAAACAAAAATAGATCTTGAGAGATTAAAAGAAGAAAATAGATAAATTTGATTGAGCACTTCTTTTAGAATAAGGGCTCATGGTTTCTTTCTCTAGTGCTAATCCTATTGTTGCAGAATCTAGTTGATGCTAGATCGGACTAGAGTTGGAGAAGAAAAGATCGCCGTCGATGACCTGCAAAATAAAGTTCTATCCGAAGTTTGGGATAATGGCTCCAGCAAGATCCTCCGATGATCAAATCAGTTTTTCTGGCCAATAGAAATAGAGTACTCAAAAAATTGAGGAGTAGAGTAACGAAAAGGAGAATGAGAGCTTAGAGAAAATATATTTGAAGAGTTTCTTTTATAGATAAAATTTGTAACAAACTGATGGTGACAGCCATAGCTGCATGGTAGTGGGCCATTTGGGATCACGTAGAGTTTGTTATGGAGGGTAGTGTCCATTGTTGCGACGTGCTAGCCTATTAGAGAGTAATGCCTGAAGCTTGGCTGGAGCACCTATTGACAATGAAGAGCTTCATACCATAACAGTTTTGAAGAAGTTCGGACTTCTTCGAGGTTATCCGCACAATGATCAGTTTGCCTTGAGCTAGGAGCTGAATTCGCGTAGAGGACGAGGTCCTTCTAAGCAATAGTAAGAAATTCGGTCGGAGGAAGTCTGCTTGGATGATTGAAAGGAGTTCAACTGTAAGGAGCCTGCTTGGATGACTGGAAAGAGCTTACTTGGGCGACTGGAAGGAGCCCCTTAAATGACTGAAGGGAGCCTCTTGGGTGACTGGAAGAAGCTTGTCTGTTGATCAGAAGAAATTTGTTTATAATAAGTTTAGCTGAAGAAAATCATTCAGTGGGAATGCAACTGAAGGAGATTATCCAAAAGAGGTACGACTAAAAAAGATCATCCAGAAGGGATGCGACTGGGAGAGATCATCTAGAAGGGGTGCAACTAGAGGAGATTGTGTGGAAGAAGACTGGTGGAGAAGTCAGTAGATGTATGCTGGAGGAGTCCGGTAGACTGGAGGCTGGAGGGAATTCGCCTTTTAGGTGGCTGTCTGGCAATTGAGAGGAGTTTGGCTGATGAGAAAATTCGATCGATGGTCGTAGGGATGGACAATTAGGATACTCTTGTAACTCATCCATTTCTTTAAAGCTCAGATGTTCTCGAGGTCGTCGGAGGGCTAATAAGGAGGACGGGGCCCTTTTGCTTGCATATTCAAATTCTCGATATGAAAATTTAGAGGTCCTCTACTCTTCATAAGTTGCCGAAGTTCGTCTAGGAAGAGACTCTGTCGTCAAGCCAGATTGTGTCGGATTCGAACACTTGATTGCTTAGAAGACCGCCATCACCATTCGAGCTCGTCCAGATGAAATCCGTAAGACCTTGTAGATTCTGAAGTTATCTGAGAAAGTTGATGATCGAAACATAGAAGGTTGGCCAACAAGTCCAAGTCGGAGCTCTATGATCTTGGCGTTAAGCAGGAATTTCTCACTGACCATAGTTAGCCATGGTTATCGTCATCGGACAAGGTCACCCCAAGACTTGGCATCCTATTAGACTTCGGCAGGCGAGGGTTTGCCCCTAACATGTTCTATATAATCTCCATATGCTTTCATAATAAAAGTGTCTGGAATACTAATCTCATATGGTTCTTCTTCTTCATCATGAAATCTGCATGTTGATATTTTTCCATCACGAACAGCCAAAACCCATTCACTAAATCCAGCAAGCATCCTTTGATATTCGTCGCCACTATTGCTATTAAACAGTCTCATGTTCATCTTTAATGTGTAGATCCAAAAATATTTTCATAAATATGATCGGCTTATTGATGCATTAATTGTTTCAACTCTTCCACCTCCTACAATAACTGGAAGAATCTGTCTAAAATCTCCACCAAGTAATATTGTTTTACCTCTAAATGATTTTTCATCTATTTCTAAATTATCTGATTGTAAAATATCTTTCAAAGATGTCTAGCACTTCGAAGTAGTTTCTGTGATTCATTGGAGCTTCGTTCGAGACTATTAAACTTGTAAATTTAATCAATGCTGCAAGTTGTGTTCCTTTTTTTTATTTTACATGTTGAATGTTCATCAATATGAATAGAAATTTTAAATCTTGAAAGTGCTGTTCGGCCATCCAGAAGTAATAAAGATATAATTCCAGATGATGCTACTGTCAGACCAATTTTTTCTTCTAAGCATATTTTCATAATAATTGTTCGCCAAAGATACATTTTTCCAGTCCCTCCATGGCCATATACAAAAAACAAATAGCTCTTGTCTTTCTCAATAGAATCTAATATAGAGTCATAAATAACTCTCTATTCTTCATTTAAGCCTTCAAATAATTTTGAAAATTCTTCTTGTATTTCATATACATCATAATCTAATTCTTCTATTAACAATTTGTTGGTTATTTCTTGTACCATAACTCTATTAGGCATCGGTAGATTGTAATCTGAAAGAGAGTAGCAATTTTTATTGAATAAATTTTTTAGTTCAACCAAAATATACCTTTTTAGCTAAAATTCAGGAATATGTAGATTAGATATCTCTAAAGTATTTCTTATTCTGCAAAGCACATCGTCTCCAAAAAGTTTCCAATGGATTTCTAAGAGTTTGTATGGATCAGCTATCTCACAATAAATGATCAAAGTAACAAAAAGCTACCTTAATTCATATGATGATGTCCAATAAGAAGCTTTGTTTAATGCTTCATGCCATTCTTTATCATCACCTAATAATCCAAGAGCATTGCAAGCAGATTGAAAAGTTGGATGATAAATACCATTAATAGTTTTTATCTCATCATAACTTTGTGGTCCTTTGATAACATTAAGAAGCATTCTTAGGTAATATAATTCACCAGAACTTGGGTGTATATAAACAATTTTTCCAATCCAATTCTTCTGCTTTCTTCGGGTTTATATTTTATCTCTAGGGTTCCATACCCATTTCATTGGAAATTCAGCATATGATAAGTTTCTTGCATCTTCGCATATTTTATTCGTTTCCATCCATTCAGTAAATATGATTTTATCTATATTCTATCAGCTGAGCATACTTGCTAAATTTTGCTTTTCATGATAGGTTATAGCATGCATCATCGAAAGATGCAAAACTAATCATTCAACTATTGGTTCTCTGAAATGTATATCAAACTGAAATAGCCTCCATACAGATTCATATGCAGATAAATATCTACAGTCTAAATATATTTTTATTTCATTAATTTGTTCATATTGTCGCTTTCTGGTGTCTATATTTGTTACCACATTTTCTATAACTACAGCTCTTGTTCTATCCACACTTTTATTGATGTATTTGAAAAGATATTTGATCATTTTTGACTTGTTATACTACTCAACATTGATATAAGCTTGATATCTAACCTGTAGTCTCAAATTATAATGAACGACATATCTGTTATCAAGCTCAATGCCATTTTTTATAATATAATATCCATCATCTCTCCTCCTATAAATTGCAAATCCATTTTCATTGATCATTGTTTTTGATTGAAACTTTTTAGGAAAATGTTTGGAGCAATATCCCTTCAACATACACGATGATTTTGAATTAGTAGATCTACATGGTTCATGCATCATAAATTTTTTAACTATATCATATCCGATATGATCGCTATTTTTATCTGGTATTTCTGCAGATCTAATAAAATCAATGTCTGATGCTATTGGGTACTTATTTTCTGAATCCAGCCATAATAGGATATGAACATGTGGAAGTCTTTATTTTTAAAACTCTATTGTATATAAAATTGAAAGAAAAATAATTAAAAATTTAATAATAATTAAGTATTATTTTTTCATCATAATAGATAATAATATACCTACAACTGATCTTCCAAAATATTTTTTTTGGTAATATCCAATATCAATTCCTCCAATTTAATTTGGAAAACTCTGCTAACCAGGTCTATCTTCAAGCTTCTGACCACGAATAATATTTAGAGCATCTTGAATTTTAGGCCATTATGCATTACAGGTGAATGTAATAAAAAGATCAGGATGTTCATGATATCTACAAATTACCATTGCATCATGATAATTCTGAATCATTTATCTTGGGCTTCTAGTAAAACTTGATGGTAATATTACTCTCTTTCCAATCGCATTTCCATCAACATCCCCTCTTATAATTGCATGTTTAATATCTTTATAAATTTTCGATCTTAAATTCTTTTGATGTAAGATAATCTTTCTTCTTCAATATATGAGAAAGCATCCACTATATATTACTGGAATAATCTATCTCTTCTTATTAATGTTGTCCCTTCATTAATTCTTTGCTGTAATCTATAAGCGTAAAATTCTATCATTGTTACATACTGTCTTATAGTTGAATATTTATGAGAATAATCTCTATATTTTATATTTATTCTATAACCATCCTCATCGAACGAAAATAAGATCGGATACTACATAGACATGAAGTTAGGATGCAAATCACTAATTCGTTTTAGCCCTTCAATTTTATGCTCAACAATAATATCCCGATACTGGTTGACCTATCCAAGGTCACCAATTATCAAACCCGCTATTTCAGCATATGCAGGACTGCAGTATTGTGCGGTATCTCCTCTGCATTTTTCAATTAATCTTAGCTGCATTGGCGAGAAATCTGATTCTCTAAAATGATCTCTAGCTATTCTGAAAGCTCAGACAATCTCATTTTCTTGGTTAAACATATTCATTAAACCTTCAACCACTCCACGATCAATCCCATATGTATCTTTATCAGAATTTAGTGCAGTAATTCTGTTATCCACTTCATTTTCTGTATCATATATATAATTACGTAAATCTTGATTTTTGTCCGCCATTCGGTAGCAATGAACCAATTCTATGATGGTTTTGACCATTGATCCGAAAAATATAAGGGCCAGGTTTGGTATTGATCTCATTATCAATCTTTGCCCCCATTGAGGTAAATACAAACATTGAGTTATATGCTCTAATATTTTTCCAAAACTTTGAAGACCTCCTTCCTCCATTATAATCCAATAAATCATCCAAAAGGGCTGGAGTTTTTTGTAGTAATGAAATATATATTCTTCCCTCTCGACAACATAGATTAAATTTGGGAGTCGATGTATCATGTGATTTATTCACGCATTCTTTATATCAAAAAAGTGCTTCATAATATTGACATTCATGCTTTAGTTCCCCAATATTAAATACTTCGTTGTGTATACCAACATAATAATGTCAATATAATCAAAAGATATTTCAGATTGAAATGTTGAAGGTGAAAGATTTATTGTCCAGTAGCTTACTGGAATATCCAAAAGAAGCTGAAGTTCGATTATTTGGCTTAACTATATTTATGTCCATATTTTCCTGAATATCAAGAATCACAGAGCTATCTACAACTGAAAAGTTTTCATTGGTGATTGTATAGATATCATCTTGTTCATCAACTGTTAAAATAAGAAACGATATGTGCAGTCTTTTTTTTTTGGCAATATTCCGAGAATGATTATTGCAGCTCCCTATTTTTCTAGATCTTTTCTTGGTAATGATTCTCATTCTTCTTAATCTATTTTGCCTAAATATTTTAAAAGATTCCATTGCACTTTTTAATCAGCAGAATATAAAAACATATGAATAAATTAAGAATACGAACAAAAAAAGATACAATGATAGTAGTAATAAACATCTTTAAAAAAAACATAATATAAAAGAAAGGCTATGAAATAAATAAATAAGTATCATAAATATAAATATATAAAAATATATTTACTTTATACCTGAGATAAAGTAACTTGCACAATATCACACCGCAGAATAGCACAACAATCTAAGAAAAAAATTTCAACATCTGATATCAATACATATTTCACCGTAAAGTCATACAAAAAAAATAATTAAAAAAAATCATAAAAAATAGAATTTATTATATTATATGTAACCAAAAAAAAATCAAAGATCATGCATGTATCAGAAAAAGTTGTATATGATCCATATCAATCATCCAAATTTATAATTATATTATAAATACGAGATGGACTGGGCTCCGATCAACTGAATCCCAGTCCATATCCGATTGGATCTTCGATCGTCGGATCAGTGCGCATTTACGTGCATGCATCTGAAAAGACATACAAGCTGAAAAAAGGCGTGCGTACGCCTGAAAAAAATTCAGAAAAAAAATAAGTTTGTTGTTTGAAAAAAAATTCAAAAAAAAATCTAGAAAAAAAAACCTAAAAAAAATTTAGAAAAAAATCTTAAAAAAAATTAGAAAAAAAAAATGAAGGCGCCTACAATTTAATGTAGGCGCCTTCCTTTTTCTTTTTCTTTTTCTAGTGGGTTTTTTAATTAAAAAACTAAAAAAAAACTGAAAGGCGCCTACATTTAAAATGTAGGCACCTTCATGATTTTTTTTTAATTTTTATTTTTAGTTTTTAATTTTTTTAATTTAAAAAAATTCTACACTAAAAAAAAAGAAAGGTGCCTACATTTTAAATGTAAGCACCTTCAGGTTTTTCTTTTCTGAATTTTTTTAAAGATTTTTTTTTCAATTTTTTTAAAATTTTTTTTAGATTTTTTTCAGGCAACAGGCTTGTTTTTTTTTTCGAATTTTTCAAGCGCATGCGCACCTATTTTTTTTAGCTAGTGTGTCTTTTCTGGCGCGTGTACGTAGATGCACGCTCATCCGACGATCGAAGATCTGATCGAATATAGATTGGGATCCAATCGATCGAAGTCCAGTCCACCTCTTATAAATACTATATATTCACCCAAACTCTATAATTTAATTTCATAAATATTTATTTAAAATATTTATATTCGAGCATTTTGCAAAGGTGAATACGATCAGAAATATTTTCCTAAGATTTCATTACTTGTTATTTCCAAATGTACCTTAACTATAACCAATGCAGCAAGGAGGAAAAGAAGAAATAAAAAAATCTGCAAAACATAGGTTATCCAATAAACATAGTGCATTTTATATTATATTCCATCTTTCATTCCACACCACTTTATAAGTATATTATAATATACCATCAACGCTACAAAATATGTGGTACAACTTACAAAAAATTTAGAACAACAAAATTTGAAAGATGGACTAATATATTTAAAGCAAAAAACATAGAACCTAGCAGTAAATACTAAACTGAGTTTTTCCTGGTAGATGACCCAGCATCCGAACGAAACATCCTCCTATATCTAGCGACCTCCTCCTATAAAATATTATAGTTCGATTCAAGCAATCTACACTTCTCCATCAAGCAATCTACACTTCTCCATCGCCAAACTATAATGTTGTTGCAGATTTCTATATTGTACCTGCAACTCATCATGAGCTTTACTAACTACCTCATATAGATATTTATAATATTTCTTATCCAGATAATTTATGTTCTCAACTTCGGAATGAAAATGATATTTCAGCTCATTTATAGCAAACTCAACAACTATTTGCTTAGCCTCGATCTATGTATAGGTCGTTCGTCCCCATATTTTATAATACTCAAATGGCTCATCCTCTGCCTCCTGACCATACTCAAAAGTGATGTCGATATAGGCTTTGAACAAATAATCATTCCATGATTCTAAACCATATATATAGGAGGCATAATGTCTAAGTTTGTTGTAATTTTCTATAGTATTTTTTTGGAACAAAGTTTTACTAAATCCATGTCTGCAATTAAAAATAAAAAAATAAAAATTAGCAAACATAAAAAAAATTGATTTTTTTTTTTATTGGATAGATTGGAAAAAATATATGCATACCTTTTTTTTAAAACATTACCAAGAAATAGAAATTTCTAAATCATAAATTTTTTGGCCAAACAACCCAACTATATTGCTAATCTAATACTTTTTAAATTTAAGAACCTATCAACCAAGCTCCGATTCCCTAATTTTTTCATTCAGAAGTCACCATGCTACCTATTATATCCAACATATCATAAAAAAAGTTTAAATAATTTTTCATTCATAGAAATGACATGTCCTAAATCTAACACTTGACCTTCTACGTCATCGCGGCATATGCTGTAGGGCATAGCTTTTTATATTATGTAAGATTTAGCTCTTAATAATAGAAGATAAGAAATTAAGATAAACAAAATATTATTATTAATATTAATGATTGAAGTTTTCCATACTAAAAAAAAATCATATATATCTAGTATTAAATATAGAATCTAACTAATATTATCTAACAAAAAGTGTTGGATAAAATTCATGAAATTATGCATCATATGGTTCTAAAAAAGAAAAAAAAAAGATAACGATATAACAAAAAATAAACCTCATATATTAAAATTAATCCATCAATCAGGTCATTTATAATTTAAACCTTTCTAAACTCAGTTCAATACCAACCAAATTCTTATTTAATGATCCAATCACGTCTCTAATTTTAGATTTAAAATTTAAAACTTACTTGCAAAGCTGACACCGCCACCTTGATATTTTTGTATCTTTACAAAAATACCATCCTAAAAAAGATAAAAATATATTCTACTATTAGTTTTATTATTTTTTTAAAATTTTATTTTATTTTTTTATTTACCTTCCACCGGCGTCCCATCCTTTTTTTTTTATTTCTTTTATTTCTTGATTCACTTCTGTTGGGGATAAACCCCGTTCCTGCCGAAGTCTAGCTCGATGCCCTGCTTAATGCAATCAGTAGCCATGAAAGAGCTTCAACGGATGGGCCTTAGCCGAACCCTTGCAGTCGGCCGAACTGCCCAACCGGTCGAGCTCCTTCGGACTTCCAACGTTCAGACCGAACCCCTCTAGCCGACCGAGCTCCTCACCAGCGATCGAGCTGCCTAGCGGCCGAGCTCCTCACCAGCGGCCAAGCTTTTCAAACTCCCAGCGGCCGAGCTCCTTCGAAACCCTTCAGCCAGCCGAATTGCTTAGCGGTCGAGCTCTTAGAACTCTAAGCGGCCGGGCTTTAACGAAATTTTTCAGCGCCCAAACTCTTTAGCGGTCGTCCCTCAGTCGAACTCCTCAAGTGGCCATCCCTTCAATCGATCGAGCTCTTTCGGACTCCCACGATCGAGCTCCTTTGGACTCCCTCGGTCGAGCTCCTCCGAACTCCTCTATGGCCGAGCTCCTCCCGAGCTTTTCCTTCAGCCGAACTCTCCTACAAGTCCGAACTTCTCTGGATGATCTGTCGCCATCAGTCTGCAACAGACAACAAGATCAGACGATATGGCCGCCACCACTGGCGACATCACTCTCTCCATAACCAGTCCCATGCGGCCCACGACCTGCCAGTATGGCTGTCACCATCCACCTGACGATGCCTTCCTCTCCGTACCAAACTCCATTCTCTGCCAGGCAGTATGGCCGTCACCATCGACTAAGCTCCACCTATAAAGGACCCTCCAGATACGCTATCTCTAATCTCTCTGATCTCTAAGCTCTCCTCTTCTTTCCCAAGCTCCGGAACCCATTCCCGAGCACTCCATTTCTGTTGGCCAGAGCTGACTTGATCATCGGAGGGTCCTGTCGGAGCCACCCCTCACCGGCTCCGGACGGGACTTCATTTTGCAGGTCCTCGGTGACGATCTTAGCGGTCTCGACTCCAGCGACTTCCGACGACGATCAGTTTCTGCACCAATAGATTGGCGCTAGAGGAAGGGCGAACCTTCGAGGTTTCCTTATTCTTAAAGGAGTGCTCGATGATGACTTTTCTCTTCCCTCTCTGGAGATCTCCCCTTTCTATTTCGAAGAGAAAATGCCATCCAGAAGAGCTTCGGCACGGCTCTCGGCAACCTCCGTGGCCCGATTCCATCTAGATCCATCTTCAACCTCGATGGCTCAGGTTCCATCCGCACCCACGGTGGATGTGAAGCAGTTCGACTTGCTTGTCCGACAGGTCCGTGGCCTTACGGAGGCATTGCAGGCTATGCAGCAGCCTCCGATGGCGACTCTACCAGGAAACTCGCCATTGGAATATCGGGAGTCGACCCCAAGGGAGAGTACCAGGGCTAACGTACCTACCTCCCCGGAGAAGGGAAAATAGAGAGCTGAGGATCCGTGTTCAGATCATGGTTCTCTTCTGGGGGAGAACTTTCCCATTTGCAGTCGGAAGCTCCCCAAGACCTACAACCAAGACGACGCCCTCGATTGCAGACTGTGGAAGATGGACCGACGTATTGAAGAGCTCGATCGCATCACCCCAGCTCATCATGCCGACGTCCATGCCAAACCTCCTTTCTCCCTTCGAATTATGCAAGAATCCGTTTCACCGAACTTCGAGCTCCCTCGATTGGAAAGCTATGATAGAACCTCTGATCCGATTGATCATCTGGAGGCCTTCCGTGCCATGATACTACTCCACGGTGCTTCAGATGCCATACTGTGCCGAGCTTTTCCATCTACTTTAAAGGGAGTAGCTAGAAACTGATACTCGGCATTAAAGCCAAGTACGATCTTCTCTTTTGACCAGATGAGCAGTCAGTTCGCAGCCCATTTCATCAGCAGCCGACGTCCACGCCGAGGTTCAGATTTTCTGATGAATGTCAAGCAGAAGCGGGGGGAATCCATCTGGGCTTACGTCACCCGATTCAACGCCGCAGCATTGGAGGTCCGGGACTTGGACCAGTCTGTTGCGATGGCCGCACTCAAGGACGGACTTCGAAAAAATGACTTGCTGTTCTCCTTGAAAAAAAAGTATCCCAGGGACTTCGCTGATATGCTAGCTCGGGCCGAGAGATATGCCCGTGCGAAAGAAGCCTTCAAGTCAAAAGATGAAGAAGCCTAAGAGAATGGCTGACAGACGATGGAGAGCCGAGCGAAGTTCGGCTGCGATCATGAACTCCCGAGCATGACTCTAAGGAAGCTCGACAAAGGGATGTGAAGTTCTCCCGTAGAAGGTTCCACATGAAGTTCGGTCATGTCCATGACTTCTCCAGCACAAGCGAGGCCGAACTTCACCTCAAAGCTCGTCATCGGAATGAAGTTCGGTGCAAGTAAGGCCGAACTCCACCTCAAAGCTCGTCATCGAGGAAGCCCTAATAAAAGGGCATGAAGTTCTCCCGTGGAGGGTTTTGCGGAAAAGCGAAATGAAGTTTGGTACGAGCGGGAAAGCGGAATGAAGTTCGGTGTGAGGAAAGCCGAGCTCCCCCTCGAGCTCGTCGTCAAGCAAGTTCTCCCACGGAGGGTTTCGCGGGAAAGCAGAATGAAGTTCGGCATGAGGAAAGCCGAGCTCCCCCTCGAGCTCGTCATCAAGCAAGTTCTCCCGTGGAGGGTTTCGCGGGAAAGCAGAATGAAGTTCGGCATGAGGAAAGCCGAGCTCCCCCTCGAGCTCGTCGTCAAGCAAGTTCTCCCACGGAGGGTTTCGCGGGAAAGCAGAATGAAGTTCGGTGCGAGAAAAGCCGAGCTCCCCCTCGAGCTCATCGTCAAGCAAGTTCTCCCACGGAGGGTCTCGCGGGAAAGCAGAATGAAGTTCGGTGCGAGAAAAGCCGAGCTCCCCTTCGAGCTCATCGTCAAGCGAGTCCAGACAAAAAGGCAGGAAGTTCTCCAGTTCGACGCAAGGAAAGCCGAGCTCACAAAAGAAGCAGGAAGTCCTCCCGTAGAGGATTTCGCAGGAAAGCGGAATGAAGTTCGGCGCAAGCGAGGGTGGAACGAAGTTCTCCCATGGAATGAAGTTCGGCGTAGGTGAGACCGAACTTCACCTCGAAGCTCGTCATCAGACTGAAGTTCGGCGCATACAAGACCGAACTCTTCCCTCAAAACTCATCATCAGAACGAAGTTCGGCGCAAGTGGGGTCGAACTCCCACTCGAGTACGTCACTAAGGAAGCCTCCTACAAAGATTTCATACGAGGTGAGACGAAGTTCGGTCGAGCTCACAACCGCCCTAGAGCAAGCGAGGGCTCCCTCTCGAGTATGACTCCAAGGAAGCCCCGACAAAGTGGCATGAAGTTCTCCCGCAGGTTTTTCCAAAGGTACGGAATGAAGTTCGACCGCGGTCGCAGACCCCCTCCGAAAGCAGGCGGGCCCGAACTCCTCGAACTCGCCACCGAGGAAGTCCCGACAGGGGGGCGCGAAGAAGCCCTCCTCCCAAAAGGTTCCACGGCTGCGCCCCCCTCAACACTCCTCGAACTCAAATTTTGATCAGCTGCCAAGATCGGAAGGACCACGGCCTCCCCAAGTGTGCACGATCGAAGCGAGTAATGCCCCTACCATTGCCACTAAGGAATACATTCAGCTCCAAGACGAGATTGAAGAGCTCAACAAAAAGGACGGCGGGGTAAATTCCTCCGATGCCAGCCTGAAGCAGGATAAGATCGGCCAAAGACACTGCCAGAAGCAAGAAGGTCAGCCACCTCACGGCATTATTAACATCACCCCCGGGCGGAGCTTGGTACATCGGCGATTCATCATCTCCTAGCGTAAAAGTCAAGAGAAGCATGCTCTAAATTAAGGAGGCTGGCATGAGATAGATGAGGTCGCCGCCGGGGAACTCGGAGGAACAACGCCCCCACAACCCTGAAACGGGGATATGCTGCCCGTAACTTTTCTTCGGTAAAATTCTTCCTTTTCAAATAATATTGTTTCTGGATGCAAAAACTATGCGATGATAGGAAAGAAGCAGTCAATAATTGCCGCGTTAGAAACAGGAGGAAAACCTCGTCCTAATGCGAGCAACAACCTCGGCTAGAGATAAGATCTCTCCCGAGCGACCGAGTCAACCTCGATTAGGAACAGGAGGAAGACCTCGTCCTAATGCGAGCAAAGTCGAAGGCCTCATTCACCCTAGACGAGACGGAGGGAGACGGACGACGGTTCGAATGTGCCCCCATAGCCCGTTAGGAACAGGAGGAGAACCTTATCCTAATGCGAGCAAAGTCGAAGACCTCATTCACAAAGGACGAGATGGGGGAGAGGCGTGGACGACGGTCCATATGTGCCCCCACAGTCCGTTAGGAATAGGAGGAGAACCTCATCCTAACCCTCGTCCTAACGCGAGCAAAGTCGAAGGCCTCATTCACAAAAGATGAGACGGGGGAGAAGCGCGGACGACGGTCCGTATGTGCCCCCATAGCCCGTTAGGAATAGAAGGAGAACATCGTCCTAACGCGAGCAAAGTTGAAGGCCTCGTTCACAAAGGACGAGACGGAGGAAGAGGCACGGACGACGGTCCGTATGTGCCCCCATAACCCGTTAGGAACAGGAGGAGAACCTCGTCCTAACGTGAGCAAAGTCGAAGGCCTCGTTCACCTTAGACGAGACGGGGGGAGACGGACGACGGTCCGAATGTGCCCCCACAGCCCGTTAGGAACAGAAGGAGAATCTCATCCTAATGCGAGCAAAGTCGAAGGCCTCGTTCACAAAGGACGAGATGGGGGAGAGGCACGGACGATGGTCCGTATGTGCCCCCACAGCCCGTTAGGAACAGGAGGAGAACCTCATCCTAACGTGAGCAAAGTCGAAGGCCTCGTTCATTTTAGACGAGATGGGGGAGAGGTGCGGACGATGGTCCGTATGTGCCCCCACAGTCCATTAGGAACAGGAGGAGAACCTCATCCTAATGCGAGCAAAGTCGAAGACCTCGTTCACCTTAGACGAGACGGGAGGAGACGGACGACGGTCCGAGTGTGCCCCCACAGCCCGTTAGGAATAGGAGGAGAACCTCATCCTAACACGAGCAAAGTCGAAGGCCTCGTTCACAAAGGATGAGATGGAGGGAAAGGCACGGACGACGGTCCGTATGTACCCCTACAGCCCGTTAGAAATAGGAGGAGAACCTCGTCCTAACGCCAGTGTCCGCGTCAACCTCGGCCAAAGGAGATAAGATCTCCTCCGAAGTGACCATGTCAACCTCGGCCTGAGAAGATCTATCCCGAGCGGTCGAGACAACCTCGGCCAGAGATAAGATTGGAAACAACCTCATCCTAACGCGAGCGCCCGCATCAACCTCGACCAAAGGAGATAAGATCTCTCCTGTGTGACCGATCCAACCTCGACCGAAGATAAGATCTCTCCTGATCGTCTAAGCCAATCTCGATCGGATATCGGATCTCTCTCAAGCGCCCGTATTCACCTCGACTATAGGAGAAACCTCCTCCGAAGCAGCCTCGACTGTAGAAGACAATGTCGCCATCGATGAGCTCAACCTCAACCTCGGTTGGAGATGGGATCTCCCCCGGGCTTCAACTTCAATATCAACTTTAGCTGGAGATGCGATCTCCCCCGAGCTTAGACCTGAGCCAGCACGAAGCCCAGAAGAAGACTTCGACGGTCACCTGTTCTGTACTCCCTTCCTTCGAGTTTCGAACTCGGGAGTGGGGGGGGGCTAGTGTTGGGGATAAACCCTGTTCCTGTCGAAGTCTAGCCCGATGCCCTGCCTAATGCAACCAGTAGCCATGGAAGAGCTTCAACGGACGTGCCTTAGCTGAACCCTTACAGCCGACCGAACTGCCCAACCGACCAAGCTCCTTCGAACTTCCAGCGTCCAGACCGAACCCCTCCAGCCGGCTGAGCTGCCTAGCGGTCGAGCTCCTCACCAGCGGTCGACCTCCTCAAACTCCCAGCGGTCGAGCTCCTTCGAACCCCTTCAGCCAGCCGAATTGCTTAGTGGCTGAGCTCTTAGAACTCTAAGCGGCTGGGCTTTAACGGAATTCTCCAGTGCCCGAACTCTTCAGCGGTCGTCCCTCGGTCGAACTCCTTAAGCGGCCGTCCCTTCAACCGACCGAGCTCTTTTGGACTCCCTCGACTGAGCTCCTTTGGACTCCCTCGACCGAGCTCCTTTGAACTCCCTCGGTCGAGCTCCTCCGAACTCCTCTACGGTCGAGCTCCTCCCAAGCTTTTCCTTCAGCCAAACTCTCCTACAAGTCCGAACTCCTCTGGATGATCTGTCGCCATCAGTCTGCAATAGGCAATAAGATCGGACGATATGGCCGCCACCACTAGCGACATCACTCTCTCCGTATCAGTCCCATGTGGCCTACGACCTGCCAATATGGCTGTCACCATCCACCTGATGACGCCTTCCTCTCCGTACCGAACTCCATTCTCTGCCAGACGGTATGGCCATCACCATCGACTAAGCTCCGCCTATAAAGGACCCTCCAGATATGCTATCTCTAATCTCTCTGATCTCTAAGCTCTCCTCTTCTCCCCCAAGCTCCAGAATCCATTTTCGAGCACTCCATTCCTGTTGGCCAGAGCTGACTTGATCGTCGGAGGGTCCTGCCAGTGCCACCCCCCATAGGCTCTGGACGGAACTTCGTTTTGCAGATCCCCGATGGCGACCTCAGCGGCCTCGACTCCAGCGACCTCCGGTGATGACCAATTTCTGCACCAACAGAGTGGAAGGCTGCCAAAACATATACAGTAACCCTCCAATATTATATTATTTCTGACTTTACAATGAAAGAGTTCTAATCTAGACTGATGAGGAAACCAAAATCATAAGAATTTAGCAAAAATAAATTAAAAAAAATAGAGCAAAAGTCACCTTCCTAGCTCTCTTTTCTTCTCTTTTATCTGCCGTTAGTCTCTTCAATTCTTCAAATTGCCAATAAATCTGATACAAAATAAATATCTACCAATCAGCACACAACCCATAAAAAAAAAGAAAAAAATTCTACCTTCTCTATTCAATCATTCTCTGTGCTTGAATAACCCTCTTAAGCTCCTCACGTATGTATAGCCTAATGCGAGAAAAAGGATGATAAAACAATCCATACCCGCCATCGATATCTCCGGTTTTCTTTGCCCAAAAATCTCTTCCTCCAATTAAAACCTCTTATTTCTTTACTTAAACCTAAATCCTTTAGTCAGGTGGCGCCACCGCTACGTCCCTTCCAAATCCATGTACTTCTTCCTTTTTTTTCTTCTTCATAATAGATCTACTTGCTGAATCTCTCAACGGCATGATGAATCGGGGCGTACCTTATCCTCTCCTGCAAGCGATCTTGATGCATCCTCTCCCTACATCCGTAGTCCTCCATAGCTCTCCAAAGCCAGGACTCCTGAAGCTATCAGAAGAATGACACATGGCCTCTTTTTTTTTTTTTGACGCCCAAGTTTTTTTTTAAAATATTGCTTGTAGGGAGTTCAGAGCTTGACATAAGTCATACTGGGAGAGCTCTGTACTCTCCTTTCATATATTGTATAGATGTTGATCCCTGAAATAGTTTCATGGTCACTATGCAGAAGACATAAAATCTGAGATTTTCTTGTAATCAACCAACTATAGAGGGATCTATAATCAGTTTTTTTCCCCATCTTTTATGTAGAAAGCATAAAAATTCTAGCATCATAATATGAAAACATGGCATTAAATTTTTATTATAATCATTGAACTGCATAGGGATTTGTTTTGAATTTTATTTCACAGTGACATCAGAATGGTTTTGTGAGTATTGCATCAAAAAATATTTTTCTTTTTGACTTAAAAAGACCAATAAACTATAAATGTATTTAAATTTTATTTTTTTTATTTTTCATATAGTGAACGGGAAATATTTCAGGTGATAGCCCACAGAATGATTATATCTTAATCAAGTTGTTCGTTAGGAACGTGTGACACGAGTGGCCACCTAAGCCTAACATTGAAAAATTTGGGCATGATATGTTTCACTCTGCATGGCGCAAAGGTAGCGTACATGACAAAGAACAAGCATGCTCCAAGCACACCACTTGCACGGCTACAACACCAGCTATATTGGAGAAGGGAGAGTATCGTTTCATCTTTTTGTAAAACATCCTGACTCGTCCTTTATTCCCTTTGTTCTTAAGTGATAATTGCCTCAACTCTAGCCCTATATTTGGTTGAAATTATGAAAAAAAGAATGGATGAAATTGAAAGGATGGATGACTCTCATCCATCATTTGATTCAAAAAAAAAAAATTAGAAAGGGTGGATGAAAAGATGAAATTGACCATCCATCTTTATCCTTGAATTACATTCTCTTAAATTGGAAGAATACAAGAAAGACTAGATAGAGTATGCAAGAGATGGGTTTTTATGTTGACAAATTTATTCATTACTAATTTTTTGACAAAGCTTCAACACTCTTCTACCAAAATAAATTACCCCTCATTAATTTATAAATTAATTAGTTATGTATATAATTAAAAAAATTAAAATATATAATTAAAATATTAAATTAAACTAAATATTTTATAATTAAAAATTTTAAATTTTATAAGTTTATATACCATTTTATTTTAGTATAAATAAGTATTTTAAATTGATAATCATGATACTTTTTTATCAAAAATAGTTTAGTAAAAATATCATAGAAATATAATCCATCATTCCTCTCATTTCATCTATAGAGGGAATTATTTGTACTTGTTGATGCAGGTTTTGGTTGAACACTGGAGCGGCTGGAGTCGGTGGAGTGCTGAGTCACCGAAAGCGGGATCTGCAAGAAAAGCCCTCGTCGGAGGTGGCTTCGACAGGAACCTTCCGATGCTCAAATCAGTTATCTAGCCAACAGGTGGGAAAAGAAAGCATTCGAGAGAAGATTGTTGCATACCTGGGGTTTCCTTTTTACCTCTTTTTATTAGGGAGGTTGGAGCTATGGGATAATGTGAGCATGTCAAAGATTTTTTTCCTCTCATTGAATATTCTCGAAATTCGTGCATAGTTCTTAGGATTTCTTGGGTTTGATGAGTAATCATTTCATGGCACGTGGGGAGGCTTCCCTATTAATGGCATGAGTTGGAAAGTAGTGGCTGGAGAATATGGGTGACTTCTTTTATGTATGATTACGCCTATCTATCGATGAGGTGATATGACAGGGTTGTAAAGAGGCATTCTGAAGGCTAATGGCCAGAGTTAGGAGAGCAGGGGCCGATGGAGGCCTGCGGGCTAAGGACTGGTCAAACGTGCAATGAAAGTATAGGCACTTATAGATGGAGGCTAAGTGCATCATCTCTTTTCTCTTCCTCCCCCACCATCTTAATTTTCTCTCTCTTGCTTTCTTGGCCGAGCACTTGGGTGGATGGATAGGAGGCAGGGATACAATTAAAGCCTTTGTCAAGGCCAAATGAACCAAGACAATCCTTGGAGTGTATGGGCGGCCGGTCTAATGGTTCTTTAGGCCTCACATCTTCGGCCAGTATCAAAATATTTTCAACACAAGTTAAGGCCGCCTCGATGCCTTATGGAGGCTGGGCATGGTGGCACAGCTGCTCACGGGCAGCCTTGGCTCAGGTAGAGGTCGGGCGTGTTAGAATTTGATGCCTCGAATTTGATCCATAGCAAGAGAAGAATCAGTATCAGCAAGCAATTAGATTGGCTCGGATATGGGGTCGAGCCGGCTTGGGCTAAGAACGAGCCAGTTCAAACTATAATCGAGCCGACCCACTCAGGCAGACAGAAAGCAGATATTCGAGCGAGACACAATTGAACGAGCTCGATCTATGACAGAGCCAGCTCGATGAAGGCGAAAAGAATAGGATAGGATTTTCTATTTAGACTCGGATTGTGATTAATCCAAAGGTTCTACAAGAGTTGCGCATGGACCATAGGATCTAACGGCCATAAATGGCTACAGTCATGATCTAAAGATTGAAAAATATTTTAAGACTCCATCAAGATTCTGTTCTGCTCATGTTAGGAGACAGAGTCTTGTTAGGACTCCTGTGAACTATTGAGAAGAGGATTCTCATTTTATTTAAAGGTTTGAGGTTCTGTGGAGCAAGAGATGAAACGTGGGGCAAGGTGTGGCATGCAAAGAGACTCAGGCAGCCGTCAAGAGGAGTTTGGCAAAACGTCGAGTACATGCAGCCCACGAGAGAGAGAAGTAATAGGTGCATAGCATCCGACGCTGAGGCCATGAGGACAGAGCATCTTATAGCTTCTGAGGGTCTCCTTGGGATTCTGAGAGAGCTTTTGTGAAGATAATATCTAGTTGAAAGAAATTTATATAGAGAGAGTTGAGATTGGGTGTTCTCCTTTTATACTTATTTTTCTCTTTCATAGTGGAGCTTTTCATGTCTCGTGGAGGCGAGTCTTTAAGCTGATCCATGTACTTGATTATTTTTATTACTTCTTTCTTCCTACCACAATAATCTGATATAAGATCCTTAACAAGTGGTATCAAAGGAGTTGATATCATCAATAATTGGTATCAGAGCCAGGTTGGTATCGGAGCGCAGATTGCAGCAAGGGTGTTAAAGATTGAAGAATATGGAGAAGATAAGCGCAATCAAGATGGAGATCAACAGGTTTGATGGAAAGAGCAATTTTTTTTTATGACAAGCAAGGATAAAGGATGTCCTCATCCAATAGAATTTGATCGATGCTCTCTTGTATAAAAAAATGCCAGCTACCATAGAGGTGAAGGATTAGAAGTGGATCCAGATACAGATGGTGAGCACGATCTGCTTGTATCTAGCGGATGATGTTGTGATCCATGTACTTGGTGAGACTTTTCCAACGGCACTATGGTCAGAGCTCAAGAAGCTGTATATGGCAAAGTCGCTCACTAATATGCTATTCCTTTGAAGATAGTTCTACCAGTTGCGGATGGATCAAGGCCAGAGTATACAGGAGCATCTATCCAACTTCCAAAAGATTCTCACCGATCTTCTCAGCATTGGTGATAAAGTTAAGAAGAAGACCAAGGCATTAGTCTTGCAAGCGTCGCTTCTTCTTTCGTATGAATTCTTGGTGACTACTATTCTAGTAAGAAAGAGCACCATCAAGATGGACGAAGTCACTACAGCGATTCTCTAGAATGAGATTCTTAGGAGGGAGAACCCAGCTTCGAGCTCAGATGGTGGAGCTCAGCTTTGAAAGTTTTTGAAGGAGTAGGAGGTAGTAGATGGAGCGGTAAAAGATCGCAAGGAGGATGATCCAGATCTAGGATGAGGGACTATGTAAGATCAGATGCTACCGATGTGATGAATTGGGACATCGAATTAAGAATTGTCTATAACTCAAAGATCGAATGAGGACTATTGTGGTGATTATCAGTAGCGATACAGAAGATAGTGATGATGTCCTTCTAGTTATTGATGAGATATCTACTTTTTCTTTTTAGTAGATTATGGATTCTACTTGTTTCCATCATGTATATTGCAGAGAGGAGATATCTGACTTTTTGGAGATCAGTGAGGGCACTGTGTTCCAGTCAGATGGATCGAGCTATGAGATCAAGAGCAGTAGGATGGTTAGCATGATTCTTCGTGATAGAACAATGAAGAAGTTGGATGAGATCCGATATATACCCAGCTTTAAGAAGAATCTAATCTCACTAAGCAGACTGGATTCGATCGACTTCAGATAGAAAGCTGACGAAGGAATCTTGAAGATCATGCACGATAATAGGGTGGTGTTAAGAGGAAGAAAGTATGGAGGATATTACCTCATGATAGGAAGTCCAATGTGATGTGGAGCTCCACGTAGAGATGGATCGAGCATGAGATGAGAGACTCAGGAGGATGACATGCGACGTTGCAAGATTAAGTTTTTATTGCTGCAGGAGGCTATCCCGAACAGATCTCAGATCAGAAGGATCACAGCCATTGATGGAGGTGGGATCGAGTGGTCTAGCTCGACTCTCATGTTTGCCCATCCATGATTAGCAGGCGATTGCCCTAGGACATGGGATAAGAAGATCCAAATTAAAGCTCTCAAAGTTAGGTGAAGGTCGAATATCGAGTTGAGATGAAGATTGTTAGGTCAAATTCGACCTATAGCAAGAGGAGAATCATTATTAACAAGTTATCTAGCTGGCTCGGATATGGGGTCAAGCCGGCTCGAGCTATCGAGCCAGCTCGAACTACAGTCGAGCTGATTCTCTCAGACATATAAAAAGTAAGTGTTGGGGCAAGATGCAATCGAGCCAGCTCGACCTCTAACAGAGCTGGCTTGACAGAGATAAATAAAATATGACGAAATTTTCTGTTTGGACTCGGATTGTGATTAATCCAAGGGATCTATAAGAGTTTTACATAGATCACAAGATTTAGCGACTATGAAGGATTGCGATTATGATCTGAAGGTTAAAAAATATTCTAAGACTCTATCAAAATTCTGTTCTACTCATGTTAGGAGACAGAGCACTGTTAGGACTCTTGTGAACCGCTGAGAAGAGGATTCTCATCATATTTAAAGGCTTGAGGTGCTGTGGAGCAAGAGGTGAAATATGGAGCAAGGTGTGGCATGCAGAGAGACTCAGGCAGCCACCAAGAGGAGTTTATCAGAGCGTCGAGTACGTGCAGCTCGCAAGAGAGAAGTAATAGGTGCATAGCATTCGACACTAAGGCAATGAGAGCAGAGTATCTTATAGCTTCTGAGGATCTTCTTAGGATTCTGAGAGAGCTTTTGTGAGGGTAGCTTCTAGTTGAGAGAGATTTATGTATAGAGAGTTGAGATTGGATGTTCTTCTTTTGTACTTATTTTTCTCTTTAATAGTGGAGCTTTTCATGTTTCATGGAGGCGAACCTTTAGGTTGATTCACGTACTTGATTATTCTTGTTATTTCTTTCTTTCTGCCATAATAATCCGGTATAAGATCCTTAATAAATAGTATCATAGGAGTTGATATCACCAACAAGACGTACATGGGCAAACAAGCCTTGTGACAAAGACAAGCAGAGGGAGGGGGTGACATGGCAAGGGAAATCAATGCGTGCACCAGGTTCTAAGTCCTTTTTCCCTTCTTTTTATGTCACTTGTGGGATGATGGCAAATAGGCCCAATGATGAGACAAGCAGCGGGAAGGGGTGACATGGCAAGGGAAATTAATGCGTGCACCAGGTCCTAAGTCCTTTTTCCCTTCTTTTTGTGTCACTTATGGGATGATGGGATGTGATATAGAGGAGATTATTGCCAAAGCATATGTACTATGAATAATGCGGCATAGAACCCCGATCCTACGTCTTTTGTGCAGAAATATCACCAACAGTACCTATTCATCATCTTTCTTATCCATCATTTCTTTTCTATTCATTCTCTATCTTTCATCCATTTTCTCTCTTACCCATCCTTCTTTTTAGATCAATCTTTTCCACAAATCATCATTTATACCAAATAAAGGGTGCATGGTATAAGTGATGACCTCTCTCTTACCCTAAAATACTTAGATTGCATTTGATGTATTATCAGATAATCTTGAAAGATAATGTGGATTGCTTGTAACATAAATTGCCATCATTAAATTACTAATAATGTTGATTATTGTATTTGGTACATATAGGTAATGTTGCAATATAATTACTAAAAATCTTGATTGATATGTTTGGTATAACAATCAGATTATAGGTAATATAAAATCAAATTTCTAAAATATCCTTAATAATATTGCTCTTCTTCTCCCTGGTGAGAAACACACACACATATATATATATGTATGTATGTATATATATATATATATATGTATGTATGTATGTATGTATGTATATAATATATAATATATTATATTTATATATAAAAATCATAGTTTCTTTATACATATATTTATATGTATTATTTAAATTTAAATAATTATTATATGCATAAATAATTATATATATTTATATTTAAATTTAAATATCAATAATATATAAATATATATAGAGGAGCGATGGTTTTTATATATAATAATATATAAATATATAAATATTTATATATAATATATATTATTGGGGGGGGTTTTTATGCCTGCCGAAGATATGAGAACATAGGCTGATTGAAGATCTTTGGAAGACTGAGGTCGAGGTCCTATCTCAGGCCGAACTTGAGTTCATCGAGAGATAGAAGCCAAAGTCATGATATAAGCTGATTGAAGATCTTCAAAAGGTTGAGGATGAGGTTCTGAGTCAGATCGAACTTGATATCATCAAAGGAGGAAAGCTAAGATCATAATATAGGTTAGTTGAAGGCCATTGAAGGCTGAGACTGAGGTTCCATCTCAGGTCGAGCTTAAAGTTATCAAAAGAGGAGAGCCAAGATCTTCGAAAGGCAAATTGAAGGTAATTGAAGGCTAAGACCGAGGTTCCATCTTAGGCTGAGCTTGAAGTTATCAAAAGATGGAAGCCAAAGTCATGATAAAGGCTGATTGAAGATCATCGGAAGGCTATGGTCGAGATTCTATTTAAGGCCGAACTTGAGTTCATTAAGAGATGGAAGCTAGTCACAATATAGATTGATTGAAGGCTTTTAGAAGGCTGAGATCGAGTTTTCATCTGAGGCCTAACTTGAAGTTACCGAAAGGATGGACCCTCCAGGACGAACTCCTCCAAGATAAGCTCCTCCAGGATGAACTCTTCCAGAATGAGCTCCCCCATGATGAACTCCTCAAAGATGAACTCTCCTAGGATGAACTCTTTCGGAACGAACTCCTTGAGGATGAATTCCCCCAAGATGAACTCCTCTGGGTTGTCAACCTTTTTCTTACATATGCCATGAGGGGATAATACCTGACATGATTTTTGAGAATATTCTAGTGGACAAATAAAATATCTCTGATAATCCACTGCTCTCCCATGATTAACAACCTACCATCCATCCTAACAGACTCTAGATCCTTCTATAAAAAAAAAGAAGGATCCCAAGGTACGCAAACTCTTCTCTCCCAAATGCTCATCTTCTTTTCTTTGTTGAATGAAAAATTAACTTGAGCATCGAAAGATCCCCATTAGAGCCAACTTCGATCGAGAACTTCTCTTGCAAGTACGACCGCCTCCATCCCATCATCGCCAACTCGCTGCCGTCGTGCAACTCCAGTAATCTGACCTTGAGATGGATTTCTGCATCAACAGATGGTGCTAGAAGGAGGGCCTTTAAGCCCATTTATGGAAAGAAATGAGCATCCAATGAGAGGAGCTCCATTGCATCGCTCCGATAACGATGAGATTCAGCATCCATCTTTAACAGATCCTACCCAGGCTCAAATCGGAGGGCTTCAAATGAGGGAGAAATTTCAATCAGGCAAGGAGACAATGACAAGGATGATCTGAACCAACAAAGAGCCATGAGATCCAGATAACAAATATAATTATGCAGACCTTTTAGTCATATTTTATTCTCGATTTTTCATCCATTCTCTTGAATTCTGAATAGAGTCAAACATTAAAAGGGGATCTTTATTTGCACTCAAATTTACTGGACAAAATCCAATTTAAAAACTTCATAAATATGAGCAAATTGGATGCCCAGCAAGGATTCTATATAAACCTTCTTCTAGATGCATATAGGAATGGCAACATGAGTGAAAAATGTTCTAGAATTAACTATCGGCACTTCACATACTAACGTCTGCACGAATCAAGATGACTGCTAGGTTAGCTCTAGATCTGATGGTGTAAGAAGAATACCAAAATTGAGGATTTGAAATATTGTAAGATAAGAGCATGCAGCTGCACTATGTTTGGCGAACTTTTGAGGCTTTTTAAGACTTTCGCCATTATATCAACTTTTGCCGCATTAATCACTGATAAGAAGTTTTTCTCTAACCATGATGCAGTAAGCTGCATAGCTTTTGGTATTTATTTATTCATCTATTTATTTTTGCTATAGATCATGGTAACCCAAAGTTCAAGTCGAACCATCAGAAAGTGGTGGGAGATAAATTTGAAGAGTTGTTCAAAAAAAAAAAAAGGTTCAATTCCTATGTCCAAAAAAAAAAGAAGGGAACGAAAAAGTGAAAAATGGATAAAGAAAGTGGGAGGAGAGTCGGTGGCCTGCCCCATGCCTATCGCAGCCGTCCGGCCAGTCTCCTCCGAGCTCGCGAGTCCAGGCGCCCCCTCCGACCTCCTCCGAACCCACGGCATCCCTCTGGCCTCCTCCAAACCCATGGCGCCCCTCCGATCTCCTCTCTCGTCCGTGCTCAAGCTCCTCCAGCCGATCTCCCCATGCTCCCAGGTGTGATTCATGGTAGTTTCGATCGATTTCACTCTCCCCGCACGCCCGGCCGTCTTCTCTCTCCCGCATGACCCCTACAGCCAAGCTTTTTTGCCACACGCCCGGGCATCTTCGGTCGAGTTCCTTCCTTGCGCTCCTAGGCGCGACCCATGGGACCCCTCTGGCCTCCTCCGAAACCCGCAGCTCCCCTCCAATTTTCTCACTCCCAGGCAGAACTCGAGTGACCCCCCCTCCGATCTCCTCTCTTGTCCGTGCCCATCACACCTCCGGTCGGTCCCATTCGAGCCCGCATGTTCAAGCGATACCGATGGACTCTCTCTCTCCCATGCGGTCGAGCTCCTCCCCTGTGCTCTCGGGTAGAACTCGAGCTCCTCCGAACTTCTGGCTGCACCCATGCGACCTCTAACTGGCCTCCACCAAGTCCGCATTCAAACTCCTCCGATTTTCCTCCCGTGCGCATTGCGACTCCTCCGACCAAACTTTCTTATGCTCTCAGGCACAATCCGCGATGACTTCGACAGAACTTTCCTCTCCCACAACCCACGATGCCTCTCCCTCCAATCTCCTTCCCATGCACCGATCTCCTTCCTTGCGACTTCGAGCAGTGGCTGAAATTGGTCGAAGCTATGGTGCCAACCTTCTTCCCCCCACACACCCAGGCATGACTAATCGTGCATCCAAACTTGCACCTCCGCTCATCTCTACAGCCGAGGTCCTCCCTGAGATCAAGCTCCTCCCCTACGCATGATGCCGTCGACCTGCTCCTCTTCGTCATTTATAGCTATGGGCTCCCAATGTGGCCGAGGTCCCCATCACTTCGAAGCTCGAAGCCACCAGCAAAAGGCCACAATCTCCGTACGTGGCTGTGAATTTTATCCGCCAAAGTCTAGTTAAAAAAAAAAGAGAAAAGAAAAAGAAAAAGAAAAGGGGGAGAGAGAGAAGAAGAAGAAAAGAATGAGAGGAGAAGGAAAGAAGGGACCAGCCGGCTGACCCTTCCCCCAGGTGCCTAGATGTGGATGAACTTGCAGCAACGATGCCAAGATCTGTGCACCTCTGGTGTGGCTGAACCTGCCATCGAGTGGCTCTCAAGGTCCTCGTGAGGTCTGTGTACTCCCAACATGGCCCAGGTCCCTCACGCCGAGGTCCATGCGCTCCAAATGCGGCCGAAGTCCTCTACACATGTATCCTTTCAACTTTTTTTGAGGTTCTCCTATCATCTCACATCAAACAACACCGAAGCTAACTCGAAACAACCTCGAAGTCGACTCGAAACAACCTCGAAGCCATCTGTAACAAGCTACAACCTCCACACTCGGCCTTGCGAATTCCACTCAAAGCCAAGGAAATACAAAAAAAGAAGAAGAAGAGAAAGAAGAAGAAGGCAAAGTTTGATCTGAACCAGGGATCAAACAGAAATCAAGATCTCCCAAACAGACAACTCATGGTGAAAAGCTTCCAAACTTCCATCCATTATTATTTTATTTTTTTTTCTCTTTTCTCTTGTAGGGCTATAGGATACCAAATCCATGGCCGAATTCAAAGCTAATTAAGACGTAAGTTCAAGAAACCAAGGCTAAAGTTGAAGTAAAAATAAATGCTGAAGCTGAAGTTGAAATCCAGACCCATCCGAGGTCAAGTTCAAGACTCATTCGAGGTGCAAGCAAAACAAATCCAAGATAAAAATCATACAAATCCAAGGCCAACAAAAGTCCAATCCCATTAAGCTGGGCTTATTAAAAGACCAATCCGAGGTCAAAACCTAAGCCAAGTTAAAGTCAGATCTCAAACCAATCCAAGGTCAAATTCAAGATCTATCCAAAATGAAAGCAAGACAAATTTGAGGCAAAGATCGTATAAGTCCGAGGTCTGCATAGGTTCAAGCTTAAAAGACTAAGGCCAATAGAAATTCAACTTCAGTAAGCCGAGCTCATCAAAAAAGAAAAAAAAATAATCCGAGGTAAAGACCTAAGCCGAGCTGAAGTTAGATTTAAGACCAAGCCAAGGTTAGAATCAAGGATAAGCTAAAGCTAAAATCACAACCAAGCTGAAGTTAAGATCACAGTTGAGTTAGAGTCAAAATCACGATCAAGGCCGAACTACCAAGCCCAAATTCAAGCCAAGAAAAATTAAGATCAAGAAAGCAGACTTGACAAGAACATCAATCAAAGAAGATCCCATTAACCTAAGACAGAAGGAGGGGAGAGGCCCTGCCAATGATCCTAATGTGCCCCTACAGTCACATTAGGAATAGAAGGAGAACCTCATCCTAACGCGAGCAAAGCAGAAGGCCTCGTTAATTTAAGATAAGATGAGGAAAGATGTCCTACCAACGGCCCTAATGTGTCCCTATAGCCATGTTAGGAATAGGAGGAGAACCTTATCCTAATGCGAGCAAAGCAGAAGGCCTCGTTAATTTAAGACAAGATGAAAGAAGAGATCCTGTCAATGGTCCTAATGTGCTCCTACAGCTACGTTAGGAACATAAGGAGAACATTATCCTAATATGAGCAAAACAAAGACCCTCGTTAATTTAAGATGGAAGATGGGGAGAGGCCCCTTCAACAGCCCAGGTATCCCCCTACGACTGTGTCAAGGATAAGAGAAGAACCTCATCCTGACACGGAGAGAAATCCTTCGATTTTTTAAGATAGGAAGATAACCTCATCCTAGCGAGGATGAAAATCTCTAATTTCTAAACATGAAGCAAAGATCTATAGAAATCCAAACTTCAAATATCAATATTTACAGAAATTTGACCTTAGAAGATAAAGATCTGCAGAAATCTAAACTCCAAATATCAATATATTTGCAGGAATCCAACCTTAGAAGACAAAGACTTGCAGAAATCCAAAATCTAAATATCAATATTTATAGAAATCCGATCTTAGAAAATAAAGATCTATAAAAATTCAAACTCTAAATATCAATATTCATAGAAATTCGAGCTTAGAAAGTAGAGGCCTACAGCAATTCAAGCTTAGAATGTTAACATGTGCAGAAATTTGACCTTACAAGATAAAGGTCGATAAGAATCTAAGCTCAAAAAGCTAAGGATAGAATTGAAGACCTTCGAACAATTTCAATAAGAAGCCAGAAGATTCAAAGTCTAAATGACAAAAAATGACATATCTTCGGCAAGTCCGATTGACTATACTTTCTTCATCCGAACCAAGGCCCGGACTCGAAAGTAGGGGGCTATTGTTGGGGGGTTTTTATGCCTGCCGAAGATATGAGAACATAGGCTAATTGAAGGTCTTCAGAAGGCTGAGGTTGAGGTCCTATCTCAGGCCGAACTTGAGTTCATCAAGAGATAGAAGCCAAAGTCATGATATAGGCTGATTGAAGATCTTCAGAAGGTTGAGGATGAGGTCTTGAGTCAGGCCGAGCTTGATATCATCAAAGAAGGGAAGCTAGGGTCACAATATAGGTTAGTTGAAGGCCATTGAAGGCTGAGGCCAAGGTCCCATCTCAGGTCGAGCTTGAAGTTATCAAAAGAGGAGAGCCAAGATCTTTGAAAGGTTAAATTGAAGGCTGAGGCTGAGGTTCCATTTCAGGTCGAGCTTGAAGTTATCAAAAGATGGAAGCCAAAGTCACTATGAAGACTGATTGAAGGTCTTTGGAAGGCTGTGGTCGAGGTTCTATTTAAGGTCGAACTTGAGTTCATCAACAGATGGAAGTCAATCACAATATGGACTGATTGGAGGCCTTCAGAAGGTTGGGGCCGAGTTTCCATCTCAGGCTGAACTTGAAGTTACCGAAGGATGGACCCTCCAGGACGAACTCCTTCAGGATGAACTTCTCTAGGATGAGCTCCTTCATGATGAGCTCCTCCAAGACAAACTCTCTCAGGACGAGCTCTTGCAAGACGAACTCCCCCAAGATGAGCTCCTTAAGGATGAACTCCCCTAGGATGAGCTTCCTCAGGATGAACTCCTCCGGAACGAACTCCTTCGAAATGAACTTCTTCAGGATGAACTCCTTCGGGTTGTCAACTTTTCTCCTTCATGCCATGAGGGGACAATACCTGACATAATTCTTGAGAATATTCTAGTGGGCAAACAAAATATCTCTGACAATCCACTACTCTTCCACGACTAACAACCTACCATCCATTCTAACAAACTTCAGACCCTTCTATAAAAGAAAAAAAAGAGAAACCCCAAGGTACGTAAACTCTTCTCTCCCAAATACTCATCTTCTTCTCTCTGTGGAATAAAAAACTGACTTGAGCATCGGAGGGTCCCTACCAGAGCCAACTTTGATTGAAAATTTTTCTTATAGGTACAGTCGCCTCCATCTCGTCGCCGCCATCATGCAACTCCAGCCATCTGACATCGAGATGGATTTCCGCATCAACATATATAAATATATATAATAAAATAATAATAATATATAAATATATAAAGGAGCTGCAGGCGGGACCTGCATAGAGGAGCAGTGGTGGCACCGAGAGAGGGGGAGGGTTGTATAATGGATTTTTTATGATTTTTTTGAGGGATAACTTTGTTTAAAATTTTTATTACAAGTTTGCCAAAGAAGTGGCAATCTAGATAGCCATCTCTTTCAAAGGCAATGTAGATTACCTCCTGGGAGGCAATACAGATTACCAAACACAGTAATCTGGTGGGCTCTTTTTAAATTGCCGGCAATCAGGATAGATTGCCAGCTACTAAATGCAACCTTAAGACTTGTTTGGTTTATGAGAATAGGAGGAGAAAAAGTATGGTCAATGAAAAAATAAAAGAATTTCTTTTGTTTGAGTTTCCAAATGAGAGAGTTTGGAAAGTGTCATTCTCATGGGAATTAACTTTCTATATTTTATGAAAAAAATTCATATAAAATATGAAAATTTGACATTTCCATAGAAAAGAAATCAGGATTATTTTTTTCAAAAATATCCTTAGAGTCATGAATAGAATAGCTCAAAAATTTTTTTTTATTAAAGATATAATAGATATTTTATATAACTTTCTCAAAAAATAGGTACTTAATAAAATATAAGATATTATGAAATATGCCATTTTTCTATAGTCAACCAAATATGCCAAACTATTTTTAGGCACTATATTCAAGAAAAATATTCTATTCAAAGAATTTTCTTCCATGAACCAAATGAGTCTTTACAAACTCAAGTGAAAAAAGTTTTTAATGTGGAGAAGCTCTTCTATATGGAGAGAGATTTGCAAGCATGCTATTGAGTTTCTGGCCCAGATGATAGAGTATGTGGGGGATAGACAGTTGATTAACCTCTGGTAGGATCCTCGATTGTCAGAGTTTCCTCTAAGTTCATGGCCGACCTTCATTAGCATGGAGGTTGGTGATAGGGTGCGGGTGTACGACCTTCTCCAGCCGTAGGGGAGGAGTTGGAATGTGCAACTGGTTGCTATGCTTTTTGGTGATCAATTGGTAGAGAGGGTGATGTCTCAGGCGATTCCCATACAGAAGGGACCAGATGTTAAGGTTTAGTAGCCTTCATGCATCTCCAGGGCAATAACCAGGGAGCTCTATATGAGATCTATAGGAGTGAGCCAATGAGGACGATGGATGGTGCTTGGATTTAGAGGCTACATATCCATCCTAAGGTGAGTCTTTTTCTTTGGAAGGTTGCATGGAGTTAGTTACCTATCAGAGTCATGTTGAGAGCCAAAGGGATGGACATTCTGGCATTTTGCCCTTGATATGGTCTGGTGGACAAAATTTTGGAGCATGTGCTTTTCATGTGCCCCAGAGTGCAGCAGATGTGGAGTTCGGTCAATCTACCAATCCTTGTTGATTTGGGAGGGCAGTCTATCCAGTCCTTTTTGGAAGCTTTGAGATGGAACATGGAGTCCATGGCCACCACTCCGTTTGCTATTAGGGGAGTTTATATGGCTTATCAGATCTAGCTTGCCCACAATACGAGAGTATTTGAGGCGAGTTGGCTGCTGGCCAAGTTGGTCTTTGAGAGAGCCATGGGCTTGGCCATGGAGGTTAAGGAGGTTTCACCGTCTGAGCTGATCTTAGGGACTTGGGATACTTGGGACTTCCTTTTTTCTCATAAAGAGTGGAGGAGGATCTTCTTCTCTTGGGAGCCCCCATCCCCGACCTTCTTAAAGGTTAACTTTGATGATGGTAGTGTCACTGATGGGAGAGATGGCACTGATTTTTCGAGGCCTCAACTCTAGGTTTATTGCAACTGGGGGAGTCTGATTTGTAGAGACCTTTATGCTCGTTGCTGAGTTAAAGGTGGCTTAGGAAGAAATTGTTTATACTAGGTGGTGGAGGGAGATTTGATGATGATGGTGACCTTGCTTCAAGAAACCTATAATAGGACGGCATCTCTTCATTCCTTGATATTTAGAGCTTACTTCTAGATTACCCTTCCTATATGATTCGCCATACCTATCGCGAGATGAATAATATGGTAGACTGGATAGCCTTATTTATTGTTCGCCACTCTAATGGAACTTGGATGGATGTATTTTGTTTGTCTTGGTCTTTTTGGAACATTTTTTTTTTCTAATATCCTAGGTTGTTTTTATATTAGGATTGTATAAAGCCACTGTCTTATCCACAAAAAAAAAAATCTTTACTTGTTGTTATGAAACCCAACTCCTAAGAGATCAAGGGTAAAATAATAGAAACACTGCCCATCAATTACTTCTCAGCCATTCATCATTCCCCTTGGAGACTTGAATGCTGGTCTCAACTCTCAACATCAAATGCACATGATCAAGACCAGCCACAGCCTTAGAAAATATTATTTGCTGCCAAGCAAATCGGGTCTCAAGCACGCTTACGGGGGTTCAGGAAGGGAACGTAGGCGTGGGGAAAAAGGCTGGGGAGAGCAACGTTCCACCGTTCTCCCACTCCTTAGGTCTCGTTAGAAGCAATCAGATCATTTGAAGCGTCCTCGACCACTTAAAACCTGAACACCGTTGCTAAAATTAGTTGCTTCATGACAATGCTTGGCTCTTAAGCATTGGGTTTGTAATATTGTGCTAGCTACTTCCACTCGTGCCAGTATCTCAGTATTGTCTTTCTCATGGCCTTGTCCTCCATTGATCCAACTCCCATTTATTTTAAGTCGTAATTAATATATCTGTTGTTTAATTTATTCAGAGAGTATATAGCGTGTCCATGGTTTTTTCTGTTGGCCCGCTGAATTCTCAAATTGTTTGCAATCAAAGGATTCATCTACGAAATGTTCATTAGCTCACAGATATAATGAACAAGTAATTACATATTCATGGGACACTCATAGCCCATTGATGAGTACAGATGAATAATAAATAATAAATTATTCATTATTTTTAGACTCTTTTTTTTTTTAAAAAAATTTATATATTGTTTATTACACAAATCTATTAGTAAGTGTTATAATGTATATAGCAGATTGCTTGTAATTTTTTTTTAAAAAAAAAAAAACTTATGAAAAGTTCATTTTGCCAAGTGGCAAGGAAATCCTAGCAGGAATTTGTGCAATACATGTGGCTTGGTTGATCGTTGGGTTGCATCGTACTATTTAGTAGGCCTATGTAAGATTTCATGTGCACATTTTGTAAGTTAAAAAAAAAAAAAAAGGAAAATGTTTCTTATGCACAGAACCAACACCTTGAAGCATCATCCAATTTACAAATATTGAACCTTGCTAAATTCGAATATGAAGCTAAACAAAACCAATTCCAAATTCTACCATTCAAAATGTGCAAAACAAACACAACATGAATTTTGTGAAATAATTCTTAAGACAAGGTCATTCTCTCTCTCTATTTTTTAATATATATATATAGATAGACTGAGCTTCGATCAATCAGAGAGTCCAGCCTACATCCGATCGGATCATCGATCATTTGATCAGCATTCAGCACGTATCTTCGAATGCACGTCTAAAAATATGCGTCATTGAAAAAAAACAAGCATGCCTGCGCTTGAAAAAAAATTCAAAAAAAAGAATAAGCTTGTTATCTAAAAAAAATTAGAAAAAAAATCTTAAAAAAATTTTTAAAAAAAAGCCCTACAACTGAAAAAAAAAAGGTTTCTTTTAGCTTTTTTATTTTTTTATATTTTTTTTTCTGGCCTGCAAGCATGTGAAGGCGCCTCCAGGTCTTCAAAAAAAAAATCTAAAAAAATAAAAAAAAATGACAAATAGGCACAGGCATCTGAAAAAAAGAAAGGAAAGAAGGCACCTTTTTTCCCTCTTTTTTTCAGGCGCCTGCGCCTGTAAATTCTTTTTTTTTTTATTTTAGGCACCTATTTTTTTTAGATAGATTCAGCTTTTTTTTTTTAAATTTTTTTCAAAAAAATTTATTTTTTTCAGGTACAGATGCGTGCCTATTTTTTTCAATCGATACATCTTTTCAAGCACGCGCTCGAAAATGCACGTTGATCAAACAGTCGGAGATCTAATTGGATATAGATTGGACTTCGATTGATCGGAGTCTAGTATATATATATATATGTGTGTGTGTAAAGGATCCCCTGTGTATAAAGGATCCCCTGCTCCTTTGAAACAATGGAATGAGAAAGGCTTACAGAAAGGCCAAGCAGGGCTGGGACTAAGCTAAATGTCAGGCATGACCATTGAGCACTTGCTGAGATGGTATCCCCACTTCATATATACTTGAGTGAGAGATTCTGGTTCTAATTCCTATGGTGAGTAGAAGTTGGGATTAGCACCTCCTAATTATTTAATAAAAAACCTCAAACGGCGACATATGGTACATTTCAAAGTCTTTTTATCAGAACCGAAAGCACTCATGTTGCTATATGAGACTAAGATTCCTAAGAGAGGAATCTTGGAAATAGTTGAAACATCTCCATCTCTTTGAGACGATTTCCATTTTCTTTTCTTTGTGCATGCTCCATACTAGAGCCATTAATTTCTGATCCCATGCAAATTTCATGCCATTTTTACATTAGTTTTTGTTCTGCCATCTAGCCAGAGTCTTGAAACAATTGGCTCTTCAGGAGATGCCTAGAACTTTCAGACGAGTGTGTCCAAATTTATTTGGTATTCAAAACATTGCAGGAATTAAGGGTAAGCCGCGGCTTCTAGTTTTGTACAGTTCTTAGCCATTCTATGCAAATAACTTGGGCTGGACTTTGGTTAGTTTGCTTTGGGAGCTCCATTAAGAACGTACAAGCATGGTTCAAGTTAAAGCTGAAGGAAAACGCTACTACGAAATTTAGGTTACTTTGTAGGTTGGAATTTTGGAACCTAGCTTAAGTCGAGATTCTGTTCACTTTGTTTTCAACCCAGAACCAACCTAAATTAAATGTTGACACAATGCCACTTGAATCCTTGGTTGGGTGTACCAGTTATGGCCTGACACGGCCATAGTTGCACCTTTAGTAATGGCATATGAGAACTTGTGACATCGTTATAATGGCGTTATAAATTTATCTAGATGACTAATTAACTCTATATACCTCTTCGAGAATAATTTATACAAGAAAAATGCAATTATAAGTTTTGAGTCGGGTGAAAGTTGAATAATATTTGTTACCGTTAATGTTACATGATTTGTTGTAACTTGGAAGAATCGCAGTAGATGCATAACCATAAGCCATTATGAATCATAATACATTTGAGGGTGGCTGAGATGGAGATAATTAGATGATGTCATAATTGTTAAAATATGAAACCATGGTCGTCGTTGTCGTCTACATCGTAATAACCAAGACTGCATATTCTCCCTTCAACCAACTTTCGCTGGTTTCCATCTTAAAAGCTTTGACTGACAGAGACAGAACCTGGGGAGTTCATTTAAGTTTGTTTTGTTTTATTTTTATTTTTATTTTTATTTTTTATTTTTTATATTTATTTTATTTTATTTTATTTTCGGAGCTCGGGGCGGAGGGGTGGTGAGTATGAAAATTATCTAGATACATTCATATAAAACTAAACTATAAAAGTTTAAGTAGTATTATATCTGGACAAGTTGAAAAGCATGTATAATGCCCGTTCACTATTTTATTTGATCCCATGCATACAGATGTATGAATGTGTAGCTTAATCATGGAGTATATTTATATTATATTAAGTTTCTTTGGTAGGAGTGACAATTATTTTAAATCCGTTGGATATATCTGATTAAAATTTAGAAAAAATATGAGTTTAGAAAAAAAATTCAAAATGAGTTTGGATTGAATGTGGATAATAATATATCCTATCTCGAACCCGATCCGATAGTTCTTATATATAAATACTCAACACAAAGCTTAATTCATCATCTAAGCTTGCCTATTCGGCCACTTCAAGCCTCCCATTCTATAACTCTAACTCCCTAGCCATCGTTTGACTGACAGAGGTAGAGGCAACGAGCAGAATGGGTGGAGTGGAGGTAGGTGGCGAGCTTTGAGATGTAAATGATAGAGGCAACGCAGAAACCATGGTTGAAGGCCAGGAGGGTGGTGAGATGGTGGGAGTTGGGGGCTTTGATGAAGTAATGAGGGTTTGGGGGCACGAAGGACTGCTGGTTGGATAGCAGAGGAGTAGAGGAGGGTAGTATTCAGGGAAAAAAAAATCATATTCGGCCATCATCTAACCAAGGAGGAGTAGAGGAGGGTGGCACCGATAAAATCCTAGCCATTATCTAAGCTTTTTTATTCGGCAACTCAAAATCTCCCATCAGATGGAGACTCCTGTAGGTAAGAAAGTCCTAGCCATTACTATAGATTGATCCTCCCCCCCCCACCCCCTTTTTTGGCCTTTTGCTTCCCTTTTTTTTTTTTCCTCTTTTTCAAAGATATGTGGGGAAGGAGAGTTGGTAGCATCCTAGAAGATCAGAGGTGAAGATTGGAGGGGTTTTTTAGATTTCGATGGAGATTACTAGATTAGGGAGGGGATTTTTGATCGAAAGGAAGAAATTTTCGGTATACTTGACCCGACCCAATATAATCTCAAGCTCCGCTTTACCCAATTGATCCGATGCGAGATAGGTATGGGATGGATAGGGATTTAGACTTTTTTTGATATGATGGATATGAATATTGGTCGATCCGATCTATATCCAATCGATTGCCATCCCCATTTTTGGTCTCTTATCTGTTGATATTTATAGTTATTTGTATATATTATTTTACATTTTCATTGCTCACACATAAAAAGGAACGGAAGATTTTAGAATATATTTGGTTGAAAAGAGTTGGGCTGAGGAATAGAAATAAAAATGAATAATTCTCATTCTAATTACTTGGTTGGGGGAGTTCTTTGAATGCTTCAACCCAACTCTCTTATTCAATTTTGATTTCAATCATGAGCTAAATATATTAAAGAATATAATTATTTTGATTTTCATTTCAATTCGATTCTGATTCTAATTGTGAACGAAAGGCGCTTTTAGCTTACTGTTATTTCAGGTTCGTGGGCTTTGGTTTTCAGGATACGTGCACTGATAACGTTCTGACATATTTATTGATATCCTTCACCACGCAAACTGGTTTGACTTGAGACGCAGGCTATTCTAAACTTGGGTGGGCTTCCTTTCGCATCATCTAAGATGAGATTTTTATAAACATTGTCGGAGTTTCTGTCTACTCTATATTGAAATTCTCATCCCTTAACGAAGATTATTTCTTAAGTTGGAAGTTGTGACTTGGGCTCAAGCTTTAACGTGGTAAACCACTAAGCTCAAACTTCCAACCAGGAGCAAGCCGGCTCATTGCGCTTTTAATCATGCTAATCTAACATGTTCCGTCCCATGTCCCGGTGAAAACGCCTATCTAACGAATTGGACATAGACATCAAATGTGGTAGCGAATCAAACTTCGCCAGTTTTGCCGTGGTTTACAAGCAAAAATGGAGAACAAGAGACATCAGGATTCGGTCCAACATCAACATGCCTCGCCAGGAAACTACCTGCAGCCGAACCAACCAAATTTTATGAGTTCTTTTGATGATTCACTTGGAATGTAGTACCGTCCTGTTGATTGTGACAAATCCACTGCTTCCACCCAAATTTTTATATGCATATCTAGGTGAAATGTCAAGTTGAAAGTGTGGAATTTTCTATGGTGATGGAAATGCCTTTTGACTGGAAACTGCAACCATTACGTTTTTGTTGATGGTGATTAATAATTTTGTACAAGACCAGGGGTGGAAGGTGGGGCCAGAGGATCCAAATAATAATCAGACGTGATTCGATTTAATCAGGTGGGACTCTACTTCTTGTTACATAAATAAGAAGACAGAATGCCTGTAAAAGATCGAAGCTCCGATTTCATAAGATCTATGATAACTTAAAATTATAGAAATCAGATCTCTCTCTCTCTCTCTCTCTCTCTCTCTCTACCGACTGAAAAGTAAATCTCCATGACAAGGATCCCATGGACCCTCTAAGTGGGAAGGGACAATTAGATTGCCCCATGATCACTAGTAGGTTGTGCAATAGCAATAGTTTGTAACATTGATGCACATCTTGTTTCAATTTAACTGTGATTTACAGACAACATATGCATGGGTCCTTTACATTCTGGCTTTGTTAAATCTGAAATGCATTGTTGATCCAATATTAGTTTAAATTTTAAGACTAGTTAACAAGTGTTATTGGATAAATTCAGTCTCCTCTATCAAGAAAAAAGAAAAAAAAGAAAAAAATAAAGATGCAATCATGCTAACCCGACTATTTCGGTGGCTATTATCGTCCACTTAATCATGAACTAACCATTATTTTGTAGTTACTGCATGCATGTCCTGCTCATTTCAGAAATGGTTATTGACCTTCTTCTATGAATAGAAAAGATCAAGAAATTCTGAGGTAAGTCTCTTAATAGTCATTCTATAATACTCAATCTCACTCATTCCTCTTTTTCCCTTCCATTGTTCTTTGAATTTAGGGATAAAAATTTTTTGTTTCAAATCCAACTGTCTATTGAGAAGTAGCAACAGCCCATACCTACTTCAGAATTACCTCGGTCTTACCAACCTTAGTCTGATCTTGCAGCTCGGTAGCAATAATTTTATTTACAGAAAATTATAGCCACCAATGGTATGTCATTCCTATGGCTTATATTAAATTTTTTATAAGATTGGTTTTTTCTGTAATTTGCAACTAGATCAAGTTAATGTTGAACTCAACATCACCTTTCTCCTCAGCTAACCGAAATCAGAACCATAAGACCTGAGGTTGGTGTCACATAATGGACCTGATGTCAACCAACAAAGACGGCCACCTTACGCCGATTACGTCAAGAAAGGGAGAGCTCGAGTGAGGGTAGATGCTGAGACATTGTTGCTCCCTATGGCCGAGGGAGAATGAATTTTAGAAATAATTTTTTTCTAAAAATCAAAGAACTAGTAATAAATAGTAATAAATAGATTGTATTTACTAAAGCTTCACATTTGCCATTCTAAACTAACTTGACCTACACGTCTCAATTTCGGTAAACCTGGTAACAAAAATCAATAAGATTCAATGAAGAGCTCCCCTATCTGTTTCTCATAACTATCATTGCATCTTAGAAAATTAAAGATATAATAAAATAAATATTAGATTCATCCCTACAAACTTTGAGGAGGAAGCTTGGGACATGGATTTTTTTTTGTTCTTGGCGCCGGCCTTGCACCCTAACCAGAGCTCTATGATATTTTTCCACACGAAAGAACGATCGGTGTATTTTCATGATATCAATTGTTAGATCATATCTTTTATGATACATGTTATGAAAAAAAGATAAATTATTTTTTCGTATGAAAGATATAATATAAATTCAATACTCAAATTATTAAGAAATTTTGGTGTAATCAATCTTTTTTTTCAGCAAAATAAAATTTCATACTCATACAAAACTAATTATAGCCGCGATGTGAAGCAATATTAGAAAAATCGCATTCAGGATCATATTTAATTAGATTTCAATAAAAATAACAAATAACGTGAAAGATGCTCGCGGCACAAACCTCACAGTCAAAATGTACCAATTATGCTATCCCTCACCCGTGAAAAGGAAATTTGTTAGATTACTCCATTTCCCAGCGGCAACCCGCAACGACCACTTCCCAAAGTTAGACAGTCCCGCAATCCCGGTAATAAATATAGGCAACACCCAGACCCAAAAGCGTACCTTTTAAAATCCCAGTGTCTCTCAACCCACCCTCCTTCTGGACCAAGGCGCGCTCTCTCTCTCTCTCTCTCTGGGGTCGTTGGTGGATGCCGTCGCCGTTAATGGCGACGAATTGGCTCAAATCCCTCGGATGCAACTCTAACGCCGTCGCCGACGGCGTCACAAACCCGAAACCCCTCTCCAAGAAGACCAAGAACCCCCACCCCTTGGCCGCCTGCCGTCGCTCCGACTTCGTCAAAGACGTCGTCTCTCCCTTCCCAATACATCCCTCCTTCCCTCTTCCCAAAACACCCTCCCTAAAAGAACCCAAACCCAAACCTAAATCGAGACCTTCACCGCCGCCGGCGTCCGTGGTGATGGAGGTGGCACCGCCGGCCAATTCGTTCCCGGCGCTGGAGGAGCTTCCGGAGGGTCATTCCTCGCGGCGGGTGGTGGAGATCATCTTCCGGTCGAGCTGGGGGCGGCCGCCGTTCGCCGGCGAGATCGAGATGCTCTTCCGGGTCCAGCACCCACCGCGGGCCGGCGCGCGCTTCGAGGAGTACCGCTCCGCCGTCCGCGCCCGCACCGCCGCCTCCGGCGCCGCCCGCTGCGCCGCCGACGGGAACGAGATGATGCGCTTCCACTGCGCCCCCTCCTCCGCCTCCGCCGGCGGCGGCGAGGTCTACGACGCGGCGGCGTGGGGGAAGGCGGGAGAGGGGATCCGGACGTTCGACGGGAGTGGCGGGGCCCACGCGAGCGGGGGCGGTGGGGCCGGTCGTGGGGCGATGCTTCTGTGCCGGGTCATTGCGGGCCGGGTGCGGATCGGGCCAGAACCGGAGTCGGTGTTGCAGTCCGGGTTCGACTCGGTTCGGATCGGGAAGGGAGAGCTATTGGTGTTCGACCCCCAGGCGGTGCTCCCCTGCTTCTTAATCATCTACAAAATATAACTATATACTCTTTCTTTCTGCATTTTGTTAATTATTGATCTAATTTCATTTATTATTATTATTATTTTTATGTTTCTATGACTGCTTTTAGTGTGAGAGGAAATTTTGTTTTAATTTTTCTTTTCTTCCACCATATCAACTGAATTTGAAAATAATATAATATAATTTTATTCAAGTATTTGAGACAAGCATCTATCTTTTGTCTCTATCTGTTGATTGCCAATATTTGTTTACACTAGTACAATAAATCTTGAATTTGTTTTTTGTTTATATCTTATTTAGATCTGTATCATACTTTTGTCCTACTACTATAGTCAATGGTATTATTGATCTCCTCCTGTAAGAGTTTGGAGTCTAGTAAGGCTTGATGGAGTAAAGAGTTGATTTGAGGTACCTTTTTTTATAGTAGATTTCAATTATGTTACCTGCAACTAATTATTATCTTAATAAATTATATATATTTTAAAGGTGACTACAATTCTTTGAGTTTAGTTTTCTAATTATCGAGGTCATTAGGTTTATGTCATCCTTTTCTTTCTTTCTTTCTTTCTTTTTAAAGTGCGGCACATATAGGTAGATTGATGTACATGAGATATAATATAGATAGCAATGATTCCTAAGTTTGATTCTTTTCTTTCCTCTAAATTATTCATATTTTAGATAAAGATATAATATGGATAGCTATGATTCCTAAGTTTGATCCCCTTTTTTTTTTTTCTCTCTAAATTATTCATATTTTAGATAAATACACTTGATTTTAAAGGGATGTACTTTTATTGCGTCATCTCTTTATTTGAGATCAAATTACTTAGAGGAGAGAGGAATGTGGAGATGATGTCTTTGACTTTCGCATAGAGAGTATACTCGAAGGTTAGGTTTGAATGTTAGACTAGATGTACAAACTTTAGAGAGTGATGTGATGGTGTGAGATATTAGAAGATACAAAAAGCTTGCAAATATGTGTGGATATTTTTTTCTAAGGACGGTAGATTCTACGTTATTATCCAGATAAATCTTCATTGTCCATGAGAAAATTTGCTCTTTAGAATTGTAAGAATATCAACTTCCTCTTTTATGTGCATGACAATGAATCAGCAATATATAAAATCCTTTACAATTTCACAAGTTCTCTATTATAATGTGCTGATAGTTTGAAACAAATTTAAAAATTTTAGTGCTCATCGCTCTGATACTATTCCTTCTGTTTTGCATGTATTTATGGTTTCTCATAATTAAAATCCTAAGGGGCAACATTAAGTATATTGATGTAGAGACCATCCTGAAATCCATCATATTGCCTATCACACAAGTGTAACCTTTGTTGGGTAGAGCTAGACAAGAAAATACTTTAAATAACTATTTTGAAGCAAGGTCCATACACCAAAGTACTAGATTTCATCTTTAGAAATATTTTTTGAGCGACATGATTTTCAAAAGCATATATTCCAGAGTTTTAATTTATAATCAAACTTTAAACTAGGTTCACATCATATGAATAATCGACGTCCAAACACTTGGTATGTGACCTCATAATTTTAAGCGTAACACATCCGGCTTGATGTTTATTTTTTTGGCGGTTCCCTATATAAGATTGTGCTAGAATATTTTAAAATTTTAAAATTATGATTTTATATTTTTGTGAAATTTTGAATTTTAAAAGACTTGAGATTTTGGTATCATGTTTTTGGTAATTAAAAAGAGAGTTTTGGGGATAAGGAAAAAAATATAAATATAAATTTGAAAATTTCTATTCAAAATAGAATATTAACTTCATGGTTTCTTTCTTTCTTTTTTTGAGATTTCATTGTACAATCAGGCACCTTGTGGTAATTAGTAATTTGCAAAATCTGATATATCATTTCTTTTTTTTTTTTTTTGGGCACATTAAATTGCATCCTTAATAGCGTTGGTCTACAATGAAATATTCATCTTCCGCATCTACCGTTGGATTCAGATCTCAAAATGCTCCGAGCTCCATCATTCATCTTTTGCACTGATCTCAAAGCAAGAAGTAGATAATCTGATGGTGGATTTGCGTAACGGAAGGCGAATCATTTTCCCAACCAAAAGATACAACCCAAGTCCTTAATAACATATATTATGACAGCAATTAGCAATTGTAGGATATGGCAGCCAATTAGTTTTAGTTATTTGAGAGATGGAAGGTGTTGAAGCTGCAGGTGTAGCATTAGTGCACCCGACGTCCTTTAAGGTACAGCAAAATACGTCGACACGAATAGAAGTACGTCGACACGAATAGAAGTCATACAACTAGAAACATACAGCCTTTGGTGAACACAACGTTACTATTTGGTAAACGATGGATTAAAAGAAAGGTGAATGAAAAAGAAAGAAAGGATGAGAGATTGGATGGATGGATCAAAGATGAATAAGAGAGAGGATGGATGGATGGATCTAGAAAGGATGGATGAGAGAGAGAATGGATGGATGAGAAAGAAGATGGATGGATATTTGATAAAATATGAAATGATGAATAGAAGTGATGGAGAAATAAAAAAAATAATGGATGATATTTATATAATATTTTTACTAAACTATCCTTTGGAAAAATTATTACTATTATCAATTTATAACACTAATTTATACTAAATAAGTAAATAATATATAAACTTATAATCATTAAAATCTATAATTTTAATTTAGCTTAATTTAATAAATAATTTTATAATTAAATTATTAATAAATTAATTATATAAATAATTACTTAATTTATAATTTAATTTAATAATTATTTTTATTAATAATATAAATAATTAGTCAATTTATAATCTAATTTAATAATTAATTAATATTATATAAATAATTAATTAAAATAGTAAATAAAAATAGAGAAATTGAAGATAATTTTAATTATTTAATTATAATTATTAAAATTATGTATTAAAATTAAAATAATTAGTAATAAAATTTAATAGTATATGATTAATAGTATATATAAAAATATATAAAAATAATATAAATGAAAAAATAAAAAAATATTATAGTTTTATCAAAAAAATTAATGAGGAATAATTTTGTCTATGCAAAAATCTATTCATCAATGCTTGATTTATCTTTTTCGAGAGGATGCAAATTAATAGGTTAGGATGAATGGAAAATTTTATTTTTTCATCTATTCTTTCTGTAATTTTTTGAATTAAACGATAAATGAAGGTCATCCATCCTTTCAGTCTTATCCATTCTTTTTTTAATGACTCCATCCTATATAAGGTGAGCCAAGCTATTAGAAATCAAACCACAGCCAATTGGTCAACCACTGATGCAAACAACACATGGAGATATCCTTTGTGCAGCACGTTATCGAAGTGCTGCTATCATTAGAAACCTGTAAATGTAGTACAGAGTTAATTGAAAAGCATAAAGAAGTTCTCCCTTGCCTTAACAATAAATATGACAAATTAGGAAAAAATTAAGTTATAATTAAATGGGGAATCTATGCGATAAAGTTTAAGACTGTGAGGTTAACGTAGCACAATCATATGTTAATAATGTTTCTTTCTTTTTAGGAACAATATGCATGGTCTGGAAAACTACATTATTTTATCTAATAAAACAATGGAGAATGTGACGCCATTAATTTTCTATTATTACTAAAATATTTTATTAACCATTAGTTTGGTGATTATTTTAATATTAAAAATAAGTTTTTTTTGCCTTCTAAGCTCGATATTCAATAATAGCCTTTATGGTCATCATAATAGTTGATAACAGTCTCGATGGAGCCTCTTGTACTGTGATTACGCAATATGTAACTCGATGCATTTAAGCTTAGGTTGGATTTTGCGAGGCTTGCTTGGACTAAGATCTGGGCCTTGAAATTTATGGATCTGGACCAAGGAACGGAGTCCATCTTTGACTCCAGGCCTAGGCACACGTGGATTATGTCGGGTCCAGTTCAATTGTTGGAACATTAATTATAGATAATTTCTGGGTGTGCCACCTGTGCCGCTAGAGCTGGAAGATTGGGGAAATTGTACGGTGAGGAGTTTGTGAGGACTAGGTTAATGAGAGGCAGAATCACTGATGAGCTACGCTTGAGGTTCAAAGAAGTAAACTAAGGATGAGAGAGATGCTGGGCCACACCACCATCACTCGCATAGCACTACCCCCATTACCAAGGCTGGCAAAATATCATCGGACTTGTTGGTGCAAAAATCCGTCGTCGCCGGAGGTTGCCAAAATCGAGGCCGCTGAGGTCGCCGCTGGGGACCAGCAAAATGAAGTTCCGTCCGGAACCGGTGGGGGGTGGCTCCGGCAGGACCCTCCGACGGTCAAGTTAGTTTCCGGCCAACAGTAATGGAGTGCTCGGAATGAGTTCCGGAGCTTAGAGATGAGGAGGAGAGCTTAGAGAGTCGAGAGTTCAGAGAGCTTCGCCTTAGCGTGTCGGGAGGGTCCTTTATATAGTGGAGCTTGATGGTGACAACTGCAGCCGCGTGCTGGCGGGCCGCTCGAGGTTCGGCGGAGTCAGTCTCATGGGCTGGTGCCGTGTGCGACGGATTGAGGGTGACAGCCATCGCCGCCTGACAGTGGGTCGCTATCGCTTGCGGCGGACTGACTGATGGTGATGGTTGCAGAGCTTGCCGAATGAAGGGTTGAAGGCCTTCGTCGTGTGCCCATTTCGGAGGAGTTCGGGCTCCTGAAGAGGAAGATAGGAGGGAGTTCGGCTCCCATAGGCGTCTGGCTGGAGGTATGCAGCTAAGGCTCGTCCGCTGAAGAGTTCGGCTGCTGAGGATCCGAAGCTCGGCCGTTTGAGGGTTCGGCCGGCTGTTGGACTTCGGCTGAGGCTTGGACACTTGAGAGTTCGGTAGGAGCTCGGTCGGTCGAAGGGCGATGAGGGCGACTGCTGAGGAGTTCGGCTCCCATAGGCGTCTGGCTGGAGGTATGCAGCTAAGGCTCGTCCGCTGAAGAGTTCGGCCGCTGAGAGGACTTCATTGAAGCTCGGCCGCTTGGAGTCGGTCCGAAGGAGTTCGGCCGCTGAGAGGACTTCGTTGAAGCTCGGCCGCTTGGAGTCGATCTGAAGAAGCTCGGCCGCTGGGAGTTCGGCTGAAGCCCGTCTGCCGAAGCTCTTCCGCGGCTACTGGTTACATTGGGCTGAGCGTCGGGCCGGGCTTCGGCAGGAGCGGGATTTATCCCCAACAGTAGCCCCCCCACTCCCGAGTTCAAAAATTGAAGGAAGGGAGTACCAAAACAGGCGACTGTCGAAGTCTTCTTCCAGGCTCTGCGTTTGTTGCAGCTGAAGCTCGGGGGAGGTCTCACCTCCAGCCAATGTTGACGCTGAAGTTGAGGCTGAGGCTTGGGGGAGACCTCATCTCCAGTCGATGTTTGGAGTTGAAATGGAACTCGTTTCCAGCCAAAGTTGATGAAGCTGATGTTGAAGCTCTCTGGCCGAGGTCGATACGATAGCTTTCTCTAGCCGAGGTCGATGTTGAAGCTCCCAAGCCGAGGTCGTCGCGGGCCTTACGTCTATCCGAGGACCTTATCCCTAGTCGGAGTCGATGCGGGCGCTCGGGGGAGATCTCATCTCCTACTGCCGAGGTTAGCCCAGTTCCTCGGGGGAGATCTGATTCATAGCCGAAGTTGCTCGGGAGAGATCTTATCTCTGGCGGAACTTGTTGTTCGGGAGAGATCTTATCTCTGGCCGAACTTTGCCCTCGGGAGAGATCTTATCTCTGGCCGAACTTGCTTTTCGGGAGAGATCTTATCTCTGGCCGAACTTGCCCTCGGGAGAGATCTTATTCTCTGGCCCGAGTCAAAAATTTAAAAAGGATACCAAAACAGGACTCGAGTCTTCTTGCCAGGCTCTGCGTTTGTTGCAGCTCGGAGAATCTTAGAACTCGGAGAGATCTAATCTCTCACCTCCAGCCAATTGTTGACGCTGAATTTGAGGCTGAGGCTTTGGGAGACCTCACTACAGTCTGATGTTTGTGAGTTGAAATTGAACTCGTTTCCAGCAAAGTTGATCGTGAATGCTGATTTGAAGCGCTCTGGCCAGGGGTCGATACGATAGCTTTCTCTAGCGAGGTCGATTGAAGCCTCCCAAGCAGACGGTCGTCGCGGCCTTACGTCTACCGAGACCTTATCCCTCAGTCGAGTCGAGTGGACCTTCGGGGAGATCGCTCTCCTACTGTCGAGTTAGACCCATTCCTCGGGGAGATCTGATTCATAGCCGAGTGCTCGGGAGAGATCTTTCTCTGGCTTGAAGTGTTCGGGAGAATCTTATCTCTGACCCCTTTGCCTCGGAGGATCTATCTCTGGCCAGGTTGCGTTTGGAGAGATCTAGCTCTGTCCGAACTTGCTTTTCGGAGAGTCTTATCTTGGCGAATAAGAGTAACTCCCCTTGCCCGAACTGTATCCGCGAGACTTAAATCTCTCTGGCGAGTTTCCCTCGGCATCTCGGACGAAGTATCCTGCCCTGCGCCTCTCGTCAAAGCACCGAGGACAGGGACTTTACTGGTCTTGCTTTCAGGCCCCTCGGACGGTTCAAGGCATGCCCAAATTCTACCATCCATGTCTTCGCACTACCCACAACAATTTTATGAGAGGCGAAGTACACCTGACCGAGGAGAAATCTCGCCGAAGGCGCGGGTTTATCCCCGTATCGGGAGAGTCTATACCGGGATGTGAGATCTCGCGACTTTCCAATGCCTGCAGCATAAGTCCCGCCGACGCCTTCGGAGAATCATCTTGCCGCCTTCTCTTTGGAGAGTGCTTTCCTGCCACTTTGTTCGGGGAATCCTTATCTCTGGCCGAACTTTGCACCTGGGAGAGATTCTTATCTCTGGCGCGGGGGCGTTCGGAGAGATCTTATCTCTGCCAACTTGCATTTTCGGGAGAGATCTTACTCGGCGAACATTTGCCCTCGGAGAGATTTATTCTCTGCCGAGGTTGGCGGATCGCGAGAATCTTATCTCTGGCCGAACTTACTTTTCGGAGAGATCTTATCTCTGCCGAACTTTGCCCTCGGAGAGTCTTATCTCTGGCCGACTTTGCCTCGGAGAATCTTATCCTCTGCCGAGGTTGCCCGTTCGGAGAATCTTATTCTCTGGCCGAACTTGCTTTTTCGGAAGAGATCTTATCTCTGCCGAACTTGCCCTCGGGAAGAGTCTTATCTCTGCCGAGGTTCGGTTCGGCGAGAGATCTTATCTCTGGCCGAACTTGCTTTTCGGGAGAGATCTTATCTCTGACCGAACTTTGCCCTCGGAGAGTCCGTCTCTGCGAACTTCTGTTCTGAAAATCTTATCTCTGGCCGGAAACTTTGCCCCGGAGAATCTGTATCCGCGAGTTGCGTTGGAGAATCTAATCTCGGGGGACCGGGGGGAAAACCCTTTTTTTTTTTTCTTTTTAAGCTTACAAAAGGGAGAGATCTTTATCTCTGGCCGAACTTGCCCTCAGGAGAATCTTATCTCTGGCCGAGTTTGCCGCTCGATGTAGGACGAGATCTCCTCCGTTCCTAACACACGACATGACTGCTCTTTTCCAGCCATTTACATAATTCGCATCCAGATGAAGTATGGAGGAAGAGAATTACGAGGAGAAGCTGAGTACACCCATCGGAGTTCCGGAGTTCCCTCGGTTATGAGCCGGCGACGTAACCTTTAATAAAGTGAGACCCTTGATGTGACACTCACCAAGCAGACCTAGCTCCCTCGGGGAGGGGTGGCGAGTGACGCGCGAGGCGGCGCCGCTTGTCTTGTTCAGGATGCAGCCTATAGCCGCCCTGACAGGACGGTCGCTAATCCGTTGCGGGGATGCCTGATGCCTGGAGTTGCGCGGCGAAGCTTGTGACGTTGCGGGGTTCGCCTCCCTGTGCCCATTTGAAACTTCAGAGGGACTCCTGTGATGGGCTTTTAAGGTGGAGTCAGCTTCCTTGTGCCGGCTGGAGGTAATGGAGACTAGGCACTTCCGCGAGATTTCGATGCTGAGCAACTTCCGAACTTCGTTCCGTTGAAGGGTTCGCCCCCGGCCTGTTGGGACTTCGACGTCTGCCGGCCGAACTTACTTGACGTTGATCATCACTTTACGAGCTTCTTCGCCTGATTCGATAGACCTGAGAGACCATGGGCCGCCGCCGGGAACTTCTGCCCTAACCTTCCTCCCCTAAGCGATTCTCAAACCTCTGCGCTGAGTGGAGTCCCTACGAGTCGTGCGGCCGAAACCTGACCAGATCTGCCCTTGCCCGAACTTTCACATCCACCGCTTGAGGAGTAACCGCCGGCAAAGCAGAACGACGACTGGACATCGGGTCGCAGACCCCAAAACCCGTGCGGACAGCACCATGGCCTCCGAAAAGAAAAAAAAGGAATCCAGACGAGAGAGATCGCGAGCAACTTAAGAACAAAGGAACCGACACCCCTCCTTCATCAACACAAACCCCGCCCAATGTGCCGAAACGACCGCATCGCCTCGGAACTGAAACACAGCACCGTCGGAACGGGGGGTCTCCCAACCCACGGTATACCGTCACATAATATCTTCAATGAGTTCAAGCAGATAACAGATCCCTTTAGAGAGTCGAATCAAATCCTTAGCTCGTTCTACGAGTACTTATGGTGACAAACATGCCGAAGCGGAAAAAATCTTGGATTCGTCCAACAACAGCCATTCCCTCTTGTGACGCTTGCCCATACAATTGCCTGAACAAGGCCAGGCCTCCATTTCGCGAAGATCGGGCTCCCAAATAAGATAAAAGTTGCTTCCCATAGGCTCTGGCTGGCATTACTCTAAGCTTCCCTGAAGTTCGCTCTGAAGATCCGAAAGCTGCACCGTTTGATGTTCGGCCGGCTGTTGACTTCGGCAGCGGACACTGAATTTGGAGCTCAGTCGTCAAGGCGATGAGGTGCCACGCTGAGGAACGCCCATAGCTTGGCGAGTCATGCAGCTAAACTCGTCCGCTTGAAGAGTTCCGGCCGATAAGGACTCTTTAACTTCGGCCCAAACAACCAAAGTTCGGCCGCTGAGAGGACTTCGTTGAAGCTCGGCCGCTTGGAGTCGATCTGAAGAAGCTCGGCCGCTGGGAGTTCGGCTGAAGCCCGTCTGCCGAAGCTCTTCCGCGGCTACTGGTTACATTGGGCTGAGCGTCGGGCCGGGCTTCGGCAGGAGCGGGATTTATCCCCAACAGTACTCATGACCTATATTTGACTTGCTATAAATAAATTTAAATTTAGGCTAAATGAATCTGTTTAACTTATTTAATATTTAAGTTAGATTTGTATTTCAGACATCCGATTCATTTAATGTTTAATATTTAGGTCAAGTTGAATCAAATAATTTATTTAATCTAACTCGATCCATTTAATAAATCGTGTTACTTATATAATAAATACGTCGGATTTAAATTTAAATTTTTAATTTATTTAATAAATAAATCAGGTTTGATTTAATGATTTTTTTATTTGAATCAATTGCCACTCTACATGCAATTCCTTGAGAGAGGAAGATAATGGACCGTCTCCATGCTCTCACACCACTTTGTCTGCTACAATATCCGAGGGAGGAAATTAAGACTTTTCACTTGGGAGGCAAAGATTGTAGCTTGTAAACTCGCGGTCAACAAAGCTCAACTCCTATGTGGGGGGGGGGGACATGTTGAAACCACTCTTCTCCTCATCAAAGTATGTGATGCAACTGCGGGACAGAGGCAAGCCAATTTTTGTCGGAAGGCATCGATGGGCAGAGATGTGCCACCAAAATTTATCATTTCATACTCATGCGCAGGGGACGATAATTTTTATGTGAATTTGATGTATTAGGAACTATTTAGATCGTCGCAACTGCAATCTTCTCCTTGATGTCAAACACATGGATCAGAGGAAAATCCAATATCCAATGGAAATAAAACTCTAATAAGGTCGAAACTGGAGAAACAGTTGGTCATAATTGAGAGAGAGTCCCAAGATTTTAATCTATGTCTTCGTCCGATCGATATGTATCGTTCTCCAAATATATGGCAACCTAAGTAATTTTCCGAAATATTGATGTGGACATTGATGGTCCATCCATGTGCTTTCTTGTCATGTCATTCATGATGCAGATTTGTTGGCTGCATAGCTTCTTTGGGATGCGCGTACACAAAAGAAGGCAAAGGAGCTTATTTCTTGTAATTAACTTGGCCAAGACACATACAGATAATTAGGATTTATAATTATTAAAATTTTTAATAATAAATATTTTTAATAAATATTTTAAAATTTTTTAATATTTTATTTTATTTTATTTTATTTATTATATATTATATATTTTTATTATTATATAAAATAATTTTTTTTTTTCTTATTCTTGTAACTTGTATGTGCTCGTCGGTGCCGCCGCACCCTCCTATCGTCCCTCCATGACTTTTCTTTGCTATTGATAAACGTCAATTCCGATCATACCTCCATCTTCTCTCTTCTTCTTATACTATCTTCATGCCCATGGATGCTGTCCCACCCCTGTTTTTTCTTCTTTCTTGATAAATGTTAATCTTGATCGCATCCCCTGACACTCCTATTGGTACCGCCAATCCGGACACCATCACTGAAAGAAGGGGAAGAAACTTTTTCTTATTTTTTCTTTTCTCTTTATCCTTTTCATCTTTTTTTCTTTTTTTATAAAATAATATATTATTATTATTTCTTCTTCCTTTCTGTTCTCATACCTTCTCTACGCTCGTCGATGCTGTCCCACCCCCTATCGTCTTATAATGGCTTTCTTTCTCTCTCGGCAAACGTCGATTTCGATCGCACCCCTGCTCTCTCACTTCTTCTCATATCTTCTCCATACCCACTAGTGCCATCCCACTCCTTGCCGCCTCACCACCGCTTTCCTTTTCTCTCGATAAATATCGATCCCGATCGCACCTCTCGGTGCCCCTACTAGTATCGTTGCCCCGGCACCACCACTAAAAGAAGAGAGAGAAACTTTCTCTTTTTTTTTTCTTTCTTTTTTTCTCATCTTTTTCATTTTTTTCTTCCTGTAATTTTTTTCTTCCTTATTTTTTTGGTACTTTCAGAATATTTGTTAAAAAATATTATATAAAATAGTGATTGTATGTTTAAATTATAAAAATATTCATAAATTATATATATCTACTAAAGAATTAAAAAATATCCTTTTAATTGATATCATTTTTTATATTGATCCTATTTGTTGTTATGGTATTAACTCGCTCTGATACCAAATTGTTAAGATATCAGCTACTCTAATACTGCTTGTTAAGAATCTAGTATCAAATTATTGCGGTAGAAAGAAGAAAAAAATAAAATAAGAAAATAATCAAGTACGTGGATCAGCCTAAAGGCTCACCTTCATGGGGCATGTAAAGCTTCACTATGAAAGAAAAAAATAGGTATAAGAGGAGAACACCTACTCTCAACTCACCGAATGCAAATCTCTCTCAACTAGAAGCTACCATTATAAAAGCTCTTTTAGAATCCCAAGAACACCCACAGAAGCTACAAGATGCTCTACCCTTATAGCCTCCTCGTCGGATGCTATATATCTATTGCTTCTCTCTCACGGGCTGTACGTACTCGATGCTCTACCAAGCTTCTCTCGGCAGCTACCTAAGCCTCTCTACGTGCCTCTCACACCACATGCACTATCTTTTTTGCTCCATAGCACCTCAGTCCTTTAAATAGAATGAGAATCCTCTTCTCAGCAATTCACAGGAGTTCTAACAGGGCTCGTTCTCCTAATATGAGTCGAACATGTCCTTGATGGAGTCTTAGAATGTTTTTCGACCTTCAGACATGATCGCAACCCTCCATGATCACTGGATACTATGATCCACACACAACTCCCGTAGATCCCTTAGATTAATTACAATCCGAGTCCAAATAAAAAAAATTCCGTCATGTTCTGTTCATCTCCATCGAGCCAGCTCGGTCAAGGGTCGAGTTGGCTTGACTGCATCTCGCCCGGACTCCTACTATCGTCCGTCTGAGAGAGCCGGCTTGATTGTGGTTCGAGCTGGCTCGATCGTGTATCAGAGTCGGTCCGACTGCTATGCTAAAAATTGATTCTCTTCTTATTATAGATCAAATTCGAGATATCAAATCCTAATAATCTCCATCTCGGCTCGACATTCGGTCTCCATCTGACTTTGAGAGCTTGTGATTCATCTCGCCTCCATGCCTTAGGACACGTCTGCTGATCATGGATGGACAAACGTGGGAGTCGAGCCAGGCCGCTTGATCCTACCTCTATCATGGGCTGTGTCCACTTTGATCAAAGACATGTTCGAAAAATTCTCTTATGGTAATAGAAACTTCACTCCGCGATATCGCCTCTCATCCTTCCGAATCTCCCATCTCATGTCCGATCCATCTCCACTTGGAGCTCCACCTTCCACTGGGCTTCCTTTGACTTTTGAAGCTTCACCTCGTATTGGACTTCCTACTAGATAGTAATATCCTCTTATCTTCTTCTTTCCCTCCAATTTCATCCTATCATTGTGCATGACCTTCAGGATTCCATCACTAGCTACCCATCTATAGCCGTTTAAGGTCCTATTTGGGATTGTTATTAGTAGTAAAGCTTTTGGAGCTTTTGAAAGTAGAGCTTTTGAAAATAAAGTTTTTACAAAAACCTATTTACTGTTTAGTAAGTATATTTATAAAATACTTTAGAACTTTAACATATATTTGGCAATTCAAATAGAAAAATGCTTTTGATGTGATAAAATGATAATAAAAGATATTACATAATATGATATAATAAAGAATAATATAATATAATATAATATATTAAAATATTATTATATTATATAATATTATTATCATATAATATAACATAATAATATAATATAATATAATATTATTATAATTATAATATAATTTATAATATGATATAATACTAGTTATAATCTAATCTAAAAATATATTATAATATATTATATTATAATAATTATATTATATTATATTATATTATAATGTTATAATATAATATAATTATATTATAATAGATTATATTATATTTATAACTTAAATATTATTATATTTTAAAATATTATTTTTTATTATTATCATATAATGTAATATAATATTATAATATAATATCATATTATACTATATAAATATATAACATAATCTATTATAGCATTATTATATTATAAAAATATAATTTGATATAATAATAACTAATAATATAATATAATATAATAATAATATAATATAATATAATATAATTTATTTTATATTAGATTTTTAATCCATTATATTATATAACATTATATATTACATCATAATTATAATAATATTATATTATATTATTATTATATTATAATATATGATTATAATATTATATAATAAAATAATTTTTAAAATATAATAATATTTAAATTATAAATATAATATAATCTATTATAATTATTATTATATTAATATAATATAATATAATAATATTATAATAGTATAATATAATATTATAATGATGATGTACTATATAATGTTAGATAATATGATGGATTATAATCTAATCTAATAATAAATTATAATATAATATATTATATTATTATAATATAATTATATTATTCATTATTATTATATCAAATTATATATTTATAATATAATAATACTATAATAGATTATGTTATATATTTATAATATATAATAATATTAATTTATTATTATATTATATTATATTATATTATATTATATTATATTATATTATATTATGTTTATAGTATAATGATGTAATATGATATGATATAAGATAGTGGATATTTTGATCATTAAAAAAAAATTATTTAAATCAAAATAGCTTTTCGACATTAATCAAAAAGCATTTTTGGAGAAAGCTTCAAAATGGAGCTTTTCTCAAGTAGACCTTTTTAACTTTCTAACAAAGCCAAAATAGCATTTTAATTTTTTACCAAACATCACTGTATCATCTAAAGTGCTTTTGAAGGACCAGAAAGTACTTTCTGACACTCTAAAAGCTCAACCAAATAGGACCTAAATCTAGTCTGCTCAGTGAGATAAGATTTCATCTAAAATCGGGTATGTATCGAACCTCCTTCAATCTCCTCACTGCACCATCATGTGTCTTCTAGCTGACCATTCCGATGCCTCTAATCACACAGCTCGATCCATCTGGCAGAGAAATAGTATAATTACTACTCTTCAGGAAGTCAAACTGCTCCTTTCTGAAATAAACATGATATGTTCATGTAATATCTAAAATTCAGTGCTAGAAAGAACTAGATACCTCATCAGATATTTCCAGGACATCATCCTCTGACTCACTACTGGCCATCGCTGCAGTAACCCTCGTCCGATCCTTGAGTTGTAGGCAATTCTTGACTCGATGTTTCAACTCATTGCACCTATAGCATCTGATCTTGCTAGGATCTCTCATCTTGGATCTAGATCATCCCCCTCACGATCCTTTGTCGCTCCGTCTACTGCTTCCTGCTCCTCCAGAAACTACCAAAACTGAGTTGCTGTCGTCTGAGCTTGAAGTTGGGTTCTTTCTCTTGAGAACCTCATTCTGAAGTATTGTTGTAGTGACCTCGTCCATCTTGATGGTGCTCTTTTTTTACTAAAAAAGCAGTCACCAAGGACTCATACGAAGGGGGGAGAGATGTTAGTAAGACCAACGTCCTGATCTTCTCCTCAACTTTTTCATCAATGCTGAGGAGGTCGATGAGGATCTTTTGAAAGTTGGATAGATGCTCCGACATGCTCTGGCCTTCATTCATCCACAGCTAGTAGAACTGTCTCCAAAAGAATAGCATGTTGGTGAGCGACTTTGTCATATACAACTTCTTGAGCTTCAACCACAGTGCCATTAGAGAAGTCTCGCCAAGTACATGGATCACCACATCATCCATTAGGCATAAGTGAATCGTGCTCACCACCTACATCTAGATCCGCTTTCAATCCTTCACCTCTATGGTGGCTGGCATCTTATCATACAAGAGAGCATCGATCAATCTATGTTGGATGAGAACATCCTTTATCCTTGCTTGCCATAAGAAAAAATTGCTTTTTCCATCGAACCTGTTGATTTTCATCTTGATTATGCATGTCTTCTCCATATTCTTCAATCTCTTTCCACTACTACAATCTATGCTCCAATACTATTTGGCTCTCATACCAATTATTATGGTATTAACTCACTCTGATACCAAACTGTTGGAATATCAGCTACTCTGATACCGCTTGTTAAGGATCTAGTACCAAATTATTATGACCAAAATAAGAAAGAAATAAAATAAGAAAACAATCAAGTACGTGGATCAGCCTAAAGGCTCATCTCCATGAGGCATGCAAAGCTTCTCTATGAAAGAGAAAAATAGGTACAAGAGGAGAACATCCACTCTCAATTTATCGTACATAAATCTCTCTCAACTAGAAGTTACCCTCACAAAAGCTCTCTCAGAATCCCAAGGAGACCCATAGAAGCTATAAGATGCTCTGCCCTCACAGCCTCCTCGTCGGATGCTATGCATATGTTGCTTCTCTTTCTCGCGAGCTGCATGTACTCGGTGCTTTGCCAAGCTCCTCTCGATGGCTGTCTGAGCCTCTCTACGTGCTTCTTACACCACACACATAATCTTTTTTGCTCTACAGCATCTCATCTCTTTAAATAGAATGAGAACCCTCTTCTCAGTAGTTTACAGGAGTTCTAACATGATTCGTTCTTCTAATATGAGTTGAACATGTCCTTGATAGAGTCTTGAAATATTTTCTGACCTTCAGATCATGACCGTAATACTCCATGGCCGCTGGATCCTATGGTCTACACGCAACTCCCATAGACCCCTTAGATTAATCACAATCCGAGTCCAAATAGAAAAATCCCATCGTGTTCTGTTCACCTCCGTCGAGCCAGCTCGATCAGGGGTCAAGCTTGCTTGACTGCATCTCACCCGGACTTCTACTGTCATCTGTCTGAGAGAGCTGGCTTGGCTGTGGTTCGAGCCGGCTCGACCGTGGGTCGAATTCGAGATGTCAAATCCTAACATTTGCTCTCCTAGAAACATTGTTTGTTAAAAATTTTATTTAAGGATGTTTAAAAAATGATATTTTTAAATATAATAATAATAAAAAAATTAATATATTTTTAGAATATATATTTTATTTTTTAAAATTTATTTTTTATTATTATTTAGAAGACCCATGGAGGTTAGTGATGAGGAAACCAGAAGAGAACATGTCTGGAAAAGCCTCTTATCAGTTTTATAGTCTAAAAGCATCATTTGAAAGGATTTTGAAAGGATTGCTACTATGCTTGCAGCAGTCTTCCATTTTTATTAATGGATTATTTAATAGATATGAAAGCTTAAGTGGGTTAAGAGGATTTTGCTAAAAAGTATTTGAAAAATTTTGAATCTAATTTTTTCTCATCAGATTAGGAGGTTGCAGTTTGCAAGATTACAACCTTCCAGTTTCAGAGAAAATCATTATTTAAGAAAGGATTTACAACCTTATCTGATCTTTAAAAAATATTGATGCAGCAAGATATTGAATGAAAAATTAAAAAAAAAGATTAAAATTAGTTCACCATTTTGATAGATTTCGAATAAAAAAATTTTAGCGATTTAAAAAGAATTTAAAAAAGATATTATCATATTCATCTTTCTTTCAGAGGATGAAAGGGATTGGTTCCACCGTCCATCCTCTTGCTTGCCCATGGTGCCCCCACCACCATCTCCCCAATCGAGGGAGATAGACATTCGAAGGAAGGGATTGGAGGAATAAAAAGTGATATACTTCATCGTTAGTATCTTATAAACTTTCGGAGGCTATTAAATGCTAAGATTTGGCTTTCAAATCAATAGAGTATCATATTCTGTTTGCGGATAATTTATTAGGTTTGATCTGATCTAATCCGATGGATCGATTCAGATCTTGAAATATCTTTTTTTTTTAAAATAATAAAAATATTATTTTTTAAAAAATAATATATTATTATTTTTAAAATTAAAAAATGATATGTTATATTTTAAAATAATAATAAATTAATATTTTTTTAAAAATTCTATTATTATTTTTATAATATTTTATTTTTAAAAAAATAATATTTTTTTAAAAAATATTATTTATCTCTTATCCCTCCCCTAATTTTATTTTTAAAATATTATTATTTTTATTTTTTAAGATACTATTTTATTATTATTTAAAAATAATATTTTAAATTATCATTAACAATAAAATAATAATATATTTTTTTCTTCCTTTTCAATTTTTTTTCTTTCCCCCCTTCCTTTTCTTTTCTCTCATCGTCTGACCCCCCCACCCCTCGTCCCTGCCACATGAGGCTCAGGTTACGATCGTCTTTATCGCCCCCATCGCGGTGCTGCTCCATTGCTGTCTGCGCCGCACCCACCGACGTACGACCACCAAACCCCCTTCCCTCCTCTCCTTCGGCTCCAGCAACGCATCAATCCCCCTCCCATCCCCTCCCCTAGCTCCGACGCCATCACCCCCCGCCTCCCCTTCCCAACTCCCAGCGCCTTTCGCACCTCCTCCACCCTGCACACTCCCACTATAAGAAAAAGGCTAATTAGCTATGTTTGAAAAGCATAGCTAAATCCCAAAAAAATATCGCTAATTATATCTATCGATGTAAAATGCATCAAAAAAATCCGTTGGCAAAAGTGCCGTCATTGATTCCATTTACCGACATTAATAAGTATCTGTTAGAAAAAACAGGTTTTACCAACGAAAATATTAACGTCGAAAATTATTTTTAGCCACGCATATCTTACATCAGCAAAAATTTATCTAACGATGCCGTCGGTAATATGAACTTTTACCTACGTAATAAAAATGTTGCTAAAAAGATATTTATCTACGCAAAACTTACATCGGGAAAATAATATTTACCTATGCTATGTAAACATTGGAAAAAAGTTTTTAGGATTTAAAGGTATCATTGGCAAAATAATATTTACCTATGCTTATTTTATGTCAGTAAATATTTTACGATGGAAAAATACGTCGGTAAATAGCTAAGCATGGCCAAAGGTGGCATGCTAGCATGCTTTTTGATGATGGTTACTTTTGATTTACCTATATTTATGTTGCATTGAGAAATAATTTACGACATTAACTTGTGTCGCTAATTATAAAACATGGCTAACAGTGGTACGATGGTAAAGAAACCATATCTAGGATTTTAAGACTAGATCTTGAAACTTTTTCAAGATTAGATAGCGAAAGATTAAAATCAATCAAAATTAATCTAAAATATCCTAGATCTAAGATCTTATTATATGATTATTGCATGATATTTAAATTAAAAATTAAAAATTAAATAAGAAAGAAAAGGTTGATCATATCAACCTAGATCTATACTACATCTAACGCAGCTATAGAATAACAGATCGGATCTGTTACCTAAGCAAGTTAAATATTCTAACTTGCTGATTCAGGCTTGAGGATGAAGTCATGAGCTGCACATATATCTGGCCTCTGGGAGTTGTCCACACGAGCCCACGAACATGATCAGAGATCCTAATGTAGGAAATCAGCACAGTATGCTAGCAGTATGTTGATCTCTCTTCGATGGTCGATCCAATGCTTTCTTCTTTGAAACTTGGACACCCCAAAGTACCAAAAGGAAAAGAAGAAGATTTGTGATACCAAGACACCTCTCAAAAGCTCACAAAAAGGGAGGTAGAGATCTAGAACAAAAATCCTAGAAGAAGACCCTCTTCTTCTTCTTTGTTCTTTTTCTAGACATCCTAATTTGTATTTTTAATATCTCCATGATTTAGCTGAATTTTTCTCTAATTTTTCTACACCAAAGAGACATCTCAAATGTCTGCAATCTATAAAAAATTTAACAAAAAATTCTCTTTAAATAAAGAGATATGTAGAGTCCAAATTAGGTCAAAAACCTAGACTAGGAAGGACCAAATAAGGAAAGTTGTTGGGGCGCGCCCCACCTTTTTTTTCTACCGTGGACCAGTAAGGGAGGATGCAAATAAACCCAAAAAAAAAATGAGAGAGAGAGAGAAATAAGGGAGGTGGCGGCATGAAGGAAAGGAGGACTTTTAGTTGACTAGGAATTCTATCTCATAGAATCCTAAGCGAAATCAACTTCCCCTTTTGACTTGGTCATGCAATAAACTTCCATATGAGAAATAGAAGAGATAAAGAGGGCATGAGAAGCTTTTAGGCATGGAGAATTTTACATAAAAACACAAAGAGAAAGAGGTGGGACGTGAGGATTAGGTGGTGCAAGGAATAGAGAGTCCTAGTCACACTAGGACTCCTATTTTGACCTGGTCAAACATGGTCTTTTAACCAAATAAAATAAGAGTAATCCAATCCAATTAAATATGGCACTAACCTATTTAAAAAATTATTTAAATTAGATTAAATTAAATTAAATTTTGATTTATTTTTTAATCAGATTAGAAAATTGGGTTAACCCAAGTCCTAGTTAGACTAGGACTAGTTCTTCCTTATACTTGGCTTATCCAATAAACCAATTGAATTTGATCCAATCAAGTCCAAACCAAATCTAACTAAATCATATTTAATTAGACTTAATCTCAGCCTACTGGTTTAATTAAATTAAGTCAATTAGCAATCAAATTGCTAATCGATCCTCCTGCAACACTTGCACTAGGTTAAACATCAACCGTATTGATCGTTTAACCCTAAAATGATTTTAAATTGCTGATCAACCATCCAATCGGAACATGAACTCTAATTTATGTGATCTCATAGATTCGAACCTAAGTCGGTAGTATAGAAATAAATTTTTGTACCAATTAAAATGACCATCTAGCAATAATATCCGACCGTCGGATAGATCGAAGATGTAGAACACCATCCTTAGAATCCATGTGGATATAGTTTGCATATAATTCATTTCCTTGACCATAATGCTCGTAGCACACCTCAGATTTTAATTATCAACTCTTATCAGGTTGTCCACATTGTATTTCAAAATATCAAATCCATCTGATGGATTACCTTGGCCAAGATTTTGCTATATTGAAATACAATGATACATTCTTCTCCAACTCTTGGAGTGGTCAATTTCATCTTGATCACACTCCAACTTCGTAAGTATTTGTCTGTGCTCAGAAGCTTTCCATTGCTAAATTAGAAATTCAGTTAGTCTGATGCCAAAACATAGTAAGTTGCTTGCACGTCATTGAGGTGATCTCAGGTCTAAGGGATACTTATACCTATATCCCATCAGAGATATTCTCGATAGCAGAATGCTCTAAAGTTGGTCACGTTCAATGACGATGTACCCATACATCTCACCTGTATGCCATACCAGTGTCTCCACACTCCTTGGTTAAGAGGACAATCAACCTATATGGTATATAGCGACCTATGCTCAATAGATGCTATCATCCTAATTAACAGCTTATCATTTGATCATGAACAAATTTAAGGACTAATAGATAAATCTTCTCTTTATCAAAACTAAATAGTTCTAAGGACTTCATCACAATAATAAAGTTCATTAGAAGATGTAAATTTATGATGAAAAAGATGCCAAAAATTTTTTATTAATTAATAAATTAATTACAATATCTCAACCGTCAATAGGCTGATGATTGGCTTTGGAACATAATTTTCAATAACTCCCACTTGTCCTAAAACCACTCGGCACAGTATCTAATACCCATCTTCAACTTATGGTTGTCGAACTTCTTGATTACCAGGGCTTTAGTGAAGGGGTCGGCTAGGTTCTTCTTTCCATTGATCTTCTGAAGGTCGACGTCATAATGATCCACAATCTCATAGACCAAATGGAAGCAGTACAGAATGTGCTTTGTTCGTTGGTGTGCCTTCGATTTCTTTGCTTGAGCTATGGCACCAGTGCTGTCGTAGTAGAGCAGGATTGGTCTATCAATGGAGGGTGCTACTCCAAGCTTGATAATGAACTTCCTTAGCCACATAGCTTTCTTTGCTGCCATGTACTCTGCTTCGCAAACAGAGTCAGCCACTGTATGCTGCTTAAAACTTTTTCAGCAGATGGCTCCATCATTTAGAGTAAAGATATATCCCAACATATTTTTACTATCATCATGGTTAGATTGAAAGATGGAGTCTGTAAATCCCATAAATTTTAGATCTGACTCACCATAAACCAACCATTGGTCCTTAGTATTTCTTAAATACTTAAGGATGGTTTTAACCATCTTTCAGTAATTTTCTCCAGGATTAGACTGGTATCTATATCCTACTCCTAGTGAGTATGCCACATCTGATCTCGTACATGTCATTGCATACATAATAGACCCCACTATCGAAGCATATGGGATTCTACTCATACGTTCTCTCTCTTTAGGAGTTGTCGGATAATCCTTCTTAGAGAAAAAAATTTCTTGGCCTATTGGGAGATAGCCCTTTTTGGAATTCTCCATGCTGAACCTCTTCAGCACAGTTTCTATCTACGTGGACTGGGATATACCAAGCATCCTTTTATATCTATCCCTATAGATCTTCATCCCTAGGATGTAGGATGCTTCATCCAAGTTCTTCATGGAGAACTATGATGACAACCATACTTTTATTCCTTGTAGTAAGGAGATGTCATTTTCGATTAAGAGAATGTCATCCACGTACAAAATAAGGAATACCACTGTTGGACCATTTACCCATTTATAAATGCAGGATTCTTCTTCGTTCTTAACGAAGCCATACATTTTGATTACTTTATCAAAACTTATGTTCCAATTTCAAGATGCTTGCTTTAATTCATAAATAGATCTCTGAAGCTTGCACACTTTGGACTCATCTATGGATGTGAATTCCTCAGATTGTATCATATACATCTCTTCGGTTAGCTCTTCATTTAGGAAAGCCATCTTCACATCCATCTACCAAATCTCATAGTCCATGTGGGCAGCTATTGCAAGCATTATCCGAATAGATTTGAGCATTGCCACTGAAAAGAATGTCTTATCATAATCAATACCATAACATTGACGATACCCCTTGGCAATCAAACGAACTTTATAGGTCTTCACCTTTTCGTCTGCACCCCTTTTTTTTTTGAATATCCATTTACATCCAATGGGTTTAACCCCTTTAGGTGGATCAACTAATATCCATACATCATTGATCTTCATGAAATTCATTTTGGATCTCATGACTTTTAGCCATTTCTCAGAGTCAGATCTCTGCATTGCATTCATATAAGTGATCGGATCCTCATCATTCTCATCGAGTTCGATCGGATCACCATCCTGAATCAAGAATCCATAGTATCTATTTGGATGGCACAGTATTCTACTAGATTGCCTTAATGGTGTAGGTTCACTAGGCTTCAAATCTGATTTGATCAAATCTGACTTAGGTTTAACATTTTGTGTCGGACTTTCTACCTGTTGAACTTTATTAAGTTCAACCTTAGAGGCAACAGTTCCTTCACTAAGGAACTCATTTTTCAAAAAAGTTGCCCTAAGGCTGACGAACATCTTTTGTTCATCAGCATGGTAGAAATAGTATCCTTTGGTCTCTTTTGGGTATCCTATAAATGCACACTTATCAGACCTAAGTCCAAGTTTATCTATAATTAACCGTTTGACATAAGTCGGGCACCTCCAAATCCTGAGGTGTGAAAGGGCTGACTTATGTCCTATCCATATCTCATATGGAGTTTTAACCACAGATTTACTTGAAATCCTGTTTATAATATAATAAGTCGATTCGAGTGCATATCCCTAAAGGAATATTGGCAAGTTGGCAAAACCCATCATAGATCGGACCATATCTAACAGAGTCTGATTTCTTCTTTCAAATACACCATTATGCTGTGGTATTCCTAAAGAAGTCCATTGGGAGAGAATCCCATTCTCTTCTAGATATGTGAGAAACTCATCAAAAAGATATTTTCCTCCTCGGTCAGATCGAAGAGTTTTAACACTCTTTTCAGTTTATTTTTCTACTTCACTTCGAAATTATTTGAACATTTCAAACAAATTTGACTTATGTTTCATCAGATAGACATATCCAAATCTAGATAGATCATCTATGAAAGTGATGAAGTAGACATATCCATCTTTGGCACTAGTACTCATTGGTCCTTGTACATTAGTATGTACTAGTCCTAAGAGTTTAGTGGCTCTCTCACCTTTTTCAGTAAAAGGTGACTTAGTCATTTTACCAAGAAGATGGGATTCACAGATTGGAAGCGATTCATAATCACTAAGTTCGAGGATACCCTCTTGAGCCAACGTGCTTATCCTATTCTTGTTTATATGATCCAGTCTACAGTGCCATAATAGATATCTATCACATTATCTAATCTAAGATATTTGCCAGTTGAATAGACTATATTAACAGGTTATGATAATATATATACACCATTATTCAATTATCTATAGAAAGCAGTAATACCATTCATAATGATATTACAAACTTATTTCTTTATTAAAATTTCATAATTGTTCATAGCCAAAAGACCTACAGAAATAATATTTAAAAAGAAATTAGGATAGAAATGATAATCACTAAGAACAATGGTATGAGATTCAAATATAAGTTTCAAAATTCCCAAAGCTATAACTGAAACTGATCTTCCATCTCCAACATTCAGGAATCTCTTGCCTTGCTCGAATCTTCTACTGATCTGCAACCCCTGCAATAAATTGTAAATATGATAAGAACTTTCGGTATTCAATATCCAGTCAGTAATATTACACACAGAGAAATTGCAAGGAGTTATCATATAAATATCTTGCCCAGCAATAGCTTGCTTCTTTCTCTGCCTATTCGGGTCTAGGGAGGTAATGTACTGAGGACAGTTCCTCTTTCAGTGCCCCCGCTTCTTACAAAAGAAGCATTCGGCTTGACTTTTATCGGGCTTGATTTTTTGGATCTGAGTCTGCACAGATGTTCTAGCCTGAACATGCACCTTCTTGGCTTTCTTCTTCTTGTTCTTCTTTCTTTTTCCAAAGGATTGAGAATGATAAGACGAACCTCCTACTAAGTTCACTAACTCTTTATGGAGCTAGTGATCCTTCTCAAAGTTCTAAAGTAACCACAGTAATCCATGGTAGTCAACTTTAGGCTTTGACATTCTATAATATGTAAGAAATGAGAGATAAGACTTCGACAGCGAATTCAGTATTGTATCTTTTTTAAGTTGTTTGTGCAAGAAAAAGCCGAACTTATTCAAGCGCTCTATCAGCTCGATCATGTACGGTACATGATCAGTGACAAAGGCTTCATCCCGCATTCTGACGTTGAAGATGGTGCAACTAGTCTTGTACCTCTCAATGTCATTGGGTATGCCAAAAGAATCCTCCAACACTTGGAGCATTTCATTTGGCTGAGCTGTCTCAAATCTACGACTGAACTCATTGTTTATCATAGCCAGCATAATGTAGCGCACCGTGGTTTGATCACTGAGCTACTTCTGATAAGTGTCTCTGACTGTTTCATGTGCATTGGCAGCTGGCTCCTCAGGTGCAGGATCCGTCAACACATATAGGATCCATTCATGCTCTAGGATAATCTTCAACTTTTGGTATCAGCTATCAAAGTTGGATCCCACCAACTTATCATTGTCCAACAATGATCAAAGCGATAGAAAAGTGGTCATATTTATACAAAGAAAAAACTTAATCTAATTAGTAATTGATTTATTATATCTAGAGATTTTGGACTTTAATCAAAAGGGTCTCCTACTATTTTATTCGAATTGATAGCCTCAACCTCCAATTCGAGAAATTATCCTAATTTCTTAGTGGGTATTAGAATCCACATACACTGTACACAAGTTCAACTTTGGTTGGCCCACCTATGTACATCTAAGGATAAGTTCATAACCAATTATTTCTCTAAATAATTTTTAATAATTAAATTTTGCCCCAGACCTAGATCAGTTGGCTTTGGCCTTCTCAAAAAAGGGTTCAGTTAGGTCCAACTATTAACATACCCATACTTGGCCCATCCAACCAATGAATGATCAGGCCCAACTTTGGTTGGCCCACCTGACTACTATTTAGAAAGATGTATCCAAGAGATCATATAATGAATGATAATTCCATCAACCGATAAGCACCAGACCTTTGGACCTCCAATAATTATCTAAATGATGGATCCATTATCATCCACTTTAATGGAAGGCTATGATCCAGTTATCATATAACTATTTTATTTTATGGATCTAATAATTTTAGAAGATTTATTTATAGAAGTGAGTAGGTCAGATTAACTAGCTTGTCATGATCCTCCCACTGGCTTTACCATGTCAGCTTAAGGAAGACAACTAACAGGTTGGTCTAAGAGCACCTAAATTAGTCTCACTGATTTACCTAACAGACATGAGTCAATGTAAATTGTCAAGTGATCTGATCAAAACTCAATCTCACCAAGAAGGCCAGATAAGTGAGATCAATGAAAGAATCTGCCAAAACTTGCCTTAGACACCATCGAAAATCGTCAGGTAAGTGGGTTGTCAATTAAAAATCATCGATCGTATGTGCCAAACTTATCTTAGACACCAACTGGTTTAATTAGTTTTGATTAGATCAACCTAATAGTTCGAGCTAGACCTCTTAGCCAAGAATCAAGTCCATTTGATTCTTGTTAAATACATGGACTTGACCAACTACAACTACTGTAATTGATCTAAAAAATCGTTGACCTAATCTAAGACAACAATTGATTAGATTTAGTCAATTCTCTAATTAAGTCCATTCTTTAATCTAATCTTAGGTCTAACCCAATTAGTGGACCTAATCTTCACTAACCCATTAACCCAATGTGTTATGATTCGTGTTATAGGATCTTCAATTTACAATCCTAGAACCTAATCAAATAATTTCTTAATTCTTAATTAAGTTTTGGGCTGAGAGTTAGGATTTGGCTTTTCAAAAATGATTTTCATATTTATAAAATATTTTTACAATATGGTTCAATCAACCAAGTTGCATGTTTGATTCATAATTAATATGCAAGTAAAATAAACATAAAACTATTTTAGATCTAATCTAAATATGTTCATGTAATTAAAATAGTTTTAATAATAATCAATCATAAATCTTCTTAGATCAAATCTAATATATTTATGATGATTAAAATTAGATTAAAATATTTTTAATCAGATCATAAAATTTCTTAGATCTAATCTAAAATTTTATGATTAATATTTTAGATCAGTACGTACTAGGACAACCTATCCACTATAAGAGGTAAACCTTACAGCAGGACAACTTTATGGTAGTCCGTATAATCTAAAATATTTTATTTTTAGATCTAAAATTATTTTAAATTTATTAAATTATAAATAAAATTAGATCAAATTTAATAAATTTATTATTAGAGTTAGATCATCATGAATTAGGACAATCTTTTCACTGTATGGGGTAAACCTTACAGCAGGACAATTTTATGGCAGTTCATGAGCTCTAAATTTTTTAATTTTAGATTTAATAATTAGATTATAAATTAGATCTAATCTAAGAAATAATTTAAATATGCATAAAAATCATGTAATAAGAATCTAGGCTCTGATACCAATTGAAGGAACCGGATCTAAGATTTCAGGACTAGATCTTAAAATTTTTACAAGATCAGGCAACGAAAGATTAAAATCAATCAAAATTATTCTAAAATATCTTAGATCTAAGATCTTATTATATTATTATTGTATGATATTTAAATTAAAAATTAAAAATTAAATAAGAAAGAAAAGATTGATCATATCAACCTAGATCTATACTACATCTAATGCAGCTATAAAATAATAGATCGAATCTATTACCTGAGCAAGTTAGATGTTCTAACTTGCTGATCTGGGCTTAAGGATGAAATCATGAGCTGCATATGCATCCGATCTCTAGGAGTCGTCCACATGAGTCCACGAACATGATCAAAGATCCTGATGTAGGAAATCAGCATAGTATACTAGCACTATGCTGATCTCTCTTCAACGGTCGATCCGATGCTTTCTTCTTCGAAACTTGAATACTCCAAAATACCAGAAGGAAAAGAAGAAAATTTGTAATGTTGAGATACCTCTCAAAAGCTCACAAAAAGATAGAAAGAGATCTAGAACAAAAATCCTAGAAGAAGACCCTCTTCTTCTTCTTTGTTCTTTTTCTAGATACCTTGATTTGTGTTTTTAATATCTCCACGGCCTAGATGATTTTTTTTTTGATTTTTCTACACCAAAGGGACCTCTCAAATGTCTACAATCCATGAAAAGTTTAGTAAAAAATTCTTTTTAAATAAAAAGATATGTAGAGTCCATTAGGTCAAAAACCTATACTAGGAAGGATCAAATAAGGGAAGTTGTTGGGGCGCCCAACTCTTGGGTGCCCCACCTTTTTTTTCTGCCATGGACCAGCAAGGGAGGATGCAAATAAACCCAAAAAAGAGAGAGAGAGGGAGAGAGATAGAGAAATAAGGGAGGTGGCGGCATGAAGGGAAGGAGGACTTTTAGTTGATTAGGAATTCTATCTTATAGAATTCTAAACGAAATCAACTTTCCCTTTTGACTTGGTCATGCAACAAACTTTCATATGAGAAATAGAAGAGAGAAAGGGGGCATGAGAAGCCTTTGAATGTGGAGAATTTTAGGTAAAAACACAAAGACAAAGGGGTGGGGCGTGAGGATTAGGTGGTGCAAGGAATAAGGAGTCCTAGTCATACTAGGACTCCTATTTTGACCTGGTCAAACCAGGTCTTTTAACCAAATAAAAATAAGAGTAATCTAACCCAATTAAATAAGACCCTAACCTATTTAAGAATTTATTTAAATTAAAATTAATTTTAATTTATTTTCTAATTAAATTAAAAAATTGGGTTGATCCAAGTCTTAGTTAGACTAGGACTAATTCTTTCTTTCACTTGGCTTATCCAATAAACTAATTGAATTTGATCCAATTAAGTCCAAACTAAATTTAATTAAATTATATTTAATTAAACTTAATTTTAATCTACTGGCTTAATCAAATTAAGTCAATTAGTAATCGAATTACTAATCGATCCTCCTGCAATACTTGCATTAGGTCAAACATCAATCATATTGATCGTTTAATCCTAAAATGATTCTAAATCACTGATCAACCATCCGATCGGAATATGAACTCTAATATGTGTGACCTCATAGGTCGAACCTAAGTTGATAGCATAAAAATAAATTTTTTTATCAATCGAAGTGACCATGTAGCAATAATATCCGATGGTCGAATAAGTCGAAGGTGTAGAACACCATCCTTAGAACTCATGTGGATATAGTTTTCATATAATTCATCCTTTTGATCATAATGCTCGTAGGATACCTCAGAGTTCAACTGTCAACTCTGATCAGGTTGTTTATATTATATTTCAAAATATTAAATTCATCTAATGGATTATCTTGGCTAAGATTTTGCTATATTGAAATACAGTGATACATTCTTCTCCAACTCTTAGAGTGGTTAATTCCATCTTGATCATACTCTAACTTCGCAAGTACTTGATTGTGCCTAGAAGCTTTCTATTGCTGAATTAGAAATTCAATTAGTCTGGTACTAAAGCATAGTGAGTTGCTTGCAAGTCACTGAGGTGATCTCAGATCTAAGAAATACTTATATCTATATCCCATCAGAGATATTCTTGACAGCAGAATGCTCTGAAGTTGATCATATTTAATGATGATGTATCCATACATCTCATCTGTATGCCATACCAATGTCTCCACACTCCTTGGTTAAGAGAACAACCAACTTATATGGCATATAGCGATCAATGCTTGATAGATGCTATCGTTCTAATTAACAGCCTATCATTTGATCGTGAATAAATTTAAGAACTAATTGATAAATCATTTTTTTATCAAAACTAAATAGTCCTAAGGACTTCATCACAATAATGGAGTTCATTAGAAGATGTAAATTTATGATGAAAAAATGTTAAAATTTTTTTATTAATTAATAAATCAATTATAATATCTCAACCATCAACAGACTGATGATTGACTTTGGGATATAATAACGATTAGCATATTATTTGATGATGATTATTAGGATTTATCGACGTTAATTTTATGTCGCTAAATCTATTTATCTATGCTTATTTGCATTGCTAAATATTTTTACTAAAAAAATAACTTTAAATAATTTTATTTATGCTAATTTTTTTAAACATGTAGATAAATGAACATAATACAACATCCACATAACAAATAAACACATGTCAAAATCAAATTTATTCACTTTAAAGCATCCATATAACGTCCATATAAAATCATATATATATACAAAATATCGTACATACAACCAAATTTAAAAAATATATACATCATAAAGCACATCATTTTTTAAAAAAATACATCAAAATAAAATAAAATTTCATATGTTCACGATATATCATACACCTGCATTAAATTAAAAAATTAAGTTAGTAAACTAATTATCTAATATAAATACTAAAAATATATTAATTAAAAATAATATAAAATAATATCGATCATAGAGGACTTCCATCATCATCGATGGAGTCTTGATCATAAGCATCAGCAGAAACATCGAGGCTCGGTGGAGGAGGCATACGGTGACATAACTCATCGAGCTTCATCCCAAATGCAACAAATTGGGATGAAAGCTCGGCATTGAACCACTGTAGGTTCGCTATCTCCTTATGATATCTCCTATTTATCTCAGTATATCTCCTCTCCACTTCATGCAAACGAGCATCATAAGAAACATATGCTGCTCAAGAGGAGCTAGAAGCCATAACTCCATATCCCAATTTCATAACATAACTAGATCTCCTACCGAGCACCTCATCACAGATATCATCATCTATGGACGGGGTAGAGTCCTCAACTAGGGGCTGGGATCATATCTCCATCATGCGGTCCTAATTTAAGAAAAAAAAAAGTATAATCAAAAGTCTAAACTTTATAATGAAATTAAAATAGAACTTAATCAATTAATACTTACATATCTCTCCCTAGTCTCGAAAAGGCACTCGCTTGTTGCTCGACGATGGATCCTCTGGTAGATATCAATCCGCTCAGACAACTATCCTGTCTTGATGTCCCTTTAAAATTTATGAATATAAGTATACTGACATAGACATATTCTAATAAATTATTAAAAATATATGTATGTGTACTTACCAGCTCATACTAATACTGTGCAAATGACTTTGATCCATTATAATGTATCACCATGAGCCTCGACCTACTCTGTGAGGCCTTATCGCAATAGACCTAATAAACAAATGCAATCAAGATATTAGTGAATATATTACAATATCATATCAATTTAATAATTAATATTTTTATTATATATAATAGTTATACTCAATATACAGAATTATTGTATCTGGTGCAGAGGACATTCCAGTCGGGACGTGATACACTCTTTGCGATGTCTCATGTGCCACCGCTGCCCCATGTGCATGGAAGACCTCCTTTCAGTGGCTATAGAGCTCATATTTAAATCCTCTAAGTAATCTCCCCATATACTGAAGGATAACCTCCCATACACGTGGGATATCAATATCTTGAATATCAAAATCATGCTGTAAAAATAATATACAATATATAAGATTTATCAAAAAAATAAAAGTTAAATAATTATCAAAAAATATATTTAGTTATCTGTAAATGATCGAGGAGGATCTGCTGTTGTGGTCTCGTAACTCTGCGTCAAATAGATAGAGTCAGGAAAGCATACGAATGGATAATGATACCAACCTTGCACACGTATGGATCCTTGATATGGCACTCTAATAATATGATATATCCTAATGGGATAACAATTCTCATCCTCTTCCTGGGATGTGCTCTCCTCTACTCCAGCTTCTTATTTCTGGCAGCTCCACGTGTCCACCTAATCATAGTATCAGTAGTTGTAGCAAAATAAAAAGCTTAAAATCAATTATTTATACATGCTAAAAACTTAAAATAAATATAATATAAAAAACTATAATATGTAAAATCAACCAATGTTAGGAGATGATGTGCCTGCCTCAACAGTGTGCTGCTGAGATGAAGAGGTATCGACATCTCCATGTCGGTCCCCCCATCAGATCCTCCTCCTACATCAGATCCTCCTCCTAGTGGCATAGCTTAAAATTAGTTATTTATAAATAATAAAAAACTAAAATAAATTAAATATAAAAAATTATAATATATAAAATCAACCTGGAGTGGCTAATGTAATTGTCTGATCATCAGGAGAGCTGCTGAGAAGCAGATGCACCGACATCTCCTTGTGGCCCTCCCCTTCGGGGTCATCCTCGTGGTGCCATATCTGTATCAAACAACATATTACAGATGGATTAATATTGATAAATATTACATCAATACAAAATGATATATAAAATTTAAGACATATGAGTTTCTTAAAAAATTATATGTTATCAATCAATGTCTGTATCTTCATCAAGAGGATTATCGACATCTTCATCATTATAATCCATCAATGTATAATCTTTCTTGTCATCATTGTCATAATAATTCTTCGACACATTCAGATTTAATTCACTAACATCAATATTATCAGGTTGCACATCATCCCTAATTAGTGGAGATGTGCTTCCAATGTCGGCACTATATTGTCCCAAGTCAACTGTATTCTGTTCCTCCTAAAAAAATTCTCATCTATTTCTATCTTGGAATGAACATTTTTGTCATAAACATCCCTCGGTACAATCTTTTGTACAATATGCCATTCATTCTTATATCTCATATTTTTTAGGTACAATACTTACTTTGCCTAACTATCGAGTATGAAAGAATCCGATTGGTACCATGTTCTCGTAAAGTTAATGCTTGTGAAGTATGCATCTTTATGAATACCCATCCTATTATTGTTGATATCCCTCATTGGCATTTAAATAGGTAAACAAATTATTTTGATCCATATCTTAACTATATAATATCGAAAAAAATATCATAATATTTAATCTCATTATCTCCATCGGTTTTCAATGTCAAAATTTTACTTTTTTTGAGTCCGCTGCTGCATATCAAACTCTCTTGTGTAAAATTTCATACCACCAACAATACATGAGCTATAACACAAAATCCTAGAATTGAGGTGGCATGCCAAATCATATAATTCTTCGATTGTACCATCTTTTTTATTATGATACATTAACATCATCTACAACAACACACATATAAGTTAAAATAAATCATCTCTGTATATATTACATGTAATAAAAAGTTGAATAAAACTATTATTGTGCTTACACGTTGCTTGAACCAAGCTACAAATTTTCTTTGATGTCATCCCTCGATATCTCTATTATTTTGTTGCAATAATACATCTCTATGCTCTCTACAATAAATACATGCTTATTATTTATTTTACCTCATGAAAAATATATATTATTGATTATGTAAAGATACTTACTTTATAAAATGATATATTTCTTCACAATTATTTAGTACATAGAAATGCACCAGCTCACGTTCTTCTATGTCCATAAGTTTGTATTTTCTTTCACTAATAGGATGAATATTAACCTTAAAAATAAATAATGCAGATTCAATATCGGCCTACTCCCTATCTGCATTATGCTCTTCATGATTGAATCATATTTTTACATCATCGAGATATATTTAACATAATGTAAGACACTGTGTGGAGATATATGCTTCTACAATTGATCCTTCTGGGCATGCCTTATTTCATACATATTATTTCAACTTATACAAAAATCTGCACATACAAAATGATAAAAAAAGTATAAAAATCATATAATCATTTTGTTGTTATGATTGTAATTTAAGTAAAGAAATCAACTTTTTTATAATATTATTATCATTCAATAGGATACATCCATCGGTACAGAATTGGCTGGCAAGCAAGCCTTCCTTGGAAGGTGAACCGCCAAATATACCATAATATCAAAAAATGATGGTAAAATTTTTTTTCCAGCATACATAGCAATAGAGCAATATCTGATCGAAGCTTCTCAAATATATCAACTTAGAGTTTTTGATAATATAATTTTTGAAAGAAAATACCAAATTCAATAAGTGCATTCTGTACCTCTATGATGAAGAAGCCATGCATCACAATAGGTATAAGACGTTGTAACATAATATGAGAGTCAAGACTCTTCATACCCGGTATACTGCCGTCTTTCAAGTTCACACAGCTTGAAATGTTGGAGGCAAAACCATCAAGAAACTTTACAGTTTTTAACCACTCACAGAAATTTCTTTTCTCATCGCCATACAATGTATAACTTGTAGTTGGCATTAAAAATTTTTCACCATCATGGGGCACCAAGTGTAGCTCATGCCGTATTCCCATTCTTTCCAAGTCTAGCCGAGAATTTAGATTATCTTTTATTTTTTTCTTCATGTTAAGAGGTGTTCCGATAACATTATCACAAACATTCTTCTCAATGTGTATGACGTCTAAATTATGACGATGTAGGAGATGTTGCTAATAAGGTAATTCAAAAAATATGCTTCACTTTGTCCAGTTCAACTCTAATTCATTATGCTTTTGCTTGCGACCCCTAAAAATTTTACCAAATTTAATACTACCAATGGCCTCTAGTTGTGCCAATATGTCATCTCCGCTCATCATACAAGGTGGTCCATGCATCACTGACTTTTCATTGAAGCATCGATTCTGATGGGTTCTCCAAGAATGATTAAATGATAAAAATCTGTGATGACCTATATAAATAATTTTTCTTTCATGCTTCAGTTTAACGGAGCAGCTATGATCGTTGTAAATTGGGGATGCCAAATATCCTTTCATGCTCCATACAGATAAAATGCCATATATCGAAAAATTATTAATTATCCATATTATCATCGCATGCAATCAAAATTTTTTTTTACTAACTGAATAGTATGTTATAATATCAATCTCCTATAGTTCTCTTAATTCATCGATTAAGGATCGCAGATGAACATCTATCTCATTATCAGGAGCTCTAGGTCCAGGAATAATAGGGGTAAAAATGGATTGGATATGGAGCGGATAGTGGTATATCCATATTTGTATCCATATTTTTTAACGAATATGGATACGGATATAGATATTAAATGGATATCAAAATTAATATCCATATTTATTCTAAATGGATATGGATACGAATCGGATATCAAGTATATCCATATTTATTATAAATGGATATGGATATAAATCGGATATCAAGCATATCCATATTTATTATAAATAGATATGGATACGAATTGGATATCAAGCATAACCATGTTAGTTACGAATGGATACGGATGCAAATCGAATACTATTTTAGATATTAATCAAATTTTAAATAAAATTCAATAATGAAAACTAGATATAATGACATGATCATAAAGAATCTAAGATAATCATAATCATAATTTATTATAATCATAATTACATGCAAGAAAGATAATTACAATCAAAGCTCCATTGAAGGCAAAAAGTAGATCATAAAATTTTAAAATATTCAGAAATAGAGAGAATATGTACCTTATATTGAGAATCCAAATGATCACCAACATACTTTCTAGTTAATATGAATGCATGTTTGTCCATACTCGTAATGAAAATACCTAAATGCAAATAAAAAAAATAAGAAAATTAATTAAGGTACATTAATATTCTAAAATAATAATCATTAAAATTAATAAATATATACTTACTTTCTTACTAGAACTTCTATATTTCAACTTCATCATAACAAGATCATAATGTTATTTTAGATCTATGGCTTCCAATTATTAAAAGAGTAAGAATTCAAATGATAAATGATTCAAATAAATAGTATATTCCTCCCCATGAAACAAATGATATAAGACTAAGAGTAAAGATTTAAATGCATAAATAGTATCAAAAATACAACCACTATCCATCATAGTTGATCTCATTCAAAGATAAGCCTTAACTATATCCCATAAACTCAAATATTTTTAGCAAAGTTTCATAAACTATTAAGTAAATAGTCCAATTTAGTTGAATAACATCATATAACAATCTTCAATGCTCCAATCGACAATCATCTTGAAATAAAAATAATGAGATTAGCATATAAATAAAAATAATAACTAAACTTTTTAAAACTATATATTATATTTATTGACCTTGTCATAATATATGAATTGATATTGATTTGCTTGAGTCTTCAATAGAGATAGAATAGCTATCCGATGCAATAGAAGAATCGAGATCATGAACAACAAAAGCAATAGGACCTAAACCAAAATAATAATAAAAAAATCTATTAAAGTATTACAAATAAGTTAAACTTAATAAAAATTTTATGAAAGATACATCAACTTACCTTTTTTCCCAGATCTTAGCCAATCTTAAAGACAAATCACAGCTTCAGCAATATCAGGATCTAATGAACTTCGGAATGCATCTATCACTCATCCACGTATACTAAATACTGATTTTGAAGCTACGGTAGATACTAAAATTATCAAAATATCTCCTACAATTCGAGATAGGATAGGGTACTTGGACCATTAGATTTCCATCAGCCTAAAATATCAAAAACATCACTTCAACTCATGGCCAAATAGGTTCCTCTATGTATATATCCAAATCTATTTTAATTTATTGCTGTTGTGCATTCTCTTTCATAAATTGTGCAAACCTTCTTTTTCTTCCTTCAATCTCATCAAACTCATCAGAAATATATTCACTATCCCTCAATGAACCAATATCATGAGTTAATGGAACAAAAGAGAAAGAAAATTTTTTTTCATACTCACTATAAAGCTTCCAAATGACATTATGAACATTATTGATCTCTTTTTCTCAATTTAAAGAATATATTTGTGAGTAATAAAATTCTACTATCTTCATTTTGTAGCGAGGATCTAGAAATGAGCCCACTGCTAGCATAAGATTTGATTGTTGCCAATATTTGTCAAATTTTTCTTTCATTGATAATGCCATAATGAGAAAAAGTTGATTCTTCAGATTTGTGCACTACTCAACAATCTATAATTGAATTTCACAAAATTTTTGAAAAAAAAGATTTGTAGTTGGGTATGTTGTGCCTGAAAGGAGCTCGGTGATGTTATAGAAGTTTTTCAAAGCTTGACAAAATACTTTTACATTTTTTCATTAATCATTTGTTGGACACATATCAAATTTATATGGATCAACACACTGCAATCTCTCGAAGGCCTTCTTATAATAATAAGCATCCCTAAGCATCATATATGTAGAGTTTCATCGTGTAGGAACATCAAGTGATAAACCTCTACGTATGTCCAAATTACATTCTTTGGCCCTCTTCTCAAACTCCTCTAATTGTAATGGAGAGCTTCGAACAATTTTCATCATTTCTTAGATATTTTCAATTGCCATATTATTTTTTTTCAATCCATCTTGTATAACTAAATTAATAATATGTGCTACACATCTTACATGAAAGAACTGGCCATTGCATACAAGTGCCACTCGAAGCCTTTCCACGATTTCTCTAACACAAACATCATTGGCACGATCATTGTCCAAAATTAATACAAATAACTTATGATCAATATTCCAATCTATCATATTTTTGATAAATGTATTGCACAAATTAACTCCGTATGTCTTCCTTCCATATGCATAAAGTTAATTATTTTTTTTTTAAATTTCAATCATCATCAATAAAATGTGCGGTCACACATAAATAAGACTTATTTTATCTAGAAGTCCATAGATCCATAGTTATACTTATCCGACAAGAAAGTAGACCAAATATATCGTAGATCTTTTTTTTCTCCTCTAAATATATCTCCATGATCCCTTTTCTAAGAATTATGCAACTCTTTAATTCAAAAGATGATCGCAAAGATTTAATAAAATCAACAAATCCATCATGCTCAATCATAGAAAATGGATATTCATACATAACAAACATTTGTATAAGTTTCTTATGGCTAACCTCTTCATCATATATATATGTGTCTAAAGAACAAGTACCATCCTCTCTTTTCAATGATGCTTGTAACATTAGTTGGCCTTTAGTAGTAGCATTCTTCAAAAAGGGGTGACATTTATCAAGATGATTTTTTAAATGTGTTGTCCCTAAGCTACTAGCTCCATTAAATATTCTTTTGCAGTTATTACATCTTGCCTCTTCTTTTTTAATAATTTTTTATCCACTTTCTTTTATAATTCATACTTTGTAAAATCATCTCAAATTTTAGATGTTAACTTCTTTTTTTTTCTTTGCCTCTCTGTTTGATTTGTAGGCTCAACTGATTTACTATTTGCATCTTCAATTATCCCACTAGAAGACATGATGCATAACAACTGCATCCAAAATACAAGAAGTTTATCTTATGTATCAAGTTATGATAAAAAAAAATAAAGTATAATTATTAGAAAAAAGATAGAAGTATCTATGTATAAATTTTTGACTAATGAAACATAATAAATTATGCAACACCAGGAAGAGCACAAGTTACCTATAACATATTAATAAAAATCATAAAACATAGGAAAAACAAGCTTGATATATTTTTTGGGATTCTTATCTTCTTTTTGAATTTACTGACAAGCTCTTTTATTATGTACTACAAGCAATGTTATCTTAGAACAGTCAATATAAATGGTTGAATATATAGAGATATGAGAACATGTAGAAAAATTTATTGTAACAACATTAAAACAATAACATCAACCAATATTATTATTATATAATAAGAGGAAAGCATTTTCATACCTGTAAACCATATTAATACAACTAAACTGCTAATAAGAAAAGTTAACAAAGATGCCAATCCCATGTTGATTCAGACAATCAAACTTATGTTAGTTGGTATCTATAGATTTTCTTAAACCATGTACCATAATTGTTTAAACAAAGAATCCACTAAAACTAAGGTATACAAAAAAACAATTGATGATGATCTATAAACCAACCAACAACTCAACAGAATGAAAGAAAGGTCCTACTTACGGATCAATATATAATTTCATTTAGTTATTTCAAGTCATAGAAATTGAACCAAGCATCTATAAGCATTGCGGCTTGTGGGCTGTGGCCTGTAGGGATGTTCTTTGATGACACAATATTGCATGCACCAGGTGTAATTGAACCGCACCAAATCCCATGGTGGATAATATACCATGTTACCTCTTGTATTTCACCAAGTGCCGATTGCACGCTATCCACCGTGCATATGCTCCCAAATTTGGCCTAGTTCACTTGGACCTGGACCACTTGGTGCATGCAATAATTTCTCTATCCTTTAGGATGAAAAGGTGAGAGAATAGGGGTGGATACGGGTGATGCTGGGTCTTTCAAAAAGTTTATTTTATAACAAGTCGTATGGTCTCAAGGGAAAAAAAAAAGTAAAGAGATAGAGATCCAAAAGATTAAATCGAGTACCTGGCTATTCTTTGAAGCTTGCAGTTTTTTTTGTGAAGAATGTCATGGAAAGCCGATTAAGAAGCCAAGAAGAAGAAAACCCTATCATCGAACTTTAGTTGGGATTTGGGAATAATGTTTGTCGCCGAACTGCCGAATGGTGATTGAAAAGGATTTTATCATCACCGGTCACCCATTGAGAAGGATGTTGATCGTGGGCTATCAATCATTGGTAGGTGGCGTGGGGTGGTGGGGAGGGGGAAAACAAAAACCTAGTCATTGATCGGGATGGGAAAAAGAAGATGAAGTCGAAGAGCTGGAAAGGATCGAAGGAATTATCGCGATGCGAAGGAAACGGGATTTTTAATTGATGGGTTCGCGGATGCGGATCATTGAGCAAACTAGAAGATATTATATGGATATCCCTATCCGAATCCAAAAAAATAAGTAAAATCCATATTTTAATCTGTATTCAAATATTTTCCTGTCTAACTATCCAAATCCGTATCTGAATTTGATCGGAGCTAATAAAATATATCTGAATCCGACCCAAATCAGATACAGATATTGATATGATCGGATAAAATCCAACCCATTTTCAGCCCTAAGGAATAAGCAATGATAAAAATATAAATGGCTCTTTTATATATTTTCATCATGCAATATTATACGACATTAGTATAACCGGCCATATACTATAAACATTGCTCATTGTCCCAAATGGATTGAAACCATCATATGCTAGGCCAAGACGAATGTTGCATGGGTTACTAGCAAGAATATTGTTTATCAAATTTCCTCCAAACTATAGAGTCTGATGGATGACTAATGATGTTATCCTTAGGAATTTTCATTTCATGATGCCATCTCATCGCCTCGACAGTCTTCGATGATTGATAAAGTCTTTGAAGTCTTGGTGTCGATGAAAAATATCACAAAATCTTGTGAGGTCGCTTCTTACCTCTTTCGAAATCTTCAACATATCTTGACTCACCACATTCTAAGCAACAATCCAAGTGTTGATGCTATTTATAAAATAATGCACAATCATTCTTGCATGCATGTATTGGTATATAACCCAGTCCAAGTTCACGCATATACTTTTTTTTCTCTAAATATGATTTTGAAAGTTTTTCACAATCCAGTAATGCCTTCCTGATTAAGTTCAATATAAAGTCAAATGACTTTTGACTCCAATGAAACATGATTTTACCATGGAGAAGTTTTCTCAAGTACTCAAGTATCGAAAACTTCTTACAATTTGGATATAATGGCTCCTTGGCATCTCTCATGAGTTTTTCAAAATATCCATCATTTGCATTATCCATACTCTCAGGAGAGTTGTCAAAATATGCCCCTTTATATAAATCATCTAACATCTCACTAATACCAATTGGTTTAGGCTGTTGATCCATATGTTATTCTATTATATTAGTAGGTTTACTTTCTCCATGCAAATTCTAAATAGTATACTTTCTATCCATACCCCAATTCAACAAGTGCTCCAATGTTGTATCTATAGGCTGGAAGTAATTATTGTGACATCTCCGATAAGGATATTTGATTATATTGAGATAATCAACTCTTTCTTATGCAAATCTTATAAAATTCCTAACACCTTATCGATATTCAGATAAGATGATAGAACGAGCTTTCATCCAACTCTTGTTGATATTTTTCATCTATCCATGAAAAATATTCATCATTAAAGTATTTGTTATTAGTAAGATTTTAAGAATGCATAATCCTATCCATTTCTAACAGGTATGATCCTATTCCTTTCAGAAGAATAATAATCTTATTATTGTTATTAGTCAATATTTTATTTCATTATTATGAAAATTTTGAAAGTATCTCCTCATGGTTCTCCAAGTATATGATGTGAATACGGTGCCTATGCACCCAATCTAATATATACCCAGAGAATATATGAGAGATAACTATTGAACACCGCATAATAAAATAAAATATTGACTAATAATAATAATAAGATTAAAGCTTTTCTAAAATGCTCAAAAATAGGACATCCAAGAGTCGATCCTGATCGGAATCGATTCTTGAATGGGAATCTATGGCTCAATGCAATTTAGCTACCATCTCTGAACATACATTCTGAAATGGTATCCTAATTTATCAAACAAAAGATAACTTTATATTTTAGTAGAGTTTCCTCTAAAATATAAATATTTTTTATATTTTAGGCAATAAATTTTATAAATAAAAATTATAAATCAAAGATTAAAGCTTTAACGACAAACTACCAATATGAATCAATAATGCTAATAAAACATAACATAAATTATAGTAGAAATATATTATGATACTATATATTTATAAATAAAGGTAGAGAACCATAAGTGCTAGAATTAAAGCTTTAACAATCACTACTACAGAATGAAACTATGACAGCGGTTTGTAACCGCTATCGTAGCCTAAAAAACTACTGCTATAGGCTATGACAGTGGTTAGTTAATCGCTACCACTGTAGCTATCGCCGTAGATCTATGACAGCGGCTATTATAGTGGTTATTGAAATTGCTGCTATATAGATCCTATTACAATAGTTTTTAAACCACTGCTATAGGCTTATCTATGGTAGCGGTTATGGAACCGCTGCCATAGCCTTGTCTATGGAAGCGATTATATAACCGCTTTCATAGGTTTAATGCAGCGGTTGATACATTGCCTATGGCAGCAGTTGGCACGTCTACAGCAGCAGTTGTAAAATCGCTGTTGTAGTTTCTGAATAATTAAAAAAATATAAAATTTTTAATTTTTTAAATATTTTATCTGATAAATATAGAGATATATAACATAAAAAATATTATAAATATAAATATATTTTTAAAATGCTAAAATTTTATTATTGAATAAAATTTATTATAATATTTTTATAAAAAAATACATCAAAAGTTTTCTAAATCTACATCATCATCGTCCCCGGAAGATGGAGCATGAGCTAGAGGCGGAGCTGAAGCTGGAAGAGCTGGAGTTGGAATACGCGCCAACATATCCTCAAAGTTTGTAAAGGCACCTCCAAAATACATGTTGAGCATCGATATCATGTCTCTCACGATACCCTTCAGATGAGATGCACGCTCCTCAATCCGATCTGCTCGCATCGCAGCATGATCTGCCCGTGCCAATGCTGCCTCAAGCTCCTTCTAACTGACGACACCGAAAGCCTATGAAGAGATGCTCGCCTCAGATCAATAGCTGATCGACATATATCCAGACCTACATTGGATCCTCCCAAAGTGCTCAGGCCCTAAGACCTGAGATAGATGGTCATGGAGGCCAAAGATATCCGAGCCCTCGCTCGTGAGCGCATCTAACTGATCCTGTAATTATAAGTGCAAATAAAATTTTATAATAGATGCTATAATACTAATCATATATACTAATATATTTAATACTTAAAAAAATTCTTTCGATCGTAGCATTCATTGGCCTGCTCTTCTTGTCCGTACGGCTGGATCGAAAGATCTCGCTATGGCTGGACATTACTCTATCTCTCATCAGCTATAATAATAGATCAATTTATCAAAAATATAAAAAAATATTAATTTAATTTATCTACTAAGATTTAAAATTCATTACCTCTCTATGCACACGACTGACCATAGACTCATGGCCGAGAGTGTGCGTAAACTCCTGGGCTACCTGGTTCTTCCGATTTTGATGGAAGGTAATCTAACAAGTATTCAAATAAATAATAAATATTTAAAAAATATTTAAATATAACTTTAAGCATATTAAAAAATTTAAAAATTAATAATTTTACCTCGAACTTCTGGCTCCTCCAATATGTAACCATCCTCTTCCACTGACTTGAAGGACGGTTCTGTATCCAAGAAACAACATCCTCTAGAGTGTCTCGTCGGTGCTCGAGCCATCCTCTATGGAGCTTGACCTTATAGCCCCGATACAACTCTCCAATCTTCTTCAGTCGAACATCTCGAGCCCTCTCATGATCAGAAAAGTCGTACCTCATCTACATAAAGTTATCAAAAGTCAGTTATAAAATTATTCTAATCAAACATAATATAAATATGTAAAATGCATAAATATGATTAAGATGCACTTACCCATATCTCCTCCCACATCCGATCCCTGACAGTATCATCCATCAATTGCCAGTTTCTAGACTCTATGGGAATAATGTCTGACCGTCTCACAAGCACTCCAAAAAAAGAATGCATCTCCCACACGATCTCCACTACTGGCCTTCCATCTAGATCATACTGTACCATCATCTGATGATGGCGGTTCTACATATGTGTCATACGTATGGGACCATAAAATATTATATTGGATGATGCATCTGTAATGAAAATACGTTATTCAAATATATAAGTGTACAAATATTATATAAAAAATAAATATATAATATAATAAAAATGTACACTTAGATGCTAGTGGAGTAGCATGTGTCGAAGATGTAGATGATGGTGGAGGCTCAGATGCTAGTGGAGTAGATGCCGTCGGTAGAGTAGATGCTGATGGTGGAGGTCCCTGAGCAGCCGATGCGGAGATGGATGGAGTATGCTCCGACCGCTCCTTAGATGCTGCACTCCGTGTAACCCGTCGAGAGGTAGGGATGAAAGCTAGATGGAGTTTTGGATCGTGACCTACAACGTTAATGAATATTAACCAATATAATATGTTAAACAATAATCAAAGATATTGCCTAGGTACCATCCATACAATTATATATAAATATACGGATGCCAAAGATTATGTATACTAATCAATGGACGGGTCTATCGCTATGCAATGAAATAAACAAAAGCAACAAGATAGGAATTCTCTTAGCGACCGAGGGTTCTCTTAGCGGCCGGCACGGCCTACCGATACAATATGGCTTAAGGTACGAACTACCGACATGGTATGGCACGATATAGCCTACCGACACGGCACGGCACGACCTACCGATACGGCACGGCAAGGTTACTTTTTCATTCAATATTAGGTTAAATTTAAACTTTAAGGCTAAGGAATAGACTTTTAGGAGCATTTAGGTTAGGCTTATGAAATATTTATATGCATTGAATCTAGCTTTTGTTTTACTGATTATTAATAAATTAGTTGAGGGTTGGTGTTTAATTTGGATAATTTTGACTCGTGTCTAGATTTTATGTTTCATTTGAATCTTGGTTGATTTTTCTAATCCATCTGCTAAGTTGCACATTTTAATCTTTAGCATATATGATAATGTTCTATATATGAAATTTATGGTATCTACTGGTACGGCATGGCCCACGGCACGGCCTATCGACATGGCACGACATGGCCCATGATACATTATGGCACGACATGGCCTACCGACATGGCTCAGATGTAGAGCTCCACATAGTCATTCGAGGGGCGGGGGTTGCAACCTCTCGGCAATAAATTTAATAAGTTGAACAATAATAGTAGCAACACATCAATAAATAAACTCTAATAATTTATAACAGAATGTTGAAATCATCACCTAGTGGCATCTATAATATGGACATCACCATTGCTCTTGATAAATATGTCTGGAACCTTGATAGTATCAGATAAGTTTTGTCCTAGAGGAGCACTTTGCATGCATGGTCCAACGTCATCAACTTTGGTATCATCAAAAATATGCTTAAGCACCATCTTCACAACAACACCCCATTGAGGCTCCAAGAGATCACTAACGTAGAAGACTTGACTAGCTTAGAAGGCAAGTATATACGATTTTTCGGTGCGGAGATGGCATTGCATGTTAACGAGAGTAAAATCACACTCATCAGTCTTCATCCCAGATTGTGACAAGTTGTCAAACCAACCACACTTCATCAACGCAATCCTTTCTTTAGAATAATAGTCCAAGATGACTATCTTCTCTACCATGCTATAATAGTTCAAATCCTCCGTACAAGACTGTGAATCCATTGAGCTAGCATAACACCCAATGGTGGTGCTTAACATGATGCCACTATTTTGTGTTGCCATATTTATGGACCTACTGTGAATATTAAACCTATAGCCATCAATGACGAGCTATTTATACTCATGCATGGTACGATTAGGACCCATTAAAAGAGTACGCACTTCAGGGCTCACATCATTGAGCGACAATCTCCACACCTAATTAAGGATATGATACCTAATTAGTAAATATGTTCAAATAAGTTGTACAGGATAAGAATATATAATCACTTACATGATCTTTGAATCATTCAGAAAATTCTTTACTGTGCATTTTCTCTTTCTCCCGCATATTTAGAGTGCCATATTTTACTCTTATAACCTTCTTGTGTTTGCTGCATGTACAAAAAATAAATTTAAGTATAATTAGATATTTTTTTCTACTTATTATGAAATAAATAAGGCTGAGTGACTCACCTTATGTACGACTTAATGATATCACAATTGAAGAGCACGTAGCGGTGTGCCTTATCCCTTTTCTCAATGTTTAAATCAATGAGGCGGTATGAAGTGAGAAATTCATCTAACTATGGAATGGACTCAAATGCAGGCTCAATTGGCTCATATCGATCATCTTGATTCCTCATAGGCCGATTACGACGTATCTCGAGCTTGTTTAAGTACATGATATAGAAATTCATACACTCTTGACCTAAATAACTTTCTGCTATGGATCCCTCCAAGCAATTTATATTTCTTACATAAGATTTCAGAGTTTGAATATTCTTTTCAGTATGATACATCCATCGACAGAATACTAGGCCTCCAAGTGCAACTTCTCCCGCAAGGTGCATGATAAGATGCATCATAATCATGAAAAATAATGATGAAAATATCTTTTTCAGATCACATAATATAGTCACCGTCCTTGTCTTCATTTTCTTCACGTCTTTCTTAAGCAATCTCTTTGCATAAATATCTCTATAAAAGTTGCAAAGACGAATAACAGTCATTCTGACATTTTTTGACAACATGCGGTGAATAGCTATTAGGATCAATTTTTGCATCAGCATATAATAATCATGAGTTTTTAATCCCCCAAGTTTGACATCCTTACTATTCACACACTTTGATATGTTGCTTGAGTATCCATCAGGGACCTTTATATTCTCCAATACACGAAGAAATGTAGACCGTTTGGAGGCATTTATAACATAGCATGCATGAGGGAGCCTCCACTGTTCTCTCCCTGTCGGCTCTGGATGGAGTGATCTCCTAATACCCCATTCTCTCAAATCAAATTGAGAATTCAAATCATCCTTAGTCTTATCTTTGATATTTAAGATTGTTGCCAATAGGAGCTCGCACACATTCTTTTCAATATGCATTACATCTAACCAGTGGTACAATAAGTTTATCTTCCAATATGGCAAGTCAAAGAAGATGCTTTTTTTCCTCCAATTAAAGTGTGTGTCATCTTTCTTTGATCAATGCTTCTTCTTTTTACCATCAATCGAATCATCTTTCTCAAATTCAGCACTGAGATCATCCAACTCTCTAAGTACATCACTTTCAGATATCCGGCTAAGCGCCTCACCTTCTTCAACAGTGCCATCGAAGGAGCGTGCATCCCTTTTGTATGGATGGTTTCGATGGAGGAAACATCGATGCCGCATATAGCTAAAGCTCATTCGATGTGTCAACCTTCTAGATCAGATATTTTTTTCATAAATTGGACATGCTAGCTCACCTTTGGTGCTCCAACCCGACATTAGGGCATAGGCTGGAAAGTCATTTATTGTCTACAAAAGTGCTGCGGGCATGGAGAATGACTCATTCAGTAAAGCATCAAAAGTTGGAACACCTTGAATGCTCTATAATTATTTCAGCTCAGCAATAAGAGACTGCATATAAACATCAATGCCATTACCTACCTTCATCGGTCCAGGGATGAGCACTATCATGAAAGCAAAGGATTTTATCATACACATCCATGGTGGAAGATTGTAAATAGGAATAAATACTGGCCATATACTATAGACGGTATTTATATGCTTGAACGGATTGAAACCATCGCATAATAAATCCAACCTCACATTACGTATCTCATGTGCGAAGTCAGGATGTAATTCATCAAACTTTTACCATGCCTCTCCATCGATTGAATGCCTCAATGCATCATCTTTTGTTCGATCTTCTTCATGCCATCTTATATCCTTCGATATCTTTGCCGACATAAACAACTTTTGTAGTCTCGAAATCAAAGAAAAATGCTATATCAACTTTTGAGGTACACGAGTTAATATGCCATCTTTATTCTATTTTTATCTTGACACACCGTACCTCATGCACTCATTTTGGTTGACATCTCCCTCCCAATAGAGCATGCAATCATTGGAACATGCATGTATCTTGGTGTAAGCAAAGCCTAGTTATTCGATAATCTTTGATGCCTCATAATTATTCTTCGAAATTTATGCATCGTTCAGAAGAATGTCCTCCAAAATCTCTAATATGCAGTTCACTCCATTATTACTGAACCCATTAAAGCATTTTGCATGATACAACTAGATTAAGAACTTCAGCTTCGCCATCTTTTCACATTCGAGATACAACGAAATATTAACATCCTCCATCAACTTACAGACCTTCTCTACATCTCCACTATTTATCATTTCACCAACCATAGGATCAGACATGAACGTAGATGCACCGTCATTATAGTCAACAAATGAAAAAATATTACGAACTATTTGTTCCATTCCCCCATCATGTTGATCGTGTTCTTGCGGTCTGCCCCCACCATGTTGGTCCCAATAAATTTCATAACCAGCTTTAAAGTCATAAATAGTGAGGTGATCATTTACATCTTGATGAGGTAGCCACGGTCCATCCATACACTTTTTATAAGAATATTGGATCAGTCCATGATCTCTAAATTTTTTTATAGTAAAATCAAAAAAATTTTGAAGTCCTACCTCATATTCTGACGAGAGCCTACTAAACTTCATCCACTCCTTATCCATTTCAAAAATGATGATACTGCAATTAAATTATTTATGAAACTTAAATTATATACTAATGTATTATAAATAAATATGCAATAAATGCATCCTATCACCAACTAATAGGTAAAGATAGGTCATATCCCATTAAGAAATTGTATTAATTCTATAGATTCAATATAGTAATCAAATGATCTGTAACAGGGATCGAATGAAATTATGATAGCATTTTTTCTTAATTCTCCTATGTAGGAAGAACAAAAGGAAAATATTGTCCAAAATTTTATTCAAAATTCTTAGCATACCGTTTGATTACTGTAATTATCTATAGAATTATCTATAATTTTTAAATCATCCAAATTAAATAATTAATTGATCATTGTATATAATTCTTTCATCCATACAATTATATATAATTATATGAATGCTGGAGATTATGTACACTAATCAATTGATGGATCTATCATTATGCAATATAATAAATAAAAGTAATAAGATATAAATATCTATAAAATATTATTCAATAAATTTTATAATGAACCCCCTCTCTCCCAGTGATGTCGGCGAGGTCGAACCCCCTCCCTCCCTCCCTTTCTCTCTCTCTTGATCTCCCTCACCGATGATGGCGATGAGGCCGAACCCCCTTCCTCCCTCTCTCCCTCTTTTTTTCTTAGTTTTGGATCCTAAAATTGGATTCGGATACCTAGGATCCATTAGGGTTTGGGTCTGGTACTTCAAGTATGGATCCATCGAATATTCGGGTTTGGATCCGGTATCAGTAATTAAAATTGAATCCGAATATGAATATTTAGATTTCAATCCAAACCTGACCCATTGACAGATCTAGTCCAGTGATTAATAAATAATAATATAAAATTAAAATAAAAAATATATCTATGACTATAGAAAGGGGGTCGCATCAAAAGCTCTGAGGGTCATCGATGGTGGTGCTAGAGAAAAATGATGGTGCTAGAGGTAACCTGCAAAAAAAGAGCAAGATAGTAAAATAGAGAGAGAAGAGAGAGAAAAGAGAGAGGAAAGAGAGGAAGAGGGGGCCCGGAGGGGATGGGGAGGGTAGAGGCGGCGATCGGGGAGAGCAAGGGGTGGGCGTCCGGGCGGTGGTCGGGGATGGAGAGGGGTGGGGACGGGCGGCCGGGGATGGGGAGGGCGAGGGGCAAGCGACTATGGTCCGAGATGGGGAGGGCGGGGGGGGCAACGATGATCAGGGATGGGGAGGGCAAGGGGTGGGTGGCCGGCAGTGGCAAGGGATGGGGAGGGCGGGGTCGACGGTTGGGGAGGGCAAGGGTGGGCGGCCGGGCGACGATCGGGGATGTAGGGGGTGGGTGGTGGCGGGATGCGTGGAGTCTCACCGATGATGGAAAGGAGGGGAGAGAGACAGAGCATGCGCAAGGAAGGAAAGAAAAATTGAGAATTTTTAACCTAACCTATAGTAGTGATTTTTGATCCATTGCCATAGATCTATGGCAGTGGTTACTGAATCATTGCAATAGATCTACGGCAGCGATTTCATAACTGCTACCATAGATTTATAGCAGCGATTTTCAGTAATCGCTGTCGTAGGTTGTAAATAATTTTTTTTATTTTTTTTAATATTATATAATTTTAAAATTTAATGTCCATCTTTATCGTTCATTATCTAAATAATTATCATTAGAGTATCATCATAAAAAATCATCTCGATCTGATGGTCCTAGCTTCATCGATCAGAAAAATTTGATTTCGATGATCACGAACGACGATGCGATGACTAATAGATGAAGATCTTCAATTGGTCTAAAAATCTATAATGATGATCTCGATGATATTTTTAGCATACTATCAAAGTTTTACTTCAATCGGATATCATTATCTATCAATTTAGTATGAAATGATTTCGACCATTAAATTAGAAACAAACGATCAAAGGGCTAAACGACGTCTAATTACGAGATAATTTTTTAGTTAAATGATCTTTATTATAATTTTAATCATTTTATATGATGATGATAGTAAAATTTAAATTATTTTCATGTGAACTATTCATGTTAAGCAGATATTACAAAAGCACGAGCACATGCATATAACAACCAACGGAGTTCAAGAATGGTTATCAGATGACGTATAGTTTTAAATCATTCTTAGTCTCATGAATTGAATTTTATAATCACCACCATAAAAAATAATTAAACTAGTAGCCAAAATCATTTATAAAAAAATTATCTCATAATTGGACACCGTCTGGTCCTTTGATCACTCATTTATCATTTAACAGTCGAAATTAACCTATACTAAATTGATCAAGATAATAATATCCGATTGAAGTAAAACTTTGATAGTATACTACAAATATAACTGAGATCGTCGTTGTAGATTTTTGAACCAATTGAAGGTCTCTATCTATCAGATCATCGCATCATCGTTCATGATCATCGAAATCAAATTTTTCTGATCAATGAAGCTAGGACCATCAGATCGAGGTGATCTTTTGCGATGATACTCTAATGATAATTATTTAGATAATAAATAATAAAAATAGATATTAAATTTTAAAATTATATAATATTTAAAAAAATTAAAAAAAAATATTATAGTGGTTACAAATAACCACTGCCATAAATCAACGTATAGTAGCGGTTATAAGGAACCGCTGCTATAGGTCCGATCTATGATAGCGGTTATAAAGAACCACTACCATAGGTAATCGTTGTCATAGATTAGACCTATGGTAGTGGTTAAAAAGAACCACTACCATAGGTCAGACTGTGGCAGCGGTTTCTTGTAACCACTGCTATAGGTCGGTCCTATAACAATGGTTCTTTGTAACCGTTGCCGTAGATTCTATTACAGTGATTTCAAAAATCACTGCAATAGTATGCACTGCCATAAACTCTTTTTGTAATAGTGAATAAACTACCAATAAGCTTTAACAATACGATCCATCAGTAATTGCTATCTCTAGATCAAGGCTAGATTTAGGATATGGGCAGTGATAAAGTAACCAAAATTTTAATCTTGGATGCCAGTAACCAAAATTTTAATTTTAAAAAATAATTTTAGAAAACAAAAAAAATGTTGCGTTGTAGTGCTATAAAGTTATGGGAATTTCAACCTTATGCTTATATTATTGCATAAATATAGAGTTTTTTAATGGATTACTGATCTTAAAATTATTTTAAGAGTTGATATATGCAGAGTTAACTACAAATAGATATCAAAGAGGTGGGTCCATATCTTTCTAACGGTACAAGATTTAGGTTATGTGGACATAACTAGGATGATATGACTCGATCTAGAGGTTAACGTGCTACAAAAGTATTTGAAATATATCCAAAATATAATTAAAATCATCTAATTATTTTTAATATCAGTATGGGAGAAAAATAAATAAATAAAATAATTTAAAATAAATAAAATAATAATTAAAAAAAATCTTCTTTCCTTCTTTCGGCCACCATCACCACCGCCCCTTGTGCCCCCCTCCCCCTCCATTCGTGCCTCCCTCCCCTTTGCCCCTGTGCCACCCCTCGGGTACCCATCGCCATCGCCACCCCCCAAAACCCCGGCTAGGTCCCCGCCACTGCCCCCTCCCCTCTGTACACGGCGTCAGTCCTCCCCACCCCCTATGGCACCCTCCTCCCCTAAAATGCTCAGGCTCGCTCCCTCGACCCCGCCCCACCCCTGGCCCATGGCTCCCCTCCGCCCCACCCTGCCCCTCCTCTCCTTCCTCTCTGCTCAGGCAACCAACCCCACCTCCAGCTCCTCCCTTCCTTGAGGATGCAAAGAAAAAAGGATTTTATCTTTTTGGGGCGACAGCACGACTGCGACGGCAACGATGCTGCATGGCTGCGACGGCAGCGGCATTGCACGACGACGATAGTTGCGACGGCGATGGCAATGGGGATGACCGATGGCAAAAGAGATCGAAAGAGAGAAGAAAAAATAGGAGGGCAGAGTAACCGACGGAGAGGAATTGGGTGGAAGAAATAGGAGTGCGGGGGCAAGAGACGAAAATGTGAAAAGGGGCGGGGTCGTAAATATCTAAAGATATTTATCGACGCAAACTTTCATCGGCAATTACTATAATTAGCTATGTTAAAAGAAAACATAGATAAATATTTTTATTTTTGATGTTTATAAAATGTCAACAAATGTTTAATAAAAAATAAAATTTTTAATAAAAAGTATAAAATATCTAAAGAGAATTACCTACGCATGCTTTCATCGGTAATTACCTTAATTAGCTACATTAAAATGAACCATAGGTAATTACTTTTATTTTTGACATTTGTGAAATGTTAAAAAATATTTAATAAAAAAATAAAATATTCAATGTATAAAATATAAAGAGAATTATCGATGTAAACTTTCATCAAAAATTACCAAAATTAGCTACGTTAAATCAAAATGTAAGTAATTATTATTATTTTCGACGTTTCATAAATGTCGGTATACATTTAACAAAAAATCAAATATTTAATAAAAAGTATAAGTTCTTCGCAACGTAACCTTAACGTCGGCAAATAAAGTAATTACCTACGTATAACTTTAACGTAGGAAATTTAGGTTATTTTTGATGTATATTTTCGATCAAAAAAAGTTTTTTTTAAATTAATATTTTTTTTCATAAATAATTTATCATTTATGTTTGTAATTTAATAATTAATATTAATTATTATCATTAATTACCTAATATCAAAAATTAATTTTAGTTAACATTAATTACTTGAAGAGATTTACCATCATAAATAATCATCAGTAATCAAATAATTAGCTATGTTAAAGTAAATCATAGGTAATTAAAGTTATTGCCAATGTTAAATGAATGTTGAAAATTTTTATTTAAAATTAAAATTACTTTTAAAAAATATTTAACTAAAATTTAAAAATTAATAATTAAAAAAATATTTTATGATGTAAATTAAATGCCAAAAATAATTAAAATTTCCGACGTTAGCAATTTTTATAGGTAATTATTTTATTTACTGATGTTAACTTTACATCACCAAAAATGCTAATTACCTATGAAAATTATTAGCATAGGCAATTAATTTATTTATCGATATTAATTTATGTCAAAAAAATTTAAATTAATATTTTTATTTTCATAAATAATTTATCATTATCTAATAATTTTTTAGATATAATTTTAAAATTTAAAAGTCCATCTTTATCATTCATTATCTAAATAATTATCATTAAAGTATCATCACAAAAATCTGCCTCAATCTGGTAGCTCTAGCTATGTCGATCAATATAATTTGATTTTAATGATCACGAATGACCGTGTGATGATCTGATAGAAATCGTTGATGATTCCAAAAACTTACAACGAAAATTTTGATGATATTTATAGTATACTATCAAAATTTTACCTCAATAGGACATCATTATCATGATCAATTTAGCATGGGATGATTTTGATCGTTAAATAAAAAATATGTGATCAAAAGGCCAAATGATGTCCAATTATAAGGTGATTTTCTTGATAAATGATCTTTGCTAGTACTTTGATCATTTGTATGGCGGTCATCAAAAAATTTAGACTGTACATATATGAATCATCCATGTTAAGCAGATCTTACAAAGTACTAATATAATTACTTAAGGATATTAAGAATGAGTATCAAGAGACATATAGTTTTAGATCGCTCATATACATACATTTTAAATTTTATGATCACTACCATACAACTGATCAAGTAGTAGCAAAGATCATTTATCTAAAAAATTACCTTATATCGGATGCTATTTGACTTTTTGATTATACATTCATTTAACGATCAAAATTATCCCATACTAAATTGATCATGATAATGATATCCGATTGAGTTAAAATTTTAATAGTATGCTATAAATATCATCGAAATCCTCATTACAAATTTTTGGAACTATCGATGGTCTCTATCTATTGATCATCATGTGATCATTCGTGGTCATTGAAATCAAATTATATTGATCGACATAGCTAGAGCTGTCAGATTGAGGCAGACTTTTGTGACGATACTCTAATGATAATTATTTAGATAATGAACGATATAGATGAACTTCTAAATTTTAAAATTATACCTAAAAATTAATTAGATAATGATAAATTATTTATAAAAATAAAAAAATTAATAAAAATATAAAATATCTACTAATGTTAGCATAGGCAGTAAGATAATTACCTATGCAAATAATTAACATAGATAATTTGATCATTTTCTATGTTTATTTAACATCGATAAATTATTTATAAAAATAAAAAATTATAAAAAAATATTTACTGATGCAAGCTTAGCATCGGCAATAAGCCTAATTACCTACGCTAATATTTAGCATAGGTAATTTACATTATTACCTATGCTTGCTTAACATTGATAAATTATTTATAAAAACTAAAAAATTAATAAGAAAGAAAAATATTTGCCGATGACATGATAGCGTAGGCAATAAGCATAATTACCTATGCAAAGATTTAGCGTAGGTAATTTAGTTTATTTCCTACGCTAATTTAATATCGATAAATTATTTATAGAAATAAAAAATTTTATAAAAAAAATATTTACTGACGTTAACTAAGCGTAGGCAATAAGCTTAATTACCCATGCTAGTAAGAAATGTAGGTAATTATGCTTATTACTTCGCTAATTTAGCATTAATAAATATTTGTTAAAAAAATTAAAAATTAAATGCACCTATTGTCGACAATTTTATCTAAATACTGACATAAACTTTACGTTGAAAATTATATTTTCTGATGTTTAATTTTTAGTGTAGCTAATTATTCAAAATTTTTCAATATTTATGTTTTTACGTAGCTAATTGTTCTATTTACCTATGCAAAATATTGCGCAGGTAAATTTTGCATCGACAAAACCTATATTTCTTGTAGTGTCCGTGGCCCCACCCTCTGGAGGGAGGAGGAGGCCTTCGCTCACCCCCGTCGCGTAAGGCTCAGGTCACGACCGTCTACACCACCCCTACTGAGGCACTGTCCCACCATCATTCGTGCCGCACCTAGCTCTGCATGACCACAAACTCCCTCCCCTCCCCTCTTCTAGCTTCGACACCACCAACCCTCCTCCCTCTCCTCTCTTTTTCTTTTTTCCATTTTTTTTTTGAAAGAAAGGAGAATTGGGGGAAGGTGGAGAGCCTTAGATAACGGTGGAAGTGCCGAAAGAAAAAGTCGCCTGAAATGACATTGAAGAAGATGGGAGGCTTAGTGCGACCGAAATAGTCGGTTCCACATGGCACAACATGGCAATATGATAATACTCATCCATATAGTATTTTTATTGTTAGGAAATATGTCCCTAAGCCGATCGTCAATCTATTGACAGTTGTGCTATATTATAATTATAATTAATTTATTGATGAATAAAATAATTCTTTTGGCATTTTTATCATAAAATTTTTATCTTCTTACAAACTTCATTGTTATTATAAAGTTCTTAGGACTATTTAGGATCGACAAAAAGAGAATTTATCGATTAATCCTTAAAACTGTTCATGATCAAATGATAAGTTGTTAATAAGGATGACAATATTTATCGAGCATAGATCACTGTGTGCCATATAGGTTGGTTGTCCTCTTAACTAAGAAGTATGGAGATACTGATATAGCATATAAGTGAGATGTAAAGATACATCGTCATTGAATGTAACCAATTTTAGAGCATTCTAGTATCGAGAATGTCTCTGATGGAATATAGATATAAGTATCCCTTAGATCTGAGATCGCCTCAGTGACTTACAAACAACTCACTATGCTTTGGTACCAGACTAACTGAATTTTTAATTCAGTAAAGAAAGATTTTTGGACACAATCAAGTACTTGCAAAGTTGTTATATGATAAAGATGGGATTGACTACTCCAAGAGCTAAAGAAGAATGTGTCACTGTATTTCAATATAACAAAACTTTGGCTAGGATAATCCATGAGATGGATTTGATATTTTAAAACATAATATGGACAACATGATCAGAGTTGACAGTTAAACTCTGAGGTGTCATATGAGCATTTTGATCAAGAAAATGAATTATATGAAAACTATATCCACATAGATTCTAAGGATGCTGTTTTACACATTCGATCTATCCGATCATTGGATACCATTGCTAGATGGTTACTTCGATTGATAAAAAAATTTATTTATATGCTATCGAATTAAATTTGAACATATGGAGTCACACACATTAGAGTTTACGATCTGATCGGATGGTTGATCAATGATTAAGAATCGTTTTAGGATTAAATGATCAATATGATTGATATTTAACCTAGTGTAAGTATTGCAGGAGGATCGATTAGCAATTAGATTGCTAATTGATATTAATTTAATTAAGCCAGAGGACTGAGATTAAGTTTAATTAAATATAATTTAATTAGATTTAGTTTGGATTTGATTAGATCAAGTTCAATTAGTTTATTAGATAAGCCAATTTCAAGAAAGAACTAGTCCTAGTTCAATAAGGACTTAGGTTAACCCAATTTCTAATTTAATTAAAAATTAATTTAGATTTAAATCTAATTTAATTAGATTCTTAATTGGATTAAGATCTATTTTAATGGGGTTGATTTGTTTCTGATTTAATTTGGTTAAAAGACTTTGTTTGACCAAGTCATATTGGAAGTTCTAGTATGACTAGAACTTTCCTCCTTGCATCATCTTAGCCCCAACACTGCCATGCCCTCTTCTCTTTTATTTTGTGTGTTGAATCCCCCTCTCCCTGATGTTCTCGCATGCCCTCTCTCCCTGTTTATTTCTTATTTGGCTATTTATTTTGGACCAAGTCAAAGGAGGCATTTTGTTTTGGTTTCAAATTCTATGGGATAAGAGTTTTGAGAAACCAAAACTCCTCCCTTATCTTGCCACACCCTCTTCCTATTTTCTTCGATGAGAAAGGCATCTTTTGTGCACACTTTTATTGCTAATCCATGCCAAAAAGAAAGGAGGGGGAGCCCAAGTGTTGGGCACCCCAGCTTATTGCCTTAATTGGACCTACCTTGTCTAAAAATTTGATCTAGACAAGACTGCTCTATATCTCATTATTTAAAATAAATTTTGGACTGATTTTTTCATGGATTCTAGACCATTAAGAGAGGTTTTGGACATGTGTAAATTAGAAGGAAAAGCTTCTTGGGTGTTGGTTTTTCATACACACCAATCTAGGTGTCTAGGTGAGAGAAGAAAGAAGAAGAAGATGATCTTCTTCTAGAATTTCTTCTATTCATCTCTTTTTCTCCATCTTTGAGATTTATTTTTGAGAGTATCCCAGATCTAAAGTCTCTTCTCTTTCTTTTGATCTCTTTTCTTTCTTCTAATCTTTGGAGAGTCTAAATCTTGAAGAAGAAAGCATCAGATTGACCATTGAAGAAGGATCAACACAGTACTAGCATGCTGTGCTGATTTTCGAAGATCGAACTTCTGATCAAAATTCATGGACTCATGTGGATATCTCTTAGAGGTCGGACACGTGTACATCTTAGAGCTACATCCTCAAGTCTAGATCAACAAGTTAGAATATTTAACTTGCACAGGTAATATAGATCTGATTCTTTATTACATACCTGCAATAGATCTAGTGTAGATCCATGTTGATGTGATCAACATGTCTTTCTCTTCTCATGATTTTTAATTTTTAATTTAATCTCATGCTATGATCATGTAATAAAATTTTAGATCTAGGAATTCTTTAATTTTTATAAATTAATTTTGATTAATTCATATCTACCATTGCCTAGATTTGAAAAAGTTTCAAGATCTAGCTCTGAAACTCTAGATCTGGTTCTATCAGTTATATATATATAATTTGTCATAAGTTATCATATTTCTCAGGCAAAAAAAAAAGGATGGTAGCTCAAAATTCATTGACTCTCAGTGCTCCCTTTTTTTCTCTAGAATATGGTGTTAGTGGTATATCGGTGTAATTATTTATAGTTGATTTGAATCATGTTAATTATAAAATGATGAACAAATTATTTGAAACAACTCTTGACTGGTATGGTTATTTTGATGATATATAATATGTCACTTTAAGTAGAAGAATGATTTTGATGATATATGATGTACATATATGGACTTTTTTAGTAGTAATTACAAATATTGGATGGGTAAGATGCAATTTTATGATAATTGTATTCATTTATCGTATATTGGTATATGTGGGAGGAATCTTATTAGGCCTATTAGCTCATATCACTCTATTAATTTCTTTTCAATATTGTGAGATGCTTAGTACCCCACTATGGTTTATTTAGTCTTTGACTCTTTGTAGCATCATACTCAAAAATTATGTCGAGCTCAAGGTAACAACAATCAAAATTTTTAATAGAAGAAAACCTATAAACAGACTCAAATTATCAAAAATTCGACTCTTGGACTAGTCCACTAATTTCATTCATATCGATAATAATATAATAGCTGATCACTATTTGTGTTTCTTACTAATTATCTGCTCAGAAGGAAGTGAGCAATAATTTTTTATATATATATATATATATATATATATATATATATATATATATATATATTGTTATTGCCAAAAATTGTATGCTTTGGGAGCGGAGCGGTCAGCTTCTCACAAGGGTACTGGATTGACCTGCAAAATAAGTTCGAACTGGAGGATTTGACTCTGATGAAAATTTTTCGATGCTTAAATCAGCAAAGAACAATCAAGCAACAATGGATTCTCTAGGAAGAATTTATTTGCTTATTTGGATCCTCGAAATTTATGATATTTATAGAGGAGAAGTATCATAGGAACGTGCAGTTCTACAAGTCTTGGATTATTAATCACGCTGTTATGGATGAGATATTCGCTCCACAAGATTCAAATATCCTTTTTTTCTTCATAAACTGGATGAGTGGTGTCACCTCATGGTACATGAGGGTCCCACCTATTAATTATATTAGTTATCATGCTTTCTTAAGATGGGTGAATGGTTGCCATATAAGTCAGAAGGTCATTAATTTGAGGTGTCAGAGTGGACCACGTGATGGATGGAACTCAAGTAGAGTCTCAGCTTAGCACACATAAAGCTAAATCTTAGTTTGGAAAGCTTCTCTCACAGCCGAATAGCTCATCTCATAGCTCGGATAGCTCATAGCAGTGGAGCATAGGTCATATCAGCATGGATACAACTTTTTCATAGCTCTTCCTAGTAGGATATGAATTCAAGATATCGAAAATACCTCCATAACATTATCCCCTACTCCTGAGTTTGAGAATTAGATGAAAGAAGTATTGTCGACACGATGCCTCGATATAGGGTCATCCATCCCTGCACTCTTTTAAGATATCTGATTCTCATTTAATGTAGATAGCAGAAGCAACTGAAGAAAAGCTTGAATTTTGAGCCGATCTAAGGCTATTGAGACTTAGGCAGATTAAAGACCATTTTGAGCCAAGGCTTATCGAAGACTATTGAAGCTGAGATCGATCATAAACCATTTTGAACCAAGGCCGATTGAAGGCCGTTGAAGCTGAGGCCGATCATAGGCCATTAAAGCTTAGGCCGATCAAAGGCCATTTTTGGACCAAGGCTGATCGAAGGCTATTGAATTAAAGCTGATTAAAGGCTATTGAGGTCGATCAAAGATTCTTGAAGCTAAGGTCGATCAAAGATCGTTGATGCTTAGGCCGACCAAAGGTCATTTTGAACCAAGATCAATCGAAGGCCGTTGAAACTGAGGCTGATCATAGATCATTTTGAACCAAGGTTGATTGAAAACCATTGAAGCTGAGGCTGATCATAGGCCATTGAGGCTTAGGTCAATCAAAAGCCATTTTTGGACCAAAGCCGATCGAAGGCCATTGAATTAAAGTTAATTAAAGGCTATTGAGGTCGATCAAAGGCTCTCGAAGCTAAGGCTGATCATAGACCGTTGATGCTTAGACCGATCAAAGACCATTTTGAACCAAGATCGATCGAAGGCCGTTAAAGCTAAGGCCGATCATAGGTCATTTTTGAATCAAGGCCGATTGAAGGTTGTTGAAGCTGAGGCCGATCATAGGTCGTTGAGGCTTAGATTAATCAAAGATCATTTTTGGACCAAGGTCGATTGAAGGTCATTGAATTAAAGCTGATTAAAGACTATTGAGGTCGATCAAAGGCTCTCGAATCTAAGGCCAATCATAGACCGTTGATGCTTAGGTCATTCGAAGGCCATTTTGAACCAAGACCGATCGAAGATCATTGAAGCTGAGGCCGATCATAGATCATTTTGAGCTGAAATTTTTGCTGACCTTGGTCTTTTGGTGATGTGACTCTTTGAGGCTAGTTTTGGGAGGTTCTCTTCGATGACATGGGCCTTATCTTGATCCTCATCTCATCTTGGTGGCCTTGGTTCGATCTCCATTTCAGCTTAAGTGCTTGAAAATCTATTGTTTTACAAAAAGAAAGATACAGAATAATAGATGGGGCCTGAAAAACTTTTTACCATGAGTGTTGTGAGCTCTGTTTGAGAGCTTTTGAGTTTTGCTTGACTCCTCTATCATGTGTCTTGGTTTAAACTAGAGCTTTGCCTCTGTTTGGGCTTGTTTTGTGCTTTGGATTAGCCTGATTTCTCTTGGAATTGGCCTTAAGCTTGACCTTGGATTGGTCTTCAGCTTGACCTCGAATTTCTGATGACTTTGATCTTCTGAGCTTGGATTTTTGTTCATTTTAGCATTTTAAGCTCAGATTTCTTCTCATTTCAGTATTCTGAGCTCGAATTTGGGAGATCGACTTCGATCTTTATTTTGGCTCATTATGATCCTTGCTTTGAATTAGTCTTGGCCTTCACTTCAGCTTGATTTTAGCTTAAAACCTATGATCCTATGGGAAGGAAAGAAAATAAAATAAAGAATAAGAGCTTGAGAGCCTTTTACCGTGAGAGTTTTGTTTGAGAGCCCCTGGGTTCTAGTTGATTTCTCCTTATTATTTGCCTTAGCTTGGCCTTATTTTTGTTTTAATTTTGCTTTATTCTGTGCCCCAACTCAGCCTTGATTCTAGCATCGAATTAGCCTGGATCTAGCCTGAATCGAGATTCTGATTCTCCTGAATCTGGGCATTGGGCCGACTTGGACTTCGGATTAGCTTTGGATTTTGGCACATAGGGGAGGCTTCAGAATCTCCATTGCCGGCTTCGACCTCGTCTGAGAGCATGGGGAGCTTCGATCGTGCCTGCAAGGGGTCTGCCACGGCCAAACCTGCTTCAAGATTGCTCATGGGGACTTCGACAGCATGTGTCGACGACCTCGGCCATGTGGGAGGCTCATGGAAGGATTGGCCACATGGGAGATGTGCGAGAGCTTCGGCCATGCAGGAGGATCCGATGTTGGCAGCAGTTCGCATGCCGCAATACGTGCATGGTGGGCTCTGCGGCCTCCGATCCTGCCTGTTATGTGCACAACAGCGTAGAGGACTTCGTGGCTCTTGATCTGATGGCTTTGGGGGCATCGATCCAGCAGATGCACGTGCGAGAGAGGTATCGAGATCCGTCGAAAAGGTTTTAGGACCTCTTCTCTCTCTTGCAAGCTGGAGAAGAGCTTCTGATCTAGGAGTCATGAAAAAGCTTTGTACTCGGAGAAGATAAGTCATGAGAGCTAGCTATTCATAAAAAGAGTCCAATCTCAAAAGCAATCTTTCTGCCTCTCTGTCCTACTTTTAAGCACTGGCGCATGATGGAGCAAATATCAATCACTGTAGGATGATGGGATGATTATTATTGCACCCATTCAGTAAGAGAGCTAAGTCAAATCCTAAAAAAAATGCACGGTAGCCAGTGCACAGGGATCATGGGCCCCTCATGGAGGGTTGCTCATAGATGGCTTCGGTCACACATGGAGGTATACTGACCTTGGCATGTGGGTGACCTCGGTCATGCCTGGGAGCATAGGGGACCTTGATGCCACTGCAGTGGGTTCGACCATGCCTGGGAGCACAGGGAGAAGGTCATCATTATTGGGAGTACTTTAGCCTCGTTAAGAGTGTGTGGGAGTGCATGGACTTCGATGCACGGGGGAGACTTTAGAGCCTTAGTTGCTGGCCTCGACCACATCTAGGAGTGTTGGGGAGAAGGTCAGCGCGCGGGAAGGACTTCGGCCGAACATGTGATGGGCGGAGGGACTTCAGCTGGACGCACAATGGGTGCAGGGACTTCGGCCAGATGCGTGATGGGCACAGGCACACAGGACTGCTGATCCGGTGACTTGACTACACTGGGATCGCTTGTAGGCTGTCGATCCAGCCTTGGCGTCATCGGTGAAATGCAATAGGCACAGGAAGGACGGCGGTAAGTGTCCTCGACACTGATCGGGTGTGCGACGAGCGTAGGGGAGACCCATGGCCCCCTCTCCCCCTTTTCTTTCCTTCTTCTTCGGCGATGGCTGGACTAGGCGCCTGCCGGAGGGAGATGCGGAGAGGCGGCAGTGCCACCGATTTGGTCCCAGCATTGGCCGAGCAAGCGATGGGTGCCAGGGGAGACTCGTGGCCCCCTCTCCCCCTTTTCTTTTCGACAGGCGTCGGGTGCCGGGGAAGACCCATGGCCCCCTGATTTGGCCTTGGTGTCGACGCTGGAGAAGCGCGCGATGCATGGGAGGAGGGCGATCTAACCTCGACGCAGCTTAGAGAAGATCCCAGTTTGCTGATAAAGCGCAGGGAGGTGGCGACACCGTCCATCTAGCTTCAGTGCGGCTTAGAGAAGCTTGGGACCGCACGAAGGGGAGCCAGGATCTGGCGTCGGAGGAGAGTTGGGCGCGCTGGAGTTCGGCAGAGCTGCTTTTCTTTTTCTTTTCTTCTTTTTTAATCTGCCACTTGCAAAAGGATGGAATAAGTTACAAAGGGAGGGAGCCAGTGTAACTTCCAAAGCATACGTTCAATTTCTCTCGCATGCCTCCAACAAAGCTAAAGCCAGCAACTCCAGGTCCAAGGCACTCCTCCCTCTTCGTGCTTCACATTTTTTAATAGCTTTTAGTGGCCGAAATGCTTCATGTTTCAAAGATTCCACTATTTCCTCATCTGAATGTCACCAAAAATTTCAATTTAAATTCTGAATATATTTAAATATAAATAAAAAAAATAAGAATAATAAGAGATTCTTGTAATCTTCTTTCTTATTTGGATTTTTCTTTCCGATTAAAATTTCTTTTATATTCGGAACCCTCTAGCTTCAAGTCCGGCTAGGACAATTTTTAGAGGTCGTTAACTGATCATCGAGATATGGCAGATCTAGAGAGGATTTGATTAAAATCCAGTCGATCAATAGATGGTTGGGCTTGACTCATATTTGGCCATTCGGTGGATGATCGGATCCGGTCGTCATTGTAATGACGTGCTAAAATTCTTTCCACTTAGCTGTGCATCATCGTTCTACCACATCGCTTGGATCACAGTTATCTAGAAATATACTCGCTTGGATCATAGTTATCTAGGCATATACTCACTATATTGACATATTGAATTGATCTGTGCTTATCACCGTGGCCGATGGAGGTGGCGGTGCTGGTGGTAATGGCGATGCGGAGGCCTTGCTACCGGCACGGGCTCCCTCATTTTTGGAAGAGGCATCATTGAGATGCTGTAAAGAAACTTTGCATAGTGCCATCGCATGCTCACTTTGGTGGTCTGATGTAAAGATTGAATTCTTTCTCTATCTGTTGTTGCTGAAAATTATATGCTTTGAGGGCGGAGTGATTGACTTCTCACAGGGGCGCTAGAGCGACCTGCAAAATAAGTCTGAGCTAAAGGATTTGACTCCAGCGATGATCCTTCGATGCTTAAGTTAGCAGAGAACAGTCAAGCAACAATGGGTTCTCTGAAAAGAATTTTTTTTGCTTACTTGGATCCTTGGAATTTATGGTATTTATAGAAGAGAAGTATGGTAGGAACGTGTAGTTCCACAAGTCTCGGGTTGTTAATCGTACTGTTGTGAATGAGATATTCACTCCGTAAGATTCAAATATCCTTTTTCTTTCATAAGCTAGATGAGTGGTGTCACCTCATGGTACATAAGGGTTCCACTTATTAATTGCATTAGTTGTCATGCCTTCTTAAGATGGATTAATGGTTGTCATATAAGTCAAAAGGCTATTAATTTGAGGTATCAGAGTCGACCACGTGATGGATGGAACTCAAGTAGAGTCTCAATTCAGCATACATAAAAATAAATCTTAGCTTGGAAAGCCCCTCTCACAGTTTGGATAGCTCATCCCATAACTCGGATAGCTCATAGCAGCAGAGTATGAGATAGCTCATCCCATAACTCGAATAGCTCATAGCAGTAGAGTATAGCTCATATCAGCATGGATACGGTTTTTCCATAACTCTTCCAGTAAAATATGAATCCAAGACATCAAAAATACCTCCATAACATATATATATATATATATATATATATATATATATATATATATATATATATATATATATATATATATATATATATATATATATATATATATATATATATAAAGTTCAAGTCGGAGGATTTGACTCCAGTGAGGATTCTCTGACATTTAAGTCAACAGAGAACAATCAAGCAACAATTGATTCTCTGAGAAGAATTTTTTTTGCTTACCTGGATCCTCGAGATTTATTGTATTTATAGAAGGGAAGTATCGTAGAAACGTACACTTCCACAAGTCTTGGGCTGTTAATCATATTGTTGTGAATGAGATATTCGCTTCACGAGATTTAATTATCCTTTTTTTTTTTCATAAACTGGATGAGTGGTGTTACCTCATGGTGCATGAGGATCTCACTTATTAATTGTATTAGTTGTCATGCCTTCTTAAGATGGATTAATGGTTGCCATATAAGTTAGAAGGCTATTAATTTGAGGTATCAGAGTGGACCACGTGATGGATGGAATTCAAGTAAAGTCTCAACTTAGCATACATAAAGCTAAATCTTAGCTTAGAAAGCTCCTCTCACAGTTCAGATAGATCATATCAGCATGGATACGATTTTTTCATAACTCTTCCAGTAAAATATGAATCCAAGACATCGAAAATATCTCCATAATATATATATATATAGAGAGAGGTAGATTGACTCCGATCGATCGAAGTCTAGCCTATATTCAATCGAATGTTCGACTGTTCGATCCACACGCATCTTGAAATATGAGCTAAAAAATACAGCCACGTGTGCTTGAAAAAAATCAGAAAAAAGCTTGCTGCTACCTGAAAAAATAGAAAAAAAATCTAAAAAAATTCAGAAAAAAACTTGAAAAAAATAGAAAAAAATTAAGAAAAGAAAAGAAAAAAACTTCCTAAAGACGTCTACATTTAAAATGTAGGCGCCTTCAGGGCGTTTGAAGGTGCCTACATTTAATGTAGGCACTTTTAGACGTCTTTTTTTTTCTTCTATTTTTTTATTTTTTAATTAAAAAGTTTTAGAAAAAAAAATAAGAAAAAGAAAAAAAAGAGAGAGAGGGTAGGCGCCTACATTCATTATGTAGGCGCTTTCCCCTCTCTCTCTTTCTTTTCTTCTAAGATTTTTTAATTAAAAAATCTAAAAATAAAAAAATAAAAATAATAAAAATAAAAGATGCTTTTTTTTGAATTTTTTGAATTTTGTTTTATTTTTTTTTATCTTTTTTAAAATTTTTTTTAGATAGCAGCAAGTTTTTTTTTTTTTTTCTGAATTTTTTTTCAGACACATATATGCCTATATTTTTTATTTAGTTGATATATCTTTTCAAGCACATATTCTAAGATATGTATAAATCAAATGATTAAAAATTCAATCAGATATAAATTAAATTTTAATTAATTAAAATTTAATATATATATATATATATATATATAATTAAAATAAAATGAGTCAACCTTCCGCATGCAATCTATGCAGATAAAACTAAAGTAGATGCCCTCCCCTCAAAAGGATAAGTTGCGAAGCAGATATGGACCGGCACGGGCAACCGGGAAGCAGGTACGGAAATGCGCGTCCGCACAGTAAAACCATGTGGGCGCAACATGTGTAGGATCCACATTTGGGCTCCCAGGAACGGATAACGTCAAGCAGATGAGCTGGATTTCACTCACCCTCCTCGGATTCCGCCTGCCACCTTTTAACTCCATCGGATTCCGCCTGCCCTAAGTTGAGACATTATTAGAGGACCGTCCAATAATCACTGGCCATGTTACCCTTTATATTTAAACAATGCCTGATCAAAACAGAGGTGAAAATTTATCCTGTCATCCAACTGTATATAAACAATCCGCCGAGTCCGAAAAATTATTAATTAGAATCACCTGATAAAATATTATCTTATTATGATTTAAAATTTTAAAATTTATTAATAGTAAAAAATATGAATGGAAATAAAATATATAATTAAATATGATTAGATCTTGTGGATTCAATTTTTATTATATTTATTTTAATCTCATCGAATGATACGATGATGTTTGATTGAATGGTCTAAAGTCCATAAAATAGTTTTAATCATTAATTTTTTTAATGATACGGTGATGTTTTATTGGATGGTTTAAGATTTCGCATTTCTCAGTGGACACACCATCTGTCACCGAAATGAATTTACTTATTATTTAACTATTTCTATAAATAAGTATTTCCGTAATTTTTTAGAAAGTTGAGGGCATTTCCGCAGAAACTTTACGTCGGAGAAACGCGGCGTACCGGCTGCCGGTGTCCGCCCGTCTCCCTTTTCCTTGCACGCAACGGCGATCATCTCCCCTCCGAAGGCGCGGCTCAGCTGTCTGCTCTGGACCACCAAATAGCCTTGTTAACCGATATGCAACGCTTCGGCTGATTAGCAAAGTGGGACCCGCAATGTGTACACATTTTTCCTATCTGAAACGAAACACCAGATCTTGCTCAAATTATCATATACCCATTCTACCCCTCCCCGCCATTATTCCTTTTCTTTTTTTCCGCCCTCCTCAAAAGCATGCCTCGCTCCTTTCTTTCTCCGTTCTCCGCTTCCTTCCAAGAACTCCACCAAAACCCTAGCAAGCTCCGGTCACGCTACGGTCATCCGATTTTACGCTTACCTCTTAACGATGAGCGGTTTCAGGCGCTTCGAGCTCTTTGATTACCCTTCCTCCTTCCTCTACCGCGAGACCTCTCTCTGTTCCCCAACTCCACCCTTCTTCCCCCCTTTCTCCTCCTCCTTTGTGGAGGCGGTGGCGATCGCCGACGAGGAGGTGGAGCAGCAGCTAGGGTTCGCACTGGACCTCCTAAACCCTATCCCTAGCGCCCTCGATCTCCCGTTCAAATGCCTCCTTCCCTCGCCGGCGATCTGTTCCTTCGATCTCTTCGACACCGCCACCGATCTGATACGCTTTCGGCGGTTCCATGAGCGGGCGGAGACGGAGCTCCAGCTCCGGAGCCTCTGCGATCGCGTCACCGCCCTCGAGCTGGGGCTTGGGCGGGCGCTGGGTTCCTCCTCCTCCAGGCTTGACCGCAAGTACGCATGGACGGCGGAGATCAAGGGGGCGAAGGAGGAGGAGTTTGATCGGAAGTACAAGTGGGTGGCGGAGTCTAAGGGCGGGGCCGAGAGGAACTTGAAGTGGACGGCGGAGTTCAAGGGGCAGAAGGAGGACGGATTCGATCGGAAGTATAGGTGGACGGCGGAGAAGAAGGGGGAGGCGGATCGGAACGTGAGGTGGACGGCGGAGATCAAGGGGAAGGGGAAGCACGCGCCGGTGGCGCATACGTATACATTCCAGGCGGCGGAGAAGCCGGCGGCGGAGGAGCAGAGGGAGAAGAAGGGAAAGAAGGAGGAGAAAGAGGCGGCGACGCCGCCGGTGGTGGAGATCGAGGAGAAGAATCCTGGAGCCATCGCCATCAGGAAGGTTCGTGATGTCCGAACGATGCATTGAGCTAAACTCTTTTTAATTAGGTTCGGTCGTTTTCATCATGAAAATTCCCATTTTTAAAAGTTGTCAAGGGTATATGTGCCAAAAAGTCAGTTTTTTAAGCTTATTTTGAAATTTAGGAAGTATTTTAATAGAATTTGAATATTTTTAAGGTTAATTAGAACTTTGTTAATCCCATCAACGAAAACATTAACCTTTTTTTTAAATTTTTCCATGTTTGGTTTCTGTGATAAAAGTTCGCATTTTGTTCCAGTAAAAAAAGAACTTTATGGGGGCATATGTGCGAAAATCCTTTTCCTTTCTTGCTAGAGTTTACAGAGGAGTTTAGTATAATGTGCATATTTTTAAGTTTAACTTAGAATATATTGTGTAGCTAGTTAACCTTTTTTTTTTTTTTCTAATCAGATATAGTTGTATCTATCGCAAAACTCCTTTATTTTCATAGAGGAACTTTCTAGTTTCCAGGGATGTATGTGTGAAAGCCGTTTTATTTCTTCTTTCAAAGTTAAGAAAGAAGTTCAATACAATATGAATGTTTTTATGCTTAATTGGAAACAGTGTGTATAGCTCATTAACTGAAACAAAGGTTTGAGAAATGATGTGGGAGACAAATGTCGAAATGTGGAATGCAGATTAAATGTATATTGGGAAAAGTATTTCTACCAGTTGCCCCCTCCATTTTCCTTTCAATTCACCATCCTATGTGGCATTGGGAGATTAGTGAAATAAGCTGGGTTTGCTGGTGTTAGGTGGAGCCCAGGTGTGGTTTGGCTAGAAGTGCCATATCAGTACTTGACCAGGGTAGTGAATGGAAAGGGGACCTTGAGCATTGTTCCATGGAAAGTGGATTGCTTGTAACTGTTATCGAAAGCCATTTTAAACTATTCCAATTTTTATAAGATGTAGCAACCAATATTAATTTATTTTCCATGTCTTTGATACTTTATTATGGTCAGTCATGTTCTATCTCTCTACTTGAAGTTTGCAAGTGGCCTTGTTAATTGAGGCATGAAACTGAAGTTTTTCTTTTTCTTTTTGGCCCTTTTTTTTTGTTGGGGGGGGGGGGGGGGGGGGGGGGGGGGGGGGGTGTTCCTCTGCATCCAACTTGAATGGTAAGGCTTGTTATTGTTCTAATATGTGTTCTACAAGCATTTCCGATCGGCAAGATGCTTTTAAAATATTTATTGGTCGTAGTTGTCTCAGGTTTTTTGTTTAGTTGGCGGGCTTTGTTCAGGTCTTACATCATTGAAAACATGGTATCATGATATATTTAGCCAATTGACTGTGAAATAATGAATGGGTCAGGTTTCAGGATGCCATAATTGCTTCCATATGATTATAAGAAAAGAGGATGGATTCTGCCACATCAGCTGATGCCATACTTGATCTTTGGTGAAACAAAAAGTAACAAGCTTTTGTTCTTAATTTGAATGATTTCCCAATCTAATTCGATGTTAAAGGTAGATTAGTGCCTGATGTGGCAAACGAATCATTGTATTTTATGGATATATTATTATGAATCATACTTGGAATTTGGGTATCTACTGCAAAAACCCATATTGCTCCATCAAGAATGCCTATGGTTAAAAAAGTAAACCCTAAACTAATCATACAATAACTCCAATAATCCAAACACCGAGTCAATTGATATTTGTTGTAATGGAAATGTAATGGAATATTATTTGGTCTATTCATGGGATTCCCTAAATAACCCCTTTCAAAAATGGAAATGGTTTCAGTACTAATGGGATTATTGAGAAAACTTTTTTCGGAAGAATGTCAATAAATTCCAAAATCCATTTCATTGTCCACTCTATTCTATATGCAACCCCCTCCCTCCTGCCAATCTTGTGGCCCTCCATTTGATATTATGGTGTGATTGGAGAGTGCCTCAACATCAAAGTGCAACTTCTGCTTATCTCTTGGTAACTTGCATCAAATTATCATGAAAATGTTAGGAGGATTTTAATAGATGGCTGACACCAAGAATTTGGTGAACTGGACTGAAATACCATCTATAATTTAGGTTCCAAAGTCCCAATTTGGATAAAATATAACATAACTAATTAAAAATTGGATGTTTCCTATGTGAGCATGCATGTTATATATGTTATTCTTGATGACTGATGTCTGATAATATTTTTACTTTTTGGCTGTTGGAAGGCTTTTGCCAAGAGCAGTAACAAGGGTAAGAAGAAGGAATTATCACCGCAAGATGCTGCATTGATAATTCAGATGACTTTTAGGGCCCATCTGGTTCGACGTTCTCAAGTGCTTCGTTGCCTTAGAGATCTGGCAGTGGCCAAAGGCAAACTTAAGGAAATCAGGGCCTTATTCTATAATTTCTCTTATCGCCGTCGCTTGGGAAATGATGCGGAAGAACGCCAGAGGTTCTCTGAGAAAATAATTGTTCTTCTCCTAACTGTTGATGCCATTGAGGTAATCTCTTAACAATATCCGAGGTTTTATTACAATCTTATTTACTAGTCATTTCTAATCCATTGGCTTCAAATATGAAATGCTATGTTGTTATGTGCTGATGTTTCCACATACTATCTATCTTGCATCTTTCTTTCCATACCAAAGCTTTCTGCTCCCCTGAAAACAATGTTGTATCAGAGAGATAATGTTTACATGCAATAGCTTCTAAAAATTAACAAAAACTGACCTTTTTTTGATTTATTATCTAAGGATCATTGAACCAAAGTTGTTATTTCCCTAAAAATTTTTTAATGTCTTTGATGAAATGATGATTAGAAGAAAACGCTTCACCATATCCTTCTTTGTTTTGTACAAGCAAACCCCAATTGAGCCTAGCCTTGTGAGAGAAGTTCTTTTAATTAGGCAACCAAAATGGTCAGTTACACTGTTGCTGATGCAAGATTAACTTGGGATGGTTTGCTATAGCATTGATGGACCTATGCAACTAAGAAGTCTATGGTTTAGGTCAATTGATCATCTCACTGATCTGTTACAGAAAAGATGGCAGAAACATATTTCATGTTACTTAAGCAACAAAGAGGGTTTCTAGACCTGCAAACTGTTTTGGGGCTTCCTAAGGATGTTAGGAAGGTGGATTCGAAGTTATGTAGATTCCAGGAAGGTCCATTGTTCACAAATGCTAATAGAAAAAATGGGTAAAAATGGGGTTAGGGGAGGGTGGATAAATAAATCAATCAATCAAACTACAACAAGCTTCATAAAGTTGTTCCTTATGAGTTAAACTTCCATTCATCTGTATTTCTAGAAAAAAATCTCTCATCTTTCATTCCCAGTCCCATAGGAATGAATACTATGATTCGCTTTCGAACTGATACAGATACAGTATCTTAGGATAACTTCCATCTTGAGAGTTATTTGCCAATTTCTGCGATCTCTCTTGATTTGTAATCTAGTACACTAATCAATTGGTTCTGTTAGGTTAACTATATGTTGTGTCATGTCAACTATTTCCACGTAGGATGGTATGATTATATCTTGAGTCATTACAGATCTAGGTCCCCCAATGCAGAACTGTCTCTGGACTCAATTACTTATGATATCTAAAATCAAGTAAATAATTTAAAGAACCAATGGCATGTAAATTAATTGTAACGATATAAAATTGATTGTAATTTAAGAGATAAGAAAAATTACTCTCTCTTTTCATTCAAATTGTGGAAGGAATCGTGCACACTCATTTCTCCTTCTCTACAATCTCCAAATGTTCCCTTTGCCTCCCCACTTGAAGCTGTCAGACTCAGTCTCTCCAATCTCTACCTATTTATGCGAAGCTGCTAGCGCTATCTCTCTTACTCAGTGATAATCACCCATTCCATTCTCTCGTGCACCCTATTCTTTTTTCTGTTCCCATTTTTGTCCTCTACTTCTTTCTCACTACCTTGTAATGCTTGTTCATGTCTGTTTCATAATTCATGTTGGATGGTTCTCTTTATTTGAGCTAAAGTATCCAATAGAAGTGCTGTACTGAGAGCTGCTTTTGATATTGGGCTGTGGTTATAATTTCAAGTTTTTATCAATTATGATTTTTTGGTTAGCCATGTTTTTAATAGGTGTCAGGCTTAACCCATATGCTGGCATTATATTTGACTTGTTTAGTGCCCATGTAGAAATTTTTTTCTATCTTTGCCCTACATTGCTGCTTGGTGGGTGTTGGGGATAAACCCCATTTCTGCCGAAGCCTAGCCTGATGCTTAGCCCAATGCAACTGGTAATTACGGTAGAGCTTCAGCGGCCAAATCTTAGTCGAACTCCTTCAGTCAGTCGAACTTTCCAGCGGTCGAGCTCCAGCGGAACCCCTTCAGCCGTCCGAACTCCCCAGTGGCCGAGCCCCAGTTGAACCCCTTCAGTCGGCCGAACTCCCCAAGAGTCGGACTTCTCTAGGAGCCGGACTCTTCCCAGACATCTCCTTCGATCGGACTTCTACAGAAGCCGAAGTCCTTCCGAATTGCTCCTGCAGTCGGACTCCTACGGGAGCCGAACTCCCTCCGCACTCCTTCAGTCGGACGCCTACGAGAGCCAAACTCCCTTCGAGCTTTTCCTTCAGTCGGACTTCTACGGGAGCCGAACTTCCTCCAGATTTCTCCTTCCGTCGGGCTTCTGTGAGAGCCGAACTCCCTCCGGATCCTCCTTCAGTCGGGTTCTACGAGAGCTGGACTCTCTCCGGATTCCTCCTCCAGATTCCTTCAGGAGTCGAACTCCTTTTGCTTCTGCAATCGGATTTCTATGGGAGCCGAACTCTTTTCAGAATTCTCCTTCAGCCAGACTCCTCCAGGAGCCAAATTCCTTCCAGAATTCTCTTTCAGCTAGATTCCTCTAAGAGCCGAACTCCTTCTGGATCGCTCCTGCAATCGGATTTTTTTAGGAGCTGAACTTCTTTCGGATCACTCATGCGGTCGAACTCCTTCAGGAGCCGAACTTCTTTCAGATTGCTCCTACAGTCGGGTTCCTCTAGGAGCCGAACTCCTAAGATTCTCCCTCAGTCGAATTTTCACAGAAGCCGAACTCTTTCTGAACTTTTCCTTCAGTCGGATTTCTACAGGAGCCGACCCTCTTTCGAATTACTCTTGCAGTCGGACTCCTCTAGCTCAGTCGGACTCCGAACGCATGCTTCCATCAGACGGCATGGCTGCCATTATCGGTCTGGCGACACCGTTCTCTTCGTAATGGATCCCATGTGGTCTACAATTGGACGACATGGCTATCACTATCGTACCGAACTCCATCGGGCCTCGAGCGGTCCGCTGCCAGACAGCTGGAGCTGTCACCATCAATCAAGCTCCGCCTATAAAAAGGGATCCTCTAGATACGTTTTTTCTAGGCTCTAAGCTCTCATTTTCTTTCCAAAATTCTGCTGAGCTCTCACCTGAGCACTCCATTTCTGTTGGCCAGAAGAGCTGACTTGATCGTCGGAGGATCTCACCGAAGCCACCACTACCGACTCCGGATGGAACTTTATTTTGCAACTCGTTCCGACGGCGACCTCATCCTCCACTCCAGCTCGTTCTGGCGTCGATCAAATTCTGCACCAACAGAATTGGCGCTAGAGGAAGGGTCTCTGTCTCTGAGGTATCCTTGTTCTTAAAAGAGTGCTCAGCTGATCCTACTGACCTTCTTCTCCAAGATTCATCTTCATCCTCTTCCTCAATTCTAAAAAATGCCTCCAAAGAAGGCGACTATCTGGAGATCTGCCACGTCTGCCGTCAGATCTGAGCCAGATCCATCCACTCCTGTTCTATCACCGACACTTCAACCTCCACCTCTATCGACGACCATGGTAGATTCGGAACAGTTTAACTTACTGATGCAGCGGGTTTAAGGCCTCACTGAGATGGTACAGGTCTTGCAGCAGCCTTCGACGGCGACTCCGCTAGGAAACTCGCCATTAGGATGTCGAAAATCGATCCCGAGGAAGAGCATTTGGGCTAGCATGCCCATCGCCGCTGGGAAGGGAAAACAGAGAGCAGAGGATCCAAATTCGAATCATGGTTCTCCTCTGGAGGAGATCTTTTCCATCTGTAGTCGGAAGCCCTCCAAGGTCTGCGATCGAGACGATGTCCTCAATCATAAACTGCAGGAGATGGACCGGCGGATTGAGGAGCTCGGCCACGTCGCCCTAGCTCATCATGACGATGTCCGCACCGATCCTCCTTTCTCTCCCCGAGTTATGCAAGTGCCCGTTTCACCGAACTTCAAGCTTCCTCAATTTGAAAGCTACGATGGAATCTCTGATCTGATTGATCATCTGGAGGCCTTTCGGATCATGATGCTATTCCATGGTGCACCATACGTCATATTATGTCGAGCTTTTTCATCTACCTTAAAGGAAGCAGCAAGAAATTGGTACTCGGCGTTGAAGCTAGGTACGATCTTCTCTTTTGATCAGATGAGCCATTAGTTCGTGGCTCACTTTGTCAGCAGCCGACGTTCGCGCTGAGGTTCGGATTTTCTGATGAATGTCAAGTAGGAGGGAGAATCCATTCGGGCTTATGTCATCCGGTTTAACGCTGCGGCATTGGAGGTCCGGGACCTGGATTAGTATGTTGCAATGGTTGCACTCAAGGGCGGCCTTCAGAAGAACGATTTGTTGTTTTCCCTGGAATAGAAGTATCTTAGGGACTTTATCGATTTGCTAGCCCAGGTCGAGAGATATGTCTGTGCGGAAGAAGCCTTCAAATTGAAGGATAAAGAAACCGTAGGAGAGCGGCGGGCGGACGAGTTTAATAGATCCATCGTCGATGGAGGGTCGAGTGAAGTTTGGCCGCGCTCACGGACTCCCCCCGAGCGCAAGCGAGCTCGAGCTCCTTCTCGAGCTCGTCATCAAGGAAGTCCCGACAAAAGGGCGCGAAGAAGTCCTCCCGTAAGTTTCCATAACTACGCCCCCCTCAACGCTCCTAAAGCTTAAATTCATATGGAAATTAAGAATCAGCTAGCAAGACCAGAAGAATTACGATCTCTCCCAAACAAGCGCGATTGACGCAAGTACTGCCTCTACCATCGTGATCACGACCACGATACTGAAGAATGCATATCTCGGAGCTCATCGGCTGGGTCGATTCCTCAGACGCCAGTCTGAAGCAGGGGAAGATCGGCCAAGGGCGCTGCCGTAGTCAGAACCACCAACCAATGACGGAGGAACAATAAGGAGGTCGGCCACCTCCTGCATCATCAATGCCACCTCTGTGAGGGGCTTGGTACTTTGGCGAGCCGCCATCTCCCAGCCTCAAAATCAAGAGAAGCTTGCTCCAAATTGAGAAGGCCAGCATGAGATAAAGGAGGTCGTTCGGCTCGGAACTTATCGCCTAAAGAAATTCGGAGGAACAACGCTCCCACGATCCTGAAACATAGAAAATCTGAGGATGTGCTGTCAGTAATTTTTCTTCAATAAAATTCTTTCATTTCAATAATATTGTTTCTTGGTGCAAAAACTATGTGATGACAGGGAAGAAGCAGTCAATAGTGGGCGTGTTAGGAGCAGGAGGAGAACCTCGTCCTAACATGAGCGAGTCAAAGTCTTTCAACCTCGGTTAGAGATAAGATCTCTTCCAAGCTTCAGAGTCTACGTCAATAGGAGATAAGATATCTCTCAACTTTGGCAGAGATAAGATCTCTCTCGAGTTTCAGTCTACGTTAATAGGAGATAAGATTTTCCTCAACCTCGGTCAGAGATAAGATCTCTCTCGAGCTTCAAAGTCTACGTCAATAGGAGATAAGATCTTTCTCAACCTCGGTCATAGATAAGATCTCTCTCGAGCTTCAGACTCTGCGTCAACGAGAGACGAGCTCCACCTTCAACCTCGGTCAGAGATAAGATCTTTCCCAAGCTCCAGAGTCTACGTCATTAGGAGATAAGATCTCCTTCAACCTCGGTCAGAGATAAGATCTCTTCCGAGCTTCAGAGTCTACGTCAATAGGAGATAAGATCTTTCTCAACCTCGGTCAGAGATAAGATCTCTCCCGAGCTTCAGAGTCTATGTCAATAGGAGAAAAGATCTTCCTCAACTTCTGTCAGAGATAAGATCTCTCCCGAGCTTCAGAGTCTACGTCAACGGAAGACGAGCTCCACTTTCAACCTCGGTCAGAGATAAGATCTCTCTCGAGCTTCAGAGTCTACGTCAATAGGGAGATGAGATCTTCCTCAACCTCGGTCAGAGATGAGATCTCTCCCGAGCTTCAGAGTTTACGTCAATAGGAGATAAGATTTGCCTCAACCTCGGTCAGAGATAAGATCTCTCCCGAGCTTCAGAGTTTACGTCAATAGGAGATAAGATCTTTTCTCAATCTCGGCCAAAGATAAGATCTTTTTCTGAGCTTTAGAGTCTGCGTCAACGGAAGACAAGCTCCACCTTCAACCTCGGTCAGAGATAAGATCTCTTTCGAGCTTCAGAGTCTACGTCAATAGGAGATGAGATCTCCCTCAACCTCGATCAGAGATAAGATCTCTTCCAAGCTTCAGAGTCTATCTCGGTCAGAGATAAGATCTCTTCCGAGCTTCAGAGTCTACGTTAATAGGAGATAAGATCTTCCTCAATCTCGGTCAGAGATAAGATCTCTTCCGAGCTTCAAAGTCTACGTCAATAGGAGACGAGCTCCACATTCAACCTCGGTCGTTGGAAATAAGATCTCCCTTGAGCTTCTACGTCAACAAGAGATAAGATCTCCTTCAACCTCGACCAGAGATAAAATCTCTTCTGAGCTTCAGAGTCTACGTCAATAGGAGATAAGATCTCCCTCAACCTCGATCTTAACTTCGGTCAGAGATAAGATCTCTCCCGAGCTTCAGAGTCTACGTCAATAGGAGATAAGATCTTTCTCAACCTCAGCCAGAGATAAGATCTCTTTCGAGCTTCAGAGTTTATGTCAACAGGAGACGAGCTCCACCTTCAATGTCGGCCGTTGGAGATAAGATCTCTCCTGAGCTCCATCTTCGACCTCGGCTGTCGAAGATAAGATCTCCCCCGAGCTCCACTTTCGATCTCGACCGCTGGAGATAAGATCTTCTCCGAGCTTCTATGCCAACAGGAGATAAGATCTCCTTTAACCTCGGTCATCGGAGATAAGATCTCCTTCGAGCTTCACTTTCGACCTCGTCTGCTGGAGATAAGATCTCTTCCGAGCCTTAGAGCCTACGCCAACAGGAGATAAGACCTCCTTCGACCTCGGCTGAAGATAAGATCTCCCCCGAGTTTCAAAGACTACATCAACAGGAGATGAGATCTTCTTCAACCTCGGCTGGAGATGAGATCTTCCCCGAGCCTCAACTTTAACTTCAATCTCGGTTGGAGATGAGATCTCTCCCGACCCTCAACTTCAACTTCAACCTCGGCTGGAGATAGGACCTCCCCTGAGATTCAACGTCTTCGTCAATAGGAGATGAGATCTCCTTCAACCTCAGCTGAAGATGAGATTTTCCTCGAGCTTCAACTTCAACTTCAGCCTCGGCTGGAGATGAGATCTCCCCCGAGCTTCAACCACAACTTCAACCTTGGTTGGAGATAAGATCTCCCCTGAGTTTCAAAGTTCACATCAATAGGAGAGAAGACCTTCAACCTCAGATGGAGATAAGATCTCCCACAAGCTTCAACCGTAATGTTAACAAAAGATAAGATCTTCCTGGACCTCGGTTGAAGACGAGATCCCTCCGAGTCTCAACTTCAACGACAACCTTGGCTGGAGATAAGATTTTCCCTGAGCTTCAACTTCAACGGATGCAGAGCCTGAAAAAGGACTTCGGCAGTCACCTTCTTGTACTCCCTTCAAATTTCGAACTCGAAAGTGGGGGGACTATTGTTGGGGATAAACCTCGCTCCTGTTGAAGCCCAGCCTGATGCTTAGCCCAATGCAATCGGTAATCACGGAAGAGCTTCAGCGGCCAAATCTTAGTCGAACTCTTTCAGCTGATCGAACTCCCCAATGGTCGAGCCCCAGCGGAACCCCTTCAACCGACCGAACTCCTCAGCGGTCGAGCCCCAGTCAAATTCCTCCAACAGTCGAATTCCTATCAAACTCCCCAGGAGCCGGACTTTTTCAGGAGCCGGACTCTTTCCAGACATCTCCTTCGATCGGACTTCTATAGAAGCCGAAGTCCTTCCAGATTGCTCCTGCAGTCGGACTCCTACGGAAGCCGAACTTCCTTCGCACTCCTTCAGTCGGACGCCTACGGGAGTCGAACTCCCTTCGAGCTTTTCCTTCAGTCAAACTTCTGCAGGAGCCGAACTCCCTCCGGATTCCTCCTTCGGTCGGGCTTCTGCGGGAGCCGAACTCCCTCTGTATTCTCCTTCGATCGGGCTTCTACGGGAGCCGGACTCCCTCCGGATTCCTCCTCTAGATTCCTCCAGGAGCCGAACTCCTTCCGGATCGCTCCTGCAGTCGGACTTTTACGGGAGCCGAACTCCTCCCAGAATTCTCCTTCAGTCAGACTCCTCCAGGAGTCGAACTTCTTTCAGAATTCTCCTGCAGCCAGATTCCTCCAGGAGCCGAACTCCTTTCGAATCGCTTCTGCAGTCGGATTTCTTCAGGAGCCGAGCTCTTTCCAGATTGCTCTTGTAGTCGGATTTCTTCAGGAGCCGAACTCCTAAGATTCTCCCTCAGTCGGATTTCTACAGGAGCCGAACTCCTTTCGGACTTCTTCTTCAGTCGGAATTATACAGAAGCCGACTTTCTTTCAGATTACTCTTGCAGGCGGATTCCTTCAGCTCTGTTGGACCTTGAACGCATGCTTCCACCAGACGGCATGGCTGCCATTATTGGTTTGGTGACACCGCTCTCTCCGTAATGGACCCCATGCGGCCCACAACCGGACGACAAGGCCGCCACTACCAGTCTGGTGACATCTCTCTCCGTAGCAAATCCCATGTGGTCCACGATCGGACGACATGGCTGTCACTATCAGCCTGACGATACCTTCCTTTCCGTACCAAACTTCACCAGGCCTCGAGCGGTCCGCTGTCAGACAGCTGCGGCTATCACCATCAATCAAGCTCTGCCTATAAAAAGGGATCCTTCAGATATATTTTTTTTAGACTCTAAGCTTTCTTCTCTTTTCCAAAACTTCGCCGAGCTCTCGTCTGAGCATTCCATTTCTGTTGGCCAGAAGAGCTGACTTGATCGTCGGAGGGTTCCGTCGGAGCCACCACCACCAACTCCGGATGGAACTTTGTTTTGCAGGTCCACGACGGCGACCTCATCTTCCTCCACTCCAGCTTGTCCCGGTGTCGACTAGATTCTGCACCAACAGTGGTATGCATGCCTCATCAATTGTTGGGAATGATGTTGAATTTGAAGTCCAATTAGAAATATAGGTGAATGGACTATCTTGAATGAGATTTATCCCACTAGGTTGCTAGCATATGTGACATGTATCAAGCGTCTTGAGTTACATGCATTGCCTGCATAAGTTATATGAAAGTTGTACCCCGCATGTTCCTAATTCTGCATGGGTTGCCAGTGTATGTGGATGCAGATATAAAAGAATTGACATAAGCTCCATCGTGTACATAGGTTCTCTGAATGCGCTTTAACGTTCAGATGTAGCAATACTTTCTTTTTGTTACAAAAAAAAAAAAAAAAAAAAAGCCTATCTATTTTTTTTTAATTGGATAAGTATGCAGCTAGTCATCACCAACAGTTAGTTCAATTGGCTGGTACCTTCCTCTCCTAGTGAGAAGTCTCAGGTTCAAACCTGAGTGGTGGTGAATAATTGCTATATTCTCAAAAATCTGCAGCCAAACATCAATTTAGATTCATTGACATGTTTTTGCACTCTTTAGGATCATTTTGTGGAACATACAGAATAAATAAATCCAAAGGTAAATATAAATTTTCTTCTCTATCATGCACGCTCTTTCCCTACTGCCTCCTGAAGACTTGGTACTACTTCAGGTCGATAGTCATGTGCAGCATTGTCGAGCCATGTGAAGAATTGTAGCGGCTCTCCTCCCTTCTTTTCTTTTCCTTCTTCTTCTTTTCTTTTCTTTTCTTTTCTTTTTGTGGGTCTCGGGGTGGGGTGGGGATTAGACCTCTCATTCATATGCTGCAGTTAAAGAAATGAAAATTTTAAAAACCAAGGCAAATCCTTAATAGACACCTAGAAATCTCTATTTTCTGTTACCTGGTTGCTTCGAGATTCAAGCTTTTGCAGTTGGTATTAGGGATGCAGAGAGCTGATTCTGCTCATAAAATAATGCAGTATCAATATCCTTTCCAGCTTTTTGACTGATTCTGATTACCATTTTATGCATTGAACTTGGTGGTAAACCAGGCATTAGGGGCAGAAGCTTACCATAGATTCTTATATTTTGCTAGTCAATGTTGTCCAATTGTTATTCATCTAAGAAATTGGATTCAATTTTCTTTACCTTCAGGTTAATCACTTTTGCTTTCTTGTGGAGTAAGTTGATCTTCAAACTTTATATTATATTTTGTTCAACCTTCATTACCATATCTTCTCTATCTGATTGCTTTTGTCAACTGCTGCTGTGTTAGGGACCGGATTATATGGTTCGAGCAGCAAAGAAGTCAATGGTGGAGGAGCTGGAGGCAATGCTTGAGGTTGTGGATCCACAGCCACCTGGTAAGCTGGGTTCCTTGAAGCGTAGAAGATTTGATCTTCCTAATGGTGGTCCCATTCCGAATGAGCTGATTGCTGGTGTGGAAGGGGTTGTCCAGATACTTGAACAAGAAGATTAGGAGAACAATGCTTCCTAGCGAGATGATAAACTTTTTGCTCTGGAACCTCCTTTGTGGGAGAGGTTTGCAGAGGTTCTATGGTTTTTCTGAGCATGATGGTGCTGCTTAGGTCATCTTTGTTGTATGGTTACGAGTTGAGATTTGAAACTCGTCAGGAAGGCTTGCTAGACAATTTTTCCTTTTAAGTTAGACAACCCTGCTACTACTCTTGCTTAGTCTATGATAACTCAAATTACGGTGCTACTGCTGCTACTATTTGCTGTTAATCGGACGGTCCTCGTGCCTGTGGATTAGCACAAGCTTTGAGGAATTTGGATGCTCTAATGCTTTTTTATGCCAGTAGTGGTTTCGTTCCTGATCGTGCAGTCCATGACTCTTATATAAACAGTAAATCAGTCTTGAACACGGGCTGGTTGCAAGCTAGATCTTAGCAGTTTTTTCTGGAGTGGACTATCTAGACTTGTTTTCAAATTTATACTATCGACCGGTTCAATTTGGGCATCCAATGCTGACTTCACCAGAAAAAAAAAAAAAAAAAAAAAAAAAAAAAAAAAGAAATTCACGGAGAAGAGTGGGGAAAGATGGAGTCGTGATTGGTTGGAACAAGAGTCCAACCTTACTGTTAGGGAATGAATTTGGATGAAACACATAAGCTAGGCTCGATTTTATCCGAGAAAGAAGAGCTTATTTCACCCTATCCCTCTATTTAAATCCTAGATTTCTTCTTGGAATCCTCACTAAAAACCCCCATCCTCCATCTCAATCTTCAGGGCTACTGCATGATTGTGCTGAGTGCCGCATCCCTTCTAAAAATCTTAGGTTTTTTTCTAAAAATCCTTACCCACCCATGGTGAAGGATTTTCAGTGGAAGAATCATCGATTTCTATCGTTGGCTACTGCTGTCACTGCCAACATCATCGTTTTCAATGAGCCCATCTTTTTTTTTCTTTTTTCTTTTTTTCGGCCCTAGGATTGAGCATCCTTTTCTTGGTGGAATCCTTAGCCGATCGCTATCTTCGGCCATTATCATGCCACCCTTCTTAGTCGACCGTTCGGACTACCTCACCATTGGCCCCCCCATCCTTCGGTCGTCCCTTGTGCAACTCGAGTGAGGGACCATGGGTTTTGGTCATGGGGAAAACAGAAGAAAAAAGAAAGAAAGGAACAAAAGAAAGAAAGAGAGAAAGAGAAAGAGAAAGCAAGAAAGAGGGAGAGAGAGATGGTTTAATTAATTAGACCTAATTCAACTAGGTTTAGATCAACTTAGGTCACATGGATCCAATTTAGGAATTGATTCAAATTTGGATTTAAACCTTAACCTGAGCCAGGCTAGATTAAAGATCTTTCTATTTATTTTAATTTTTCAAAATTAAGGATTAATAAAACTTGTTTGATGTACTAGAGCCTTCAATACTGAGAGAACACCGGATCTAGAGATCAGTTTGAGAGGATCATAGGATTTTGGATTTGATCAACAGATAACTTTTTTTTTATTTCTAGATTTATATATATATATATACGTATTTAAAAATTAGATTTTTGTATATAAAATATTTAAAAATTATTAAAGTTTGAAATTATGAATTTATTTATAAAAAATGATTGAGAAAAAAATTGGATCAAGCATGATGATACTTTTATATGTTACAATTTTGAAAGAGATGATTTTTTTTAAAATTGCATGATCTCTAAAAAAAATATATATTTATTTATCGATACATGAAATCTTGAATAAAAATTATTTTTATTACTTTTTTAGATTATATAAAAATGAAGTTGATACTATTATAAAAGAATAAGTATCTTTATTTATGAAAAAAATAGTTATGGCAAAATCATGAGAAATTTTTTTTTTAGTTAGACTATGATCTGGATCTAGCCAATGGGACCAATCATTGGCCATACGTTAGAAACATGTTTCTCGTGGGCCTAGTCAGTCGGAGCTGATCATCGATAGAGTTAGTTCTCTTGGGCCTAGCCAGTCGGGACTGATCGTTGGCACACATTGATGCATCATGTATTCTTATTTTAGGACTAATCTCTTTGCCTTATCACGGGGCAATCATGGTCGTGTGAACTAGAGCTAGTTTTTTCTTGGTACATACTGATGGATCGGATATTCTATATTTAGAGATTAGTCTCTCCTGAGCTTAATCACGGACTGATCGTGGCATAGTCAACGAAGACTAAGAGATGATTTTTGGCTTATACTGATGTGAGTGGCATGTTTTGAAAGAAAATTATCTTATTATATAATATTGATAATTATTATATTTTTGAAAAGTAAATGTGCTGGATCCCTCAGAGATAATTGATAACTTACTAAGCTCGTAAAGCTCACTCTCTTTTCTATTTTTTTTTAAATCCAAAAGATTATGCTAACTAGGGATCGTTAGTGAGGAGCATAGGACTTAGGCAGTTATTAGTAGTTACATTCAAATAGACCTATTTCATAAATATTGTTTTGAATTTTTATTTGGCTTGTTATTAGTCTTGGAGACTTTATTATTATGTTTATTTGATATTAGAGAAATTACTTTTATCGCTGCTTGAGTCAAATTATGATAATTAAAAGTTAGTAAAAGATACGTCTTGCATATTTGAGGGAATTAAACCCTAAAAATGTGCAATCGTCTATCATGTGCCCGACTTAAATCATTGGATTGGGGCATGACATATTTTGTGGTATCAGAGCATAAGCTCTAAAATCTAATAATATAAGTTAGTTAGTGAGAGTGGGGTAGAAATTAGGAAATGGTTAGGTGACTATAATCATTGATAATCGGTAAGTATATTAGAAATCTAATTTTCTTTCTAAATAGGTCGTTATGGCTCATAACCATACTGATATGGAGGACTCTCATGCAGGGAGCGCGCATCATACTTATCGAAATGGTAATATCTCTCAAGCTCTCAGTGCCTCTCAAACTGATAGTGTCTCTTGAACAGCCAAGGCTTCTCAAGCCAATGCCACTTCTCGAACAGCTAGGGCATCTAGATCTATTCATTGTCCATCACCAGAATGGGGCAAGAGTCGAATTGCTAATTCTTTCCATCAGCAGAACGATGCCCTATTGCCCAAAGGTGGCAATCCAAGAGGAGAGGGTGAATTGGATTTATAAAATTTTTGGCTAAATTTAACTCTACACGAGTATGTACTTTACTTAACTAAATTTAATTCAATAAATTTAACTAGTGCATGCAATAGAATCAAGTGTGAATGAACTTAAGCAAAAGTTAATCTAAATTAATAAATAATTAGTAATTTAAAGCATACAAGATAAGTAAGGTAATAAAGAAGAAAGCATAATATAAATGTATAAAGATTTTATAGTGGTTCGGTGCAACCCCGCATCTATATCTACTCCTTAAGATTTTTTTGAAAATTTTACTATAATCTTAGATTACAGTGCGTTTGTTTTAACCTGAGATCATAAATAAATTCAGTTGATTTTGTCGGGCTCACCAACCACAACCCTACATCAATAGTTTTTTTGGGATCACTATCAATCCGATTGATTTTCTAGGCTCACCAACCAAAATCTATACACCATCCAATTATTAGCTTGGACTAGCCTACATCCCAAGTTTCTTTCTCCAAAGAAACTTGTAAAGAAACAAAGATACAAATATAAAAATTCAGCACAAAACTAATAGCAAAAAGAAACTTTTTTATATGCAGAGAAGATGCTGAATATGTGCTCTTTGGTAGCTTCTCTTCTCTTCAAATGATGCTGAGAGACTTGCTTGAGGTGTTGTAAAAGATGACTCTTGAATGTCCTTTTAATTTGATGCTCAAATCTCTCTCTTTTCGCTTGTTTTTGGATATTCAATGTAACTCCCTTTACTTGAATGATTTTCTTTCTTCAATTCTTAATCTCTTAATCCAAAATATTTTTTTCATTATTTTTATACTTGGAAGTAACTTTTGAGTGAGTTTTGGCCATTAGCAAGCTTGGACTAGCTGTTGGAGTGGAGAATGGCCCGTTGAAAAATGCAAAAAACTAGCTATTACAGCCTGTCCCAACATTAGGGTTGACACCTTTCCTTCAGGTGTCGACATTTTTTTCTCAGATGTCGACACTTTTTCTTCAGGTGTCGATACCTCTTGGGATCCGAAGAATTTCTGCTCTCTATCTTTTATTCTATGCAATAGAGATTGACCTGAGGTCATCCTCTGGCATAGAGGTCGTTTCTTAGGTCATCCCCTCTGCATGCCAGTCCGTGTTTGAGCATGCCAGAAGCCTGGGCTTGACACCTTTGCTTCTAGGGTTGACACCTGGACTTTCTAAACTTTAAAAATTTAAACTTTTTGCCTCGTTTTAGGATAGGGGCCGACACCTTCAAGTCAGAAATTCAAAATTTTTTCTTTATGAAGTTCTTGACTTGGTAATTTTGTGTAGATCTTTTTTTTATTAATTCTTTAATTTAAGTACCTGGAAAGACCTATATCCACTCATGAGATACATAGTTAAATACTCAAATACTCAAAGTTTAGCAATCATCAAAATTAATCATGGGGTCAATAATTTTTTTCTTTTTGATGATGGTAAAACTTTGAGTATATATATAAAAATAAAATTAATATATTTAAAAAGCTTTGCTAGTATAAGTTATGAAGTGATAATATACATAATTATTAATGCACACTTCATAAAGGCTCCCATTTAACTTAAATTTAGATGTTTCAATCATTAACATAAACTATATTATAAGCTCAAACATAACAAATACTCAACAAATCCTCTCTCCCTTTTTGATAACATCAAAAAGCTTATGGGAAGGATCAAAGATGTCTCATCAAAGTTAAGAAAATTTCAAATCAAGTTCAAGAGAGTATCAAATTTAAATTTCATGGATATTTAACATGAAAAGTAAGCATATAGGATATCAAATTTATATTGATGTCACTCTCTCCCTTTCAAAAATATTTGAATCCTAATTTTATCAGGATATTTAAGGGATAGAGCCAAAAATTTATTTGATACCACTAAAATAGACTTTCGATTTAGGTTCAAAAATTAGAGGTTTTTTTTAAAATAAACAAGTGAACATGATAGTTATTCTTTCCTTTTCTTAAAAGAATTCTAGCAATTCAACTTGAAAAAGGTATGTAGCTCGAATATATCAAATAAAAGAAATTCAGCAAATGATGTTCCAATTTTGAAAGTCTCCCATATGATAGAACTTAAAATTATTTTTACATCTTTAAATGGGTCTCAAGTTTGAAGGAGTGTTAAATTCAGCTTATTTATAGCATAGAAAATATTATGAATTAACTCCAAGTTAACTCCTATTAATTTTTCAAAGAAGTATGGTAATATAGTTAAGTAGATCAAAAATAATAAGTATATGTGAATAAAAGAATGAAATTGAATTTTCTTAGCACAAGTCAATTTGAATCTTTCAAGATAAAATATGATTTATCACAAGAAAAAAAATTAAGTTTAGAGTATGTTTTAAAATCAATTAAACTTTAATTAATTATTAAGAGTTTAAACTCCAACATCATTCAAATTATGCAAGTTAAGACTGAAAATTTAGAAGCACATGAAAGCTCAATGGTATTATGCAATGAATGTTCATTGATACCAACATAAGTCGCTTAGTAACTTCAAATAAATCAAAGTATTTCTCCTTCTTTTCCTTCAAATTGACCATATTTAACAAGAATTTAGCATTAAAAATTAGATTCATGAGATTTAAATGAATTTTCAATCACATAATTATTTCTTTTTTAATATTTTCTCCTCCTTTGTTTTACAAACATAGCCACTTTCATAACTAAGTAAAATTTTAAGATCACAAAGCATTGATTGAGTGAGGCAAATCATTAGTTAATTCACATATCAAACAATCAGTCAAATCATTCATTGAAGTCTTAAAATTTATTTTTTTTATGTTAAATATTTTTATTGTTCTCTCATTTTAACGAGCAATTTCTTTTTTAATTTATTTTTTTTTCAGATTATCAAAATTTAACATTTATATTCATTTAAATTATGATTCTTTAGAATTTGTTCCCCCTTACTTCTATAGCAAAATCCAAAATCAAAGATATAAAATGATAATAAAACATCAAGCAATTTGAATATTGATCAAGGCATCATATTTTTCAAAAGAGAAATATCTTTTTCATTTGATTCAAAAGTTGTTTACGTGAACTGATTACATATGAGGTCAAAATGCAAACTCCTATATCTTGACAAAAAGTGGATTGTTAGGAAGCTCTAAAGCTACATGAGTAATGTCCTAACATCCTAAGTAAAAGGATCAGGCTCTAAGAACTAGGATCAGACTGAGAAGAAGATGGTCCAACATCTGCAGAAGGCTGCCTAGAAGCATCTATCCTTGTAGCAGAGATGTCCTGAATCAGTCGAGCAGTCTCCTCTCTGAGCAATGACATGGCCTTTGAGATAAGTCACTGAATCTCCGAGCTGATAGCTGCCATGATCCTCGAGAAGATCTTCTCAATCAATAAGTTCTCGTCCAGTCTGGAGTGCGGTCTGTCTGAGCTCTCTGGATGGTTCACCAAAGCCTCCATAGTCTCATAAGTCTACTCTGTCGGTGGTGCTGGCTTCTCCATCTGAATATCCAGCACTGGAATAATAGGTGGAGCCTCAACTGAATCCTCTACCTATATCTAAGCTCCTTGACGAACCTAATGAACATTCTATCTCTCAAAATCCATACCGCACAGGGAGTGTTCATTGTATGTATCTATGTACATCAAGATTCTAGAGGTCTCTCCATCAAAATCTATTCCATGCTCCTAAAAAATCAAAGTCAAGGCCATCCCATAGGATAGAGAAGTCCTAGATTTTCCTGCCACATCCTCTATATATCTGATCATAAGTGCTGGGAGGTTCAGGGGGATCTCTTGAATCACATGGTATATGAAGAATATGTCTCTCTAGCTACAAAGTCAAATCTATCAATTTTAGGAAAGAAAATCTGGCTGGTAATGTGATGTAGGAGGCGCATATCAATAGATAATCGGTTGGTACTCACCTTCTCTAAATCACTGATATCCTCTCTTCCTAAAATATATTTGAGCCCTTCTAATCTCTTTTCAAGTTTATCAGTTTGGCTCCCTTCAGCTCTCATCCTTAGAATTCTTCCTAACTTTTTACTACAAAAAATAATTAAAACTCTTTTCACCTTGGATTCAAGGACCCCATCTCCACTCTTCAAATTTGAAAAATATTTTTTGACTATATTTGGATAGGTCAAAATATTTAGAGAGCAAAAAAATTTTCATCTTAGATTTCTAAGTTTTCTTCCAAAATCAAAATCATTTTTCTCTAGGAAACCAAAATCGACGTTTCTACCCATAGAAACCACACGGAAGATGGCTGTAGATCATGAAGAAGTACCTCAAGAAGATGAAGGGACTGTCGGAGGTGGAGAAGACCTAGCTGGAGGTGGAGAAGGAGCTGTCGGCGAGGGGGAAGAGACTCTCTGCTCTACACGATGTTTCATTCACCGTTCATGGATCGGAGATAGAGAGCGGGACGTCCTAGGGCTCGAAGAACCCATTTGAGGTCTTCTTTTCCATCGAGCAAGATGCTTCACATGAGGCATCATCTTCCACAACACAGGAAGGAGAGAATGGAGAAGTGTTTCTGAAGGTTTAGATGGGATAAAGAGGGGTTTGGAGAGCCCTGTTCGGAGGTGCGAGCGAAAATAGAAACAGAGCAGGGATGGTTCAATTTTTTTAAAAGATCCTATCCTGTAAAAGGGATCAACACTTTGCTTAAAAAGTGTCGACACCTTAGAAGGGATCGATACTTTTAGTGTAAGGTGTCGACACCTTCTCAGAACAGTTCCAAGAGAATTTTTCAGCTCAAGTGTCGATACCTATAGGATTAAGGATCAACACCTTGATTAAGAATCAGTCCAGAGAGGATCCAAATCAGTAGAATTTAATCAAATTTAGATCAAAAAGATATTCAATTGATTTAGAGGTTAAGGATGACATTCAAACTGAATTTAAGATTCAATGATTTGATCAAATAGGATGTGATTATCAATCAAATCAAGAGTATTGAGAAGGAAAACTCTAGATATAGGCTCTATATGTTTGGTTTCAACTAGGAAAGACTTGAAACCTTAGATAAGACTAAGATGCAATGTAGTTTCAAACATTTGAATTTTATGAGGAGATGATTTATTTTATGTATGTAATTTTGAGTAAATTTAATAGTTTAATATTTTATGGAAAAAATTCAATTAAATTCAATCTAAACTTAGTTTCTCTCAAATATTTAACAATTAAAGGAATTAACATTTCTAGGTTTATATTCATCAAATATAGAATTGATAAGGAAAGTCTTAAAATATCATGTTGAATATCAAGTTAAAGTATTTTAATCAAAACATTCACAACATGATATGAATTTATTGCAAGCATCAGAATCAATCAATTAAACATAAGAAATATTTCAAGCAAGAAATTTTATATGCATGCATATTAATCAAAGAATTCATTCAATCAAAAAGATTTTAACAATCATTGATAGTATGATGAGAGAAAGGTTTAGATTATACCAATAATCATCATCCATCATCTTGACATTCAAGAAATCCAAATAAGGATATTTTTCTCTTTTAAGAGCATTGGATCATTGGTAAACCTGCAAGATCATTTCAAAATTTTTATTACCTAAGTCATCTTGGGTCCATAGGAGTTAATATTTAAAGTTCTTTTTGGAATCCAAATTTGTCTTATCAAGATTTGGCCAATTCTTTTAAAGTTGCATTTCAAAATCTTGTGGCCAATTTGATTACATTTAAAATACTTAAAAGAATGATCCTTGATGGAAGCTCTTATAAAAATACCTTTTGTATTTTATCATTTTCTTGAAGTATTAAAATCAATTTTTGTTTTATTGAAAATAGCCCCATTGATTTTTACCAAGGATTGAAGATTTTCAAAGCTAATTGTAAACTTTTAAGCTATAGATTTCAAAATCTCAACTTCTCTTCTTAATTTCTTATTTTCTTCCAAGAGTTCTTTCTTTTCAATTGAAAGATTTTTATTTTCTTTTAGAAAAGATTTCAAAATATCATTTTTCTTTTTAAGCTCAAGAATTTTTTTATCTAAAAAAATTTTAGATTTCATCAAATTTTCTTTTTCTTTAGCTAAATATTTTTTTTCTTTTATTAAATTAAAATTATTCTTTTTAAGCTTCCTACTTTTCTATCTTAACTTCTTAAATTCATATATTAGTTCATTAAAGGTATCAAGTAGTTCATCAAAGATAAAATTGGATAAGTTTTCAAAATTTACCTCATCATCCAAGGCCATGAGGCAAAAATTCTCATTTTTCTCTTTCTCATCCAAGCTTGATGAGTCACCACTTTTTCAAAGCTCAAGTAAAGCACTCTTCTTCATCTTTTTAGGACGAATTTGATTGTTGGTGATAATTTTCTTCTCTTCTTTTTTCATGAGAAACTTCTTGAATTTTTTTGAAAGAAGCATCATGTCCTCATCATCTTGTTCTTCATCTTCCTCCGACACATCGCTTTCCTGAAAATTTAAAATAGACTTGAAGGCGATGGTCTTCGATTTCTTTGGCTCCTCTTCTTCTTTCTTTTGAACCATTTGCATTTCATGGGTCATAAGAGAACCCATGAGCTCTTCTAGAGATAGCTTAGTGAGATTCTTCGCTTTTTGTATTGCCGTCATCTTAGCTTTCCAATCTTTAGATAAAGACCTAAGCACTTGGCAAACAAGATCATAGTTAGACTAAATTTTGCCTAGGCCATTTAAAGTATTTATAATTTCAGTACATTTAGTAAACATATCGAAAATAGTCTCATGTTTTTTTATTTTGAACATTTCATATTTATGAACAAACAAGTTAATTTTAGATTCTTTAACTTAGCTTGTTCCTTCATGAGTTATTTCTAACATGTTTTAAATTTCTTTAGCCAATGTGCAAGATGATATTCTATTAAACTCATGCACATCTAAAGAATAATAGAGTACATTGATAATTTTTGTATTTAATTGAGCCATATTTTTTGTCAAATTGATCCCATTCCTTTTTCGATTTGGGAAGAGTCATACCATTTATAATTTTTATGGGTGTATGTGATCCTTTAGTTATGATTCTTCATAAATTATAATCTAGAGCTTGTATAAAAATTCTCATTTTAATTTTTCAAAAGGTATAGTTGGTGCCATCAAATAAAAATGGTTTAAAAGTGGATTGACCCTCAATAAAGAAAACATCACTAGGAGTTGCCATTTGATCTTTTGCCCTTGATGGTTAGGTCAATAATTAATAACAGAGCACCTGCTTTGATACATATTCTGCAGGACCAAGTCTAACTTCACACTGAGCTTCTCAAGCTCCTCCATGTCTTTGATCATTGTCAGACAGTGATCTTGGACTGACTGTCCATCGCGCATCTTAGCCTTAAAAAGTCATTTCATGACTTGATACTTGGCTGTGCAACTCTGTTCACCAAACATCTCCTGCAGATGAGCCAATATTTGACGAGCAGTCTCGATATCCTCATGTTGGTGCTGGAGCTCATCAGACATCGAGCCCAACATGTAATATCTGGCCTTATTATCTTCGTCTATCCATTTTTTCAGAGATGCTCTTTATTCAATAGATGGATAGGCTGGTAAGGATGGAGTCTAGAGGTGGCAATCCAAGAGGAAGGGATGAATTGGATTTATAAAATTTTTGGCCAAATTTAACTCTACACAAGTATATACTTTACTTAACTAAATTCAATTTAATAAATTTAACTAGTGTATGCAACGAAATAAAGTATGAATGAACTTAAGTAAGAGTTAATCTAAATTAGTAAGTAATTAGCAATTTAAAGCATGCAAGATAAGTAAGACAATAAAGAAGAAAGTATAATATAAATGTATAAAGATTTTATAGTAGTTCGGTGCAACCCTGCATCTATGTTCACTCTCCAAGATCTTTTTGAAAATTTTACTATAATCTTATATTATAGTGCATTTATTTTAATCCGAGATCACAAATAAATTCAGTTGATTTTGTTGAGCTCACCGACCATAATCCTATATAGATAGTTTTTTTAAGATCACTATCAATTCGATTGATTTTCTAGGCTCACCAATCAGAAATCTATATACTATCTAATTACCGACTTGGACTAGTCTACACCCCAAGTTTCTTCCTTTAAAGAAACTTGTAAAGAAACAAAGATACAAATATAAAAATTCAATACAAAATTAATAGCAAAAAGAAACTCTTTTGATGTGCAGAGAAGATGCTGAATATATGCTTTTTGGTAGCTTCTCTTTTCTTCAAATGATGCTGAGAGACTTGCTTGACGTGTTGTGAAAGATGACTCTTTAATGCTTTTAATTTGAAGCTCAAATCTCTCTCTTTTGTCTTATTTTTGGATATTCAATGTAACTCCCTTTACTTGAATGATTTTTCTTTCTTCAATCCTTAATCTCTTAATCCAAAATATTTTTCTCATTGCTTTTATATTTGGGAGTGACTCTTGAGTAAGTTTTGGCCATTAATAAGCTTGGACTAGCTATTGGAGTGGAGAATGGCCCATTGAAAAAATATAGAAAACTAGCCATTGCAGCCTGTCCCGACATTGGGATCGACATCTTTCATTCAGATATCAATACTTTTTTCTCAGATGTCAATACTTTTTCTTCAGGTATTGACACCTCCCAGGATTCGAAGGAATTTTGCTTTCTATCTTTTGTTCTGTGCAACAGAGGTCGATCCTGAGATCATCCTCTAGCACAGAGATTGTTTCTGGGGTCGTCCCCTCTGCATGCTAGTCCGTGCCTGAGCATGTCAGAAGCCTGAGGTCGACACCTTTGCTCTTGGGGTCGACACTTGAACTTTTTGAACTTTAAAAATTTAAACTTTTTGCCTCATTTCAGGATAGGGATCGACACCTTTAGCCTTGGGATTGACACCTTCAAGTCAGAAACTCAAAAATTTTTCTTTATGAAGTTCTTGAATTGGTGATTTTGTGTAGATCTTTTCTTAAATTAATTCTTTAATTTAAGTACCTAGAAAGACCTACATCCACTCATGAGACACATGGTTAAATACTCAAATACTCGAAGTTTGGCAATCATCAAAATCAATCATGGGGTCAACATGCCCAAAATAACAATCAAGAAAAAATCAATATTGATGGTTCGATGGCAATTCTCATACAAGCCCTAACTGGATTGGTGTAGCAGATGGAATGACAAGGGAGTAGAGGTGGCCAGTCGTCAAGATCAGAATGAGGAATAGAAAAATTTAAGAGACCGGCGCCACCAACTTTTGAAGGCTTCATGGATCCCATCGAGTCATTAAAATGGCTTATGGAGATGGAAAAAGCTTTTGCCGATATGGAGTGCACTGACCAGGAAAAGGTCCATTTTGTTGTTTATCAGTTACAGGGAGAAGTATTTGAATGATGAAAAAGCTATCAAGAGACAGCAAGGGATAGATGAGCCACTTACTTGGGATATTTTTCATCAGGAGTTTATGGATATGTATTTTTCTGAGAACCTTAAATTTGAAAAAGAAAGTAAATTTACCAGACTGATATAAGAGAATATGGTAGTGGCCCAGCATGAGGCTAAATTTACTGAATTATCCCGCTTTTCCTCAGATCTTATGGCAACTGACAATATCAAGGCTTGAATATTTGAAAAAGGATTGAAGCCTAAGATTCATGCAGGAGTGAGACTAATGCAATTGGCCTCGTACTGAGAGATTGTTAACCTAGCAAAGTTTGTGGAATAGGAAAATAACATAGAACAGGAGAGAGAATGACAATAGAAGAAGAGGTCCAAACTTGATGGTTATCCTAGCAAACAATCCAAGCGCCAAGAAACTCAGCAAAAGGATGACCAGTCAAAGAAAAACCCTCGGTGTGGTTGATATGGATGTGTCCATTTGGAGCAAAATTGTCATTGGTTTTCTAGAGCCTATTTTGGTTGTGACTAATAGGGCCATAAGGTTGTGAACTGTCCTCATGGTCAAAACTCTAGATATTGATAGCCCTCCTAGAATGCACCTAGACTACTTGCTTCTAGAGTGCTGACCTCTCATCTGGGTCAACCTACAAGACAAGGAGGACCTTCAAAGCAAAAGACTCAGTCTCGTGTTTATGCCATGACTCTGTAGGATGTGAAGACATCAAATGCTCTGATAGCAAGTACCCCAGAAATTCTTTACAACTTTATTTAAATTAAGGTTATACAATCTTATATACGTGATCGTAATAGTAAAAACTTTAAATTTATGATAGGTATTATCAAAATTGAAACCGCACATACTTGTTTTTTATTTGATCCTGGGGCTATCCATTCATTTGTTTCAACTGAATTTGCTAGAAAGATTAGCCTTAGGCCAGTGCCCTTGGAAGATGAGATGTATATCTCTTCTCCGAATGAAAGTGTCATCGTGATAGATATGATTTGCCTCTCTTGTATTTTGAGCATTAGAGGTCATGATCTTGCATTTAATCTGATGATTCTAGAGATGAGGGATTTTGATGTCATCCTAGAGATGGATTGGCTTGCCTTGTATTATGTCACGGTGGACTACTTCTAGAAGAGAGTGACCATTCATATTTCAGAACAGGCACCTCTTAGTTTTTCTAGCAAAGAAATGAATGTTCCTATCAAAATTATATTAGTCATGTAGGCTTGCAAAATATTAAAGAAGGATTGTATAGGATATTTGGCCAATATTGTAGATACTCAACGGGAGGAGATCAAGATAGAAAATATTTTTATAGTAAGAAAAATTTTGATATTTTTTCGAAGGATCTCCTAGGATTGCCTTCCTATAGAGAGATAGGGTTTTCAATCGATTTGGCATCCGATGTTGAATCTATCTCTAAACCATCCCTATCGAATGGCTTTAGCTAAATTGAGAAAGCTCAAGAAGTAATTCCAAGAACTTCTTGATAAGGGCTTTATCAGGCTTAGTATCTCTCTATAGGGTACTTCAGTACTTTTTATTAAGAAGAAGGATGAAAGTATGAGACTATACATTAACTATCGAGAATTAAACAAGTTGATAATTCAGAATAAATATCCTCTACCGAAAATAGATGACCTTTTTAACTAGCTTCAAGGTGTTCAAATATTTTCAAAAATTGATCTTCAGTTTACATATCACTAATTAAAAATCAAGGCTGATGACATATCTAAAATAGCTTTTCAGACTAGATATGAACATTATAAATTTTTGGTTATGCCATGTGGATTGATAAATGCTCCTACAGTCTTCATGGATAAGAAGAACAGAGTATTCAGGTCTAATTTGGATCAATGTATGGTAGTATTTATTAATGATATTCTGGTCTATTTTAAGAGCTTAGAGAATCATGAAAGGCATTTGAAGATAGTGTTACAGACACTGAGGGAGCAAAAGTTATATACAAAATTAAAAAAATATCAATTTTGGCTAGAAAGTATTTTCTTTCTCAGATACATAATCTCTAAAGAAGGCATATCTATGAATTTGACAAAGGTAGAGGCAATTATGAACTAGAAGTAGCCTATTAGTATAACAGAAGTTGGTAGTTTTCTTGGATTAGCTGGATATTATAGGAGATTTATAGAAGGATTCTCCTACATAGCATTGCCTTTGATCCAGTTAACCCATAAAGAAACTAAATTTGAATGGACAGAAGAATATGAAAAGAGCTTTTAGAAATTAAAAAGGTATTTGGTATCGCTCCTATCCTAATCCTACCATCTAGAAATGGAGGATTTATTATTTATAGTGATGCCTTCCAAAAGAGGTTAGGATGTGTTCTTATGCAAAATAAAAAGGTGGTAGCATATGCATCAAGGCAACTTAAACTCTATGAATAGAACTATCCAACCCATGATTTGGAGCTAGCAATAGTAGTCTTTGCTCTAAAAATTTGAAGGCACAATTTGTATAGAGTATTATATGAAATTTTTATAGATCATAAGAGCCCCAAGTATATCTTCACTCAAAAAGAGTTGAATTTAAGATAAAGACGATGGTTAAAGCTGATCAAGGACTATGATTTGACCATCAATTATTATCCTAGAAAAGCAAACATAGTGGCAGATGCTTTAAGCAGGAAGTCAACAGGTAGTATAGCAATGCTGATCACTTCTCAGGTGCACATCCTATAGGATCTAAAAAGGTTGGATGTCGAGGTATGGCTACATAAATCTGAAGCCCTACTCACTGCTCTTAGAGTGCAACTTATCTTGATTAATAGAATTAAAGAATCACAGATGGATGATTCAAAACTCCAAAAGATTAGAGATTGAGTGCAATCCAACATGACATTTGAATTTAGAATTCATGAGGATGGAACCTTAAGGTTTGGCAATAGGTTATGTGTTCCAAATAATGTAAAATTAAAAAAAAAATATGATGGAAGCTCACAACTCTATCTACATAGTACATCTTGGAGGTACAAAGATGTATAGACATCTTAGAGAAAATTTCTGGTAGAGTGATATGAAAAGAGAGATAGCTCAGTATGTAGCTCAATGTTTAATGTGTCAACAAGTGAAAGCTGAGCATCAGAGACCTGCAGGACCCTACAATACCAGTTTAAAAATAACAATACATAACAATAGATTTTGTTATAGGGTTACTAAGGACTCTTAGAGGATATGATACTATTTGGATGATTGTGGATGGGTTGACTAAGTCAGTGCATTTCTTATCCATCAAAGTCATATTTTTTTGAAAAGTCTAGCCAAGTTATACATAGATAAAATTATGAGATTACACGGCACTCTAGAATCCATTGTGTCTGATCAGGATATGGAATTTATTTCTCAATTTTGAAAAAGTTTGCATCAGGCCATGAAGACTAAGTTAGAGTTCAATACAGCCTTTTATCCTCAAATAAATGGATAATCAGAGAGAACAATTCAAACTTTAGAAGTTATGTTGAGGGCATGTGTGATAGATTTAAAGGAATCTTGGGATGAATACTTATCCTTGATAGAGTCTGCATATAATAATAGCTAGCATCCAGATGGCTCCCTTTGAAGCTCTATATGGAAGAAGATGTAGGACCTTTGTATGTTGGGATGATGTTGGTGAGAGAAGACTTTTGGGATCAGATATTATTCAACAAATAGTGGATAAAATCTAGCTTATCAGAAACTAAATCCTCTCAGCTCAAAGCCAATAAAAAAGTTATGTTGATAATAGAAGGAGAGAACTAGAATTCTAAGTGGAAGATCACGTGTTCCTCAGTGTGTCCCCCACTAAAGGTGTGATGAGGTTTGGAGTTCATGGAAAGCTAAGCCCTAGATATATGTGTCTCTTCAAAATCTTAGAAAAAGTTGGAGTCATTGCTTACCATCTAGCCTTACCGCCCTCTTTTGTTGGAATACATAATATTTTTTATATCTCCATGTTAAAAAAATATGTACCAGATCCTAGTCATGTGGTAGAGTTTGGACCACTTCAACTCAGAGAGGATTTATCCTAGGAGAAACCACCAGTACGAGTCATTGATAGAAAAGATCAAGTTTTGAGATGATGCACTATTTCTTATGTCAAAGTTCAATCGAGCAACCATGCAGAATGAGAAACAACCTAGAAACTGGAGGAAGAGATGCGAGCCAAATATCCCCACCTATTTTTCAATTTAGATATATCAAATTTCGAGGATGAAATTTTTTATTAAGAGAAAAAGAATGTGAGAATCAGTCTTATGGACCGATTCAACTCGAAGCTGGCACCCAATGCCGACTTCACTAAAAAAAAGAAAAAGAAGGAAACCATGGAGACCGAGGGGGAGATGGAAGTCATGATTGACTGGAATAGGGAATCTTGTTCCAAGTCGATCCGTGCCGTTAGGGGACGCATTTAGATGAAACACGTCGGTGAGGACCAGCCCTATCCGAGGAAGAAGAGCTTATCTCACCCCATCCCTCCTCTATTTAAACCCTAGATCTCTCCCTGGAACTCTTGCAATAAACCCACATCCCCCTTCTTCCCAATCTCTGGTGGCCATCACATGATCGTGCCGAGCACTGCATCCCTCCTAAAAACCCTAACCCTTTTCCTAAAAATCCTAACTTACCTATGGAAAAGGATTTTCAATGGGAGAATCATTGATTTCTGCCACCGATTGCTACTGTCACCACCACCATGCCGTCTTCGATAAGCCCATCTTCTTGTTTCTTCTTTCTAGTCCTAGGACAAAGCATCCTTTTCTCGGTGGAATCCTTGGTCAATCGTTGTCTCCTACCATCATCGTGCTGCCCTTCTCAACCGATCATTCGGGCTACCTCACCGTCGGCCCCCCATCCTCTAGTCGTCCCTTGTGACAACTTGAGAGAGAGACCATGGATTTCGGTTTTGGGAGAAATAGAGGAAAGAAAGAAAGAAACGAATTAAAGAAAGAAAGAGAGAAAGAGAAAGAGAAAGAAAGAAAGAGGGAGGGGGGAGAGAGAGAGATGGTTTAATTGGTTTGAACCCAATTCAATTAAGTTAGGTCAACCCAAGTCATGACACGGATCTAATTTAGGGATTGATTTAAATGTAAATCCAAACCTTGACCTACGTCAAGCTAGATTAAAGATCTTTCTATTTATTATAAGTTTTTTAGAATTAAAGATCAATAAAATTTGTTTGATGTGCTAGAGCCTTCAACACTGGAAGAATATTGGATCTAGAGATCAATTTGAGAGAATTATAGGATTTTGGATCTAATCAATAGAATTTTTTTTAATCTTTTTATTTATTTATATATATGTACGTGTTTAAAAATTAGAATTTTATATATAAAATAATTAAAAATAATTAAAATTTAAAATTATGGATTTATTTATAAAAAGTGATTGAGAAAAAAAATTGAATCAAGCATGATGATACTTTTACATATTACAATTTTGAAAGAGAGAATTTTGCTTAAAATTACATGATCTCTAAAAAGAAAATATATTTGTTCATCGATGTATGAAATCTTGAATAAAAATTATTTTTATTGCTCTTTCAGATTATATGAAAATTAAATTGATACTGTTATAAAAAAAATAAATATCTTTATTTATGAAAAAATTGATTGTGGTAAAATTATGAGAAAAAACTCTTTAGTTAGACTATGATCTGGTATAGTCAACGTAACTGATCGTTGGTCACACATCAGGAATATGTTTCTTCTTGACCTAGCCAGTCGGGACTGATCATTGGCGGAGTTAGTCCTTCTGGGCTAGCCAATCAAAATTGATCGCTGGCATACGTTGATACATCACGTATTTCTTATTTTAAGATTAATCTCTTTGCATTATCATGGGACAAATCATGTCCATATGAACTAGAGCTAATTTTTTTTTTGGTAAATGTCGGTGGATCGAGTATTCTATATTTAGGAGCTAGTCTCTCCTGCGCCTTGTGATGGGGCTGATCGTGGCCGTAATCAATAAAGATTGAGAGATGAGTTTTGGTTTATATTGAAATGCATGACATGTTTTGAAAAAAAATTATCTTATTACATAGTATTGATAATTATTATATTTTTTAAAGTAAATATGCTTGATCCCTTAAAGATAATTGGTAATTGGTAACTTATTGAGCTCATAAAGCTTACTCCTTTTTCTTTTTTTTTTTTCTAGATTCAGAAGATTCTATTGGACTGGGGATCAATCAGTGAGAAACATGGGACTTAAACAGTTATTAACTTAGTTACATTCAAACAGACCTATTTTATAAATATTATTTTAATTTTTTATTTAATTTGTTATCCACCTTAGAGATTTTATTATTATTTTTATTTAATATTAGAAAAATTATTTTTACCACTGCTTGAATTATATTGTGATAATTAAATGTTAGTAAAAGCCTTGCATATTCGAGAGGATTAAATTCTAAGAATGTGCGGCCATCTATCGTGAGCCTAAATTGAGTCATTGGGTCGGGACGTGACACATCTCCTGCATATGTTTTAAGAAGATTTCCCTTGACAGATCATATAATCTTTACGTTATGAATTTAAAGACTTGTCATGTTGTCATCCTTCTACCATTAGGCTGCAAAACTAGGAATTTTGGCAGGGCAAAAACTACATGGTACGCTTGGTTCTGACTGATTTGGTAAGGTTGGGAGCAGGGTGAATTCAGAGTATCAGCTCTTTAGGAGAACTGAAGTCTTGATGCTGATGGCTGTCGCGCAGAGATCTTGGTAATTTTTGTGAGGAGAAGAATATAGAGATTTTTTAAAAATATTATTATTTAAATATTAATTTTTAAAAATATTATATTTTTATTTTTATTTTCAAAAGTATCTTAATTGAGATGACTAGGATGCCATGTATTGAAACCGCATATTGGATATGCGAGTTTAACTATGAACCCGCTCATCCAACATATGGGTTTGGCTTGCATGGCTTTTGCCCAACTCAAATTTTAAAAATAGTCACAAAATAAACCTGCATGTTCAACATGTAGGTTTGTTCAATTCTGAACCTGCATGTTGAACATGCCACTTCATTAGTTCCTTTTAAACATGCATGTTCAACATAATTTAAAGATAGAAAGAAAAAATGAAAAAAAAAAATTAATATTTTTTATTATTAATTTAAAAATATTATTTATGTAATATTATATTATTTTTAAATATTTATTTTTTAAAAATAATAATAAAATATTATTTTTTAAAAAAATATTATTTTTTTAAAAAATATTATTTTTTTAAAAAAAATATTATTTTTTAAAAATAAGTTATTATTAAAAAATAAAATATTATTTTAGAAAATATGTTATTATTAAAAATAATAAAACATTATTTTAGTAAATATTATTAAAAATATATTATTATTTTAATAAAATAAAAAAATATTATTTTAGTAATAATAATAAAATATTATTATTTTATTAATAATATTATTTTTAAAAATACTTAAAAATTCTAGATTGATTTGATAAGTGAAGTTACTAAAATAATAATATAGATTAAAATAATAATAATTTTTATTATTAATAAAATAATAACATTTTATTATTATTACTAAAATAATAATATTTTTTATTATTGATAAATAATAATTTTAAATTAATAATAAAAATATTAATTTTTTACTTTTTTCCCCTCCCTCCCTAATTTTTTTTTTCTTTTTCTATTTTTTTTTGTTTTCCTCCTTTCCCTTCCCTTTCTCACGCAGCACCCTTCGCCCCTCGACACACCCACCGTCGCCCTCTCCTCCCCCCCACCTCCCTGACGGCAGCAAAGCCCGCACCCTCCGGCCCCCAAAAAACCCTAGGAAGCCCGCATCACCACCACCACCCTTCCCCTCCCCCCTCCCGCCTCTGGAACTCGTACCCCACGCCCCATATGGCTCTGCCCGACCACCACCACCCCCTCCGTCCTCCGCAGCCCGGCACCGCCGCCATCCCCCCTCCCATCGGTGTCCCATTACCATCACTTCATAATGCTCAAGCAACATCTTGGATTTTACGGTCAAGGCAATGATAAACATCAGGAATCTTGAAAAAGTCTGGCATTGCTGCCATCCGCCCTCCCCTCCCTAGCCTTGGACAACGATAGTGCGAGGTGCTGGAGGCGCCCGGGGCCAGGGAGGGAAGGGGGACGGTGGCAGCGCCGGGCCATGGAGGATGGAGGGTGCGGATGGAGGGGGCACTGGGCCATGGAGGACGGAGGAAGGTGGTGGTGGTCGGGCAGAGCCGTACGTGGTGCGGGATGCAGGTTCCGTTGGAGGGGGGAAGAGGGTAGGGTGGTGGTGGTGATGCGGGCTTCCTAAGATTTCTCGGGGGCCGGAGGGTGCGGGCTTTGTCGCTGCCAGAGGGTAGGGGGAGGGGAGGGCGGCAGCAGGTGGGCCGGGGGACGAGGGGTGCTACAGGAGAAAGAGAAGGAGAAGGAAGAAAACAAAAAAAAAAGAAAAAAAATTTAGAGAGGGAGAAGGAAAAATTAATATTTTTTATCATTAATTTAAAATTATTATTTTATTAATAATAAAATTATTATTATTTTAGTAATAATAAAATTTTATTATTTTATTAATAATAAAAATTATTATTATTTTAATGTATATTATTATTTTGGTAACTTCACTTATTGAATCAATCTAGAATTTTTTTAAGTATTTTTTAAAAATAATATTTATTATTAAAATAATAATATTATTAAAATAATAATATTTTATTATTATTACTAAAATAATATTTTTTTATTTTTATTAAAATAATAATATATTTTTAATAATATATACTAAAATAATATTTTATTATTTTTTAAATAATAATAATAATATATTTTCTAAAATAATATTTATTTTTTAATAATAAATAATTTTTTTAAAAAATATTTTTTAAAAATAATATTTTTTATTATTTTTTAAAAATTAAATATTTTAAAAATAATATAATATTATATAAATAATATTTTTAAATTAATAATAAAAATATTATTTTTTTCCTTTTCTTTCTAAATTATTTTGAACATGCATGTTTAAAAGGAACTAATGAACCAGCATGTTCAACATGCGGGTTCTGAATTGAACCAAACCTGAACATGCAGGTTTATTTTGTAATCATTTTTTAAATTCAAATTGAATGGAGGCCATACAAACCAAACCCGTATGTTGGACATGCGGGTTCATAGTTGAACTCGCATGTCTAACATGCGGTTTCATCCTACTCATTTTAACTAGAATACTTTTGGAGTTAAAACTAAAAATATAATATTTTTAAAAATTAATATTTAAATAATAATATTTATTAAAAAAAATTGAAGAACATAATTAACCATACGAAGAAAGAGCATTATTTAATGATTGACCCGCTATTCAAGATTGCCAGGCTGGTTAAGTTTTGTGGTAATTTGGCATCAGAGAGCATGACGTTTGAAGGTTTGGCCGGTCAGTTGGATGGCAATCAGTTTGTCTGTTTTTTTGTCTCCAGGTGGGGAAGTCTGAAAAGAGAAGGCTGGACGACCGAGTGAGGGATAAAAAGAGCCTATAAACTCCGTAACCTTGGGTTTTGCAGATATTGGAATTACCTCGTGTGGATTTTGTCAACAACTTATTTCTTTCGTCTTCTTTTCTCCTTCTGTTGTGGTCTGGCCAAGCATAGGCAGGAGGTATCTCATGAACAGGGTGATCAAGCATCCAGATAGTCTTTTAGTTCTCTAAAAACTGTCTCATTTGATAAATAATTTATTTTTTAAATTTTAATTGATAATTAAACTGATGTGTTCGTATTATTAGCAAAAATCATATCTTATATCCATCTCAGAAAAAATAAATAATCCATCGAAACTTTACTGCATGTTTTGTTATTTTACTTTCATTTTCATATTCAGTTTTTCGATTTGCGTGACGACCGTGCCTTCTCATTTTTAAAATGGGACAAAGAAAGATAGCAGACTTGTGAAATTAAAGTTGTCTCCCCAATGAAGTCGCATTCTTTTTTAGGATCCACGATCCTCCATGCTGCGTATTTTATACTAATATAATCTTAAATAATCTTCACATTATTCAAATCAAACAAGATGCGATGTTTGGTATACAAAACATGCTGTGTATGGTATACAGCATCCTTGGTAGATAACGGTTCATCTCCACGGGTGATAAGGCGGCCAACTGCTCTTTTTTAGCATGGCAATTTTATCCAATTTATCGTGAATCGGTTCCATTAAATTCGAGATGAATATAAATTTTTAAAAAAAATTTAAAATAAATTTTGATCGAATATGAATAATAATATATTCTGATCCGAGATCATCTTAATACATATTTCTCATTCAAAATTATGATAATTTTATATTATTTATATATATTTAATTTAATTAATTTTTTTATATATTCGATTCGATTTGATTAGCATCTTTATTTAATTCTATCCGATCCAAGATGGATATGGGATAGATATGAATATAAAATTTTTATTTACAAGATGAATATGAATATGAACTGATTCAATTTATATTGGATCCAACGTCAATCCTTTCATTTTTTTTTATATATCTAATTATATTCATTCTTTATTTATGGTTGAAATTTTTTAAAGTTTTTTTTTTTTTTTTTTTCTAAATTTTAAAATAGTAACACAATCATATTATTGTAACTACAGCAACATTACCGCCACTAATACGTCCTCTAAACATCTATTGAATTCTACGTATCCTCCGTTATTTCCTTTACAAACGGAAAAGAAACGCATAAAAAAGATTGCCAGACCATGCTCTCTTTCTGTCATCAATGGTGTCTCCTTTCTTCCCTTCTCCGTCCGCCGGGCCGTCGTTCTCCCTCCGACCGGCGTTCCCACCACCACCGGTGGCGCCGTCATCTGGTCTGGCCTCCGATTCGAGCTTGTCGCCGGTTGGATTACATTCGGGGAACTGGCGGAAGAGGAGGAGCTCTTGGCGGAAGAGGAGGGAATAGAAAAGGGGACGGGTGGTGGGGAATCGATCTCATGGGAGGGTTCTCTCCTTCCTCGTCGCATCTCTGACGCCCTGGAGAAGATAGTAGCAGGATTCATCTGGTTAGTTCTTCTCCTCTTGATCTAATTTTGCTTGCTTTTCCTTGGTTTTCTGGTGGAGCTCCTCGAATATTGTTGGAAAAAAACTATCTTTTTGGGTTTGTTTGATTTCTTTTCTGGCAAAGAGACATTGCGTCCGATGAAAACTTTACACAGCCTGTAATTGCAAGTTCGAATTTGGGATTCATTTACTAAGGGCGGAACTTTGTAATTCAACAAAAGAAGTTCCAAATAGTTCTAAAGAACAAATATCTGTGAATGTATTCGAACCTTTTTTTTTTTTTTGGTAGGAGAAAACTTTTTTCCTCATTATTTCGGGATTTAGTTGGGAAAAGAGAGATTTTTGATTGAAAAAAATTGAGTAGAAAATCTTAAGTTGTACAAGGCAACCCAATTGTAGACTAAGCAAATGCCATGAGATAAATGAGGGCTTAAATGAGAGGCAATATTGATGGGATCCGTTTAAGTCAGAAAAGGTGATAAGAAACACTAATAATTCCAATCTAGAGGGAGATACTGATGGATAAAAGGAATCAAGCTGACCATCCAATCAAGCTGGCCATCCAATGCAAACTAAGTGAAGACAATTGTTAGATGTTATAAACCTAAACCACCCGCACCAGAGAATAAAACCATAGCTCCAGTGGCAAAACAAAAAGCAGCCCGATGACAACTCTCCAAAAAGTACTTCTAAAAAAAATCAATTTTCAGAAATTCTTCTTTCAATGAGAAGTTCTTGTTTGATCTAAAGATTGAGAGGGCCCTTTGCTTCAAGAACATCATATGTTTCTTTTGCCTCTCCAAACTACAACTTCAACTTGCATAGGTGATAAAATTAGAGCGAATAAACGATGCAAGTGAATCTGCCTTTCAGAGGTCCTAGAGAATCCTTCCTCCCCCTCCAATGCCCCCCTCCCCCACCTTGAAGACAAACCTAGAGCTATGTGACAATTGGGAGGTCCCAACCCTGAAAAACCCTCATATTATCTTTCTGGCTCTCCATGTCATTCTAGTTTGACCGTGCAGACCTACCTTTGATCATGAAAGAAGCTCGAAGCATTCTACATGGTTATGGAATATTAGGAATACATGGAAGAAATTATTACAGGGGCTACAATTGGGCGATAATAGATTTGAACCTGAATTGAACATGGCAGAGAAATAAGGTTCGAGCTACAACTCAAACTCAAAAACAAGTCTACTATTCTAATCCAAACTCTTCTAAGTTTTTATCTAGTACTTGCATTTTTTTTTCTACAATCCATTTGCAACTTTTGATATCAAAGTCCATGCACTTTGGGTCCATTCAACTATAGCAAAACTTTCAAACTCCTAAAATGGGTGCATTTTTTGTTTTATACCATTCCCAAATGGTTGTCGGCCCCCTTTTATATCCCAATAATTTTCTTGCTCTCTATCATGACATTTATTATCTCTAATCCTTTTGAAGGAAGGGTTCTTCTCTTTCTTGTCTTGTTGTCGCTTCTTAACTATTTTCTTTAAATTTTCATGTAAAAATAGTGAAATTTGATTGCCCCCCCCCAAAAAAGGGATTGTTCTTGACTTCTTGCTTAAAATACTACTTCCTTTAACTCTGAAATTGAATTATGAGGGTTCCTTTCACACTTGTCCACCAAAACTCTCCCTGACCCATCAACATTGCCCTTAAGTCAAGCCCTAATCCTTTTCTTTTGGTTGAAAACCTAGTTTACTTGCAATTAGGACTGTCAAACAAATGAGCTCTTCTTGTCTTTTTAAGCAGCTCATTTTGGCTTGGAAATTTGTCACAAATTCAACTTGCTTGTTGAGCACCTGTTTGGTATCATTTATATGTTTTTTTTTTTTTGGCTTTTTCAAATGTAAAACTAGAAAACCAAGGCAATAAAGATGTTTGGTGAGGCATTTTGTTTCTGTTTTGAAAATACAATCTCAATTTTTGAGAAAAATGAAAGTTGACTAAAAGTGCATTCACTTTTGTGAAAAGAAACTCGTGAACGGTTTTTGTTTTCTAGTGCAACCATGACTCATTTTTGATTACTTTGTTCAATGCCCCATCTCCTCTTTACCACTCCTATTTGCTTCTCTTTCCCAACCCCACTCCTACGAAGTTCTTCATGGTGATGGTGAGGTTCCTTTGAGCTTATACCAAGGGGAAAGTTTCTACTATTTCCATCTCTTTGGCTAACCACTGGCATCAAGGTACTCTTTCTTTTCATCCTTTTCCTTTTTCTCTTTCTCTCCTCCTCCTCCTCCTCGTTTCCTTCTTCCCCTCCAATTATGGTTAGATCTAGTTCAACTCTAGGCCTTATCCACTGCTAACTCTAGTTCTACTCTTCTTCTCTTCCTCCTTTTCATTCCTTTCTTTATAATCAACCAACCATGGTCACATCTACGATGTATCGGGTCTCTCAACCCGTATAGGCCACATATCACATCCTCCATTCCCTCCCTTCAAGAAAAGGGAAAGAAAAATCCTATTCAACCACATTCCTACCTCTTGTTCTCCTCCCATTTTTTTCTTTCTCTTCCCCTTCTTTCTTTCCTTCAGCAATTACTATTGTATTTTTACTATTTGTTAATTACTCATTTCCTACTATTTGGACAACCTTGCTAAGTCAAATACAGATCTATGCTCTAACCCATTGCTAACCCTAGATCTCTTCCTCTTCATCTAGCCATGGCCAGATTTGGCATAAATCTAGTCTCTCAACTGATATAGGCCAAGATCCAGTCCTCCTCCTCTTCTTCCCTTCTCCTCCATTCCCTCCCTTTGAAGAAAAAGAAAGGAGAATCTTATTCAACCAGATTCCTTCCTCTTTTCCGCCTCCCATTCTTCTCTTTCCCTTTCCCTTATTTTCAGTCTTTCCTTAAGGGCAATCATTGTAGTAGTTGTTACCATTTATTTGTTGTTTGTCTTTCCTACTGTCTAGAAAGCCTGGCTTCCATCCCATGTAAATTTTGTTGAAATGTTTGATTATTTCTTTAATGTACTTACTATGTTAACTTGCTTGTGAATGTGTTTTATTCTTGTTTTATAATTCTTGTTAATGATCTAAGGACATTTCGCACCCTTAGATCCAAAGAAGATCTTATACTAATTTAGAAAGAGAGCATAAGTTTTACATTGGAAAGTATAAAGAATTTAGGGGAAAAACGTGAATCATAATGGTAAGTTCCAACCACAATATCCTTTTCACTGTTTATTGTTTTTGTTCATTAGGGTGGTCTGATGAAAATATGATTTTTCTGTATCATTTATGTATACTTGATACTTAGGACTGAAATAGTAAAATATTTCTCTAATGTAGATTTTCAACCTAGGTTTGATTGAGAGATTGCCGGTGATTTAATTGCTCATGACTTGAATAAAAAGCTTTAAAAGTTGAATCTGAATATAGGTATTACAAAATACATGTTGTTTGAGTTAGTAAACTCATGGTTTATTTGATTTTTTAAACTTTCTGTGGATGTAAATTTACATATACATTTGGAATTATGGGAACATTTATGATTATTTGATTTGAGCTTTGACATAAGAATGCAGCTATTGTTTTATGTAGACACCTGCACATTCCTTTGGTCTTAGAATAGCTAGCTTCTTATATTGTGGATATGTTTAGAGGATATAACTATTCATGCTCTATATTGGATCAGTGCTGTTGGTTTTAGTTTTGCATATGTTGATTTACACTGCAAGAGCAGATTCAAGTAAATGTGACACAAAGCCAATCATGTCATTTGGCCGCCTAAGTTCAAGATAACATAGCAAATGTTATATAGGAATGGGAGAGTCAAAAAGAACAATATTTGATTTGAAGTTTCATTTGGACTTGCATCTAGACTTTTTGATGTTTTTATGGACATTACTAAAGCATGGTTATCTTTCTATAATATCTTCAATGATCATTGAATTAGATTTGTTACAAATCATACATATGAAATTTATTTGCATAACATATAAATTTTATGCTTTAGTAGAATGACCAGGTTTTATAAAATGGTGGAGAAATACATCTATATATGAATTTTTATTTCATTCTTGCCAAACTTTTTTTTTTTGTTTTTTTATTATGAAAAACAAAAAACATCAGTGACTTCCAAACATGTATTTATTGTCTGAACTAAAAAAGAAACATAGTTCTGTTTTTAGGTTTTGAAAACAAAAACTGAAAGTGATGCCAAACACAACCTTGGTAAATGGGCTGAGCTAGAGTTTGCTTTGGCTCCAATGGTGGAATCAGATGGATGATGGGGAGATCATACCCCCTAGCTTCATACTCTTCCGATATAATTGGTACATGGAGATCACTGACCCATCTCCCCGCCCAACACCCCCCCCCCGCCCAACACCCCCCCCACCTCCTGTTGAACATTCTGTCCTTCCTCCTCTCAACTGTTTGCTCTCAACTTCCACTCTCTTGTGCCTATTCCTTCTTTCTGCCTTATTTAAGCAATACCATATGGACCTAGCATAGAGTCACCCAAAAGACTCCCCCCTCCACCTCCCCTGCACGACCAGAGAGAGAGAGAGAGAGAGAGAGAGAGAGAGAGGCTTATGCATTAACCTAATTATGAGATGTTAACATCCATAATTGGTTTGCAAGGTTTTTTTTTTTTTTTTTTTTCAATCTTAATATTCATCGATGTTGGATATTGATGGGAGAGACCCTGACACCATGAAACTAATAAAGAAACTGTATTCCTGCTCCCTGAATCTTTCCATGTCAGGTGGTGAATGTTTCTATTAAGCTAGAAGATTGGCCAATGTTGTCTTTATGTGCAACCAACATCCAAGAAATATTGCCAAATCACTTGTACCCCTCTTGCTTCTTCTCTTATTAGGCTCTAGCAGTAAGGAAATCAAGTTCCCACCATAGCACCCATATAGTGTTGAAATGATTCCATCATCACTTATTCCCAATTTAAGTTTATTCTTTTAATTACCAAAAAGCCTATTCTCCTGGTTTGGTTTGCAACCATAGGTTCTTAGAATTTAATTTTTTAAATTTTCTTTCATCTATGCACTACTAGATTCTTGGTTTAGTTGAACATTTTAGAATATATCAAAAATATATTTTGGAGCAAAGTTTCGCAGTCTCAGTACCAGACTCCATATCGGTAAAATCTTACTATAGTGTCAGTATATGGTATAGTACAGTACGTCTGTGTCGGTATATGGTAGTTCGGCGTACCAGTATGATACAGTATGGGAGGTGCCAAGCAGTTCGATCTGATACGGAATTCCATGTTTTGGAGAAAACAATATCCCCAAATTATACCCCCTTTGAAATTTTTATTTATCATCAAAAAACAATGATATTATTCTCTTAAATAAATGTAAATATTTAAAACTAACTTTAAAATAAAAAATATTTTGAACCTACAACAAAATTTATAATTTTCTATCAAAAATATGAAATTCATAATTAAAAATTATTTAATCCAATGCAAAACAATGAAATTGTTTTTCTATTAAGTAATTTTATATTATTAATATTATATTAATAAGAGACAAAAATGATTAAGTTATTATAATGTGGGGCACAAATCAAATTTCCTGTTGTTGGTTTGCTTGTCTTATCTGAGCTCAAATTGAAATAAGTCATTAATATATTATATATTATTTTAGTTATTATTTTTATATAAAATTTATTTTAATAATATAATTGTTAAAGTCTAATGTAATTTATATAGAGAATTATGTATTTCAACTATAATGTGGACATGTAATTGTGAAATTTAGCTCAACAATATATACTTATTTGTACATCTACATCCACATTTGTGTTATTTGTATTTATATGTATATGAGCTCATGTTCTTACTAGATCTCTTAAATGAAACTGTCTGTGAGCAGCTCGAGTTTAGTTCAAAATTAGATAAACTAGCTGTAGCTTTGCATCAATTCCAAAAGAGCTGAGCTTGAGCTAGGCTTGGCTCGCTCAGCCTCTGTTTGCTTATACCCTTACCTGTGACCCCAGTGACAATATTCTTCTGATCAGTTAGTATTGAACAATTATGCTTGATTTTTTTCGCTAGAGGATACCTTTTCTTAATTGTATTGCACTTTATCAATGAAAAGCAATTTTTAATAAAATCTACGGCTTATTTCATAACCAATTCATGATTTTATTAGTATATTGTGAGTTTTGAAACTTGCTCCTTAATTTTATTGAATGCCAGACATTTTCCCTTGTTAACATGTTCCTATTTCTTTTCAAATACTTTAGTGTGTTGGAGTTGGATTTGTTCTATATGGTGTTTTATCTTTCAGAATAAGCATTTGTTAAATTTTTCATTATTTTGTGAAATAGCTCGTTGTGCTTCTCTGGTGATCAACCTGGCAAACTGCTGTTGTAGGTGAAATTTTAAGACAGCGTTATCACTTATCAGTTTGCTTGAGGTAAAGGAAGTGCAGATTCCTTTTTTGCATAGGTATCATGGGTTCTCATGTGGTGACACCCAAAGACGTACTTGAATCATTAATGAGTGATGGCACATTTGATGCCATTAGACTGAAGATTGTTAATCAGCTAAAAGCCAATGTAAGTCCAATCCCAACTTTGCTTATTGAAATTCAATATTCAATGCAAAGACATATCAATTTTTTTTTTCTTTTTGATGGATGGAGCCTTAGTTTCTTATTATGAGGTATGTATTGGTTTTATCATGGTATTCGCCTAAAGGGAGAGTACATGAATTTAACTTTTTAACTAGTAAAACTAGTGCCTGTCATTGCTGTACCAGAAAACTAAATATTGTGGAAAGCATGTAATCTTTTTTGGATATGTAGGAGATAATTGTTGGGACATCAGGAAAGTCTTCATGTATGATCATGATCATGGATTTTATCAACCACAGGAAGTCACATACAGAAAAATTTGCTTATAACCATGATTATAGACTTTATTGAACCGCAAAAAGGAAGATGAATCCTGAACCCTCCCTCCACCAAAGGAGAAAAAAGGAACCTCTCCCAGAGCAATATGGGATTCAAATGTTAGGCCAACCCAGAAAAATGAGCATCTCTACTTTTGGATGAATTGGCTAAGGGGCATCTAGGCTAGCCTCTGAACCTTTTTTTTTTTTTTGAGGAAAACTAGCCTCTGAACAAGAAAGAAATAAATGCAACAAACTTTGTTGGAACTTTTTGTGAAGATCCAACCCATTGATTTCCCCATCTCTTTTCACATGCTTTCATTACTGTTTAATCAACCTATATTTGTTTAAATTGAAGATCACTCATACTCCACATTTCTGAAGTTTTGGAATAGATCTTAGGTCTTAGCTCATATGACACTAGTTCCTTTTGACCTGATGTTGGAAAGCAAATGTTCAAATCCTCATCAATTCCTAAACCCACTCAGTGGCAGCAGTCTCCTTGAAGACAAGTTTGTGAAGATAGAAGGCTTCCATTCTAGATGACCTTGGTTTGCTCCCTCCATTGCTAGTTGGACATGCTGTAATTAGATGGTAGCCAAGATAGATGTTATACATAGAGATTGAGAAATAATGTTTTTAGGCAACTAAGCAAAGGCCTTGATAAAGTCTTTCAAGCTTATTTGTCCAAGGGCATTGGATCAAGTTCATCATAACTAAAATTTATTAAATTATTTAGGAGACTCATCATCCTTACATCTTGGCAGCTCGTGCATCTCCTATGTATTGAGATCATAACCATAAGCCCATAACTGTGGAGCCATGTTCTGACAACAGGGAGTTGGTTTTGTTAAATCCTTATTTCCCAATCATTCTTATTAGGTGGTTCAACTTATATGATTGCAAGCTTTCCCAAATTCTCTATCACAACTCCTATCCATGTTACTTAGGTGATGGTAAACATTTTGGCAAAGATTCAGTTCACCAAAACCTCCTTGTATTTTTGTTATACATGCCCATCCTACCTTAGGTCTTGTTTGTTAATGTGTTAAAAGCAAGATCTGAGTCATCAGTAATCCGGCATGGTATTTTGACCTATTTGAGTTTTCGAAGTTACACTAATAACTTGTTTTGTTGTCCATAGGTTCAAGTGGCATCAACAACAGATTTTCAGCCATGACCCAGTTACAAAGTCATTGGCATCCCATATATCGCCCAAGAGTTGTTTAATAACTTGTTTTGTTTATTAATGTGCTAATGAAAGTGTCTTGTGCTGGCTTACATTGCATACTTCATTATCAATTTATGCCTGAACTAATAATTCTTCTAGGAGACATTAAATCCTTATCTCCCTGTCAAAATAGCCACAAGCATCTCTTTAGTTGTGCCCTCTGTCTCCTCTCATGGTTAGCCAAGAGCACTCATGAGACACCTGAAACATATGTTCCATGTTTTTTTCTTTTGGCTTTTTTGAGAACCATGTTCCCTTTATGTGCAGCTCTCAAGTTGGCACTAGCACCATGCTGTAGCCACTGGCATCTCTTGCTGCATTCACAATGATACCCACATACATTCCCATGATGATAACAGGAGATTCTGTTGATAACAAGGGGGTGGAGAAAAGCACATAGTTTGGCACTGACTCCCACCCATCAGACAGATGGAGGAGGTCCACCTCAGCAGAAACAATAGCAGTGCACCAAGATGAGATTATGGTAGCAGATGTTATGATAAAAATGGCTGTCCCAAATGAGCAGCCATGCAGAATGCAATGACAGTGTAGTGTGTCCTAGGGAGGTTTTGGAAGCAGACCTAGACTAGTGTTTTATCATTTGTCACTGCCCTAAAATGATTTTTCCCCCACTATCATGCCAACAACATCTTTACCATCATCTTACCTTGGAACATGGTAAGAACCTTCATCGTCTTCTTTTCTTTTAAACTAAAGCCACGATTGCCACAGATGAGATGGCTTAAGGTAGGTGGCATGATAGTGATGGGAAACCTTTTCTGCTACCCCATGCATCTTGCACAAAGGTTCTTCTGTCTAGGTGCTGTGGGAGTGTAGAGGGTTAAAGTAGGAAAATGGGGCTTGATTAAACAGAATGGAGACAGATTTTAGGGGAAGATAGTGTCTGTGAGTTTTCTACATGGTGGTGATTACTGTTGGTTTCAATTCAGTCTTAGGCTAGCCAGTCCCCATCTAGCCTAGTTTGGCTCTATATTGAGCTAATTATAAAGGCCACTATTAGAGGGCTAGCTCTGAGGCTTTGGCTTACCCATGTTTACAGGTCAATTCTATCTTAGCATGGTTTGTAAATTTTAAGAAAACACCTATCAAACTGCCAAGAAGTCTTGTACTTCCTCCTCAGTTGATGACATTCAGCCACTTCTCTTGATATTTTGACAGTTCAAACTGGGCATACAGGCCTGAACACCATGTTTTTAGCTAAACTGATTTTGCTCCAACAGTTGAATATTCAGAACATTGCTTCAGTTGCGTTTGCAAAAAAAACTAATTGCATTTCTTCTTGATTACACCGCAGAAACTAGTACAATAGCTAACAAAAAATTAATAGATCAACAGCCACATGGATGTAATTTTCTTAAATCTGTTTGGAATTTCAATGCAGGAAGAATTAAAAAATAATACAATGAGAATGGTGGAGCAAAGTAGGGTTCTTAATATCCCTGGTGCAGAGAAAAAGACGAAGAGGGAATTGTTTGATGCACTTCGGCAAGAACTTGAGTAAGTAATAGCATTTTTTATTGTGTCAGAAAATTCCATTTCATTAAATTATATACCTAGCATTAAAAATAGGAAGAAAAGGGGCAATTATCCTCTTTTTTCATTTTTCTTTTATTGAAGAAATGTATTTGATCGAAATATATGTCCAGCGATAATTTTCTTTGAAAATGGAGGACGAGAACATGTAATTTGGGGACCAATTAATTCATATAGAAATCATCTCCATTTGCAACCACTAGCTGGTGATCTAAATAAGAATAGTTTTGTATCTTTCTGTTGACTTGGGAGTGTGCCAATCATAGTTAAGAAGGATATGTCTTCTGGGCTTGTGTTCAGGAGGCCAAAAAATAGTGCAAACAATCAGCTTGTGCATGCTATGAAAAATGATTGTTTTTCTTTGATATGTTTTGCTTTAAAAAGGAAATTGCGCAATATTGACGTTATATTTCAGTCTTTCGAGTCTCTTTTTTGAATGCCACTTTAAAAAAAAAAAGTGTTCATGCATTCATATGTTTGTACTTGATAAAAGAAATGTTAATATATATGCAATTATGCAAATTTGTAGAATGCCAGTGCTTGAGGAGACTGCGAAAGCTGTTTGGGAGATGATTCTTGATGACGGTGGCTTGGGGAAGGAGATCAGTGAAACTGTAGAGAGAGTTTACTGCCAGCTGGGTGGCCATGATGTGCCACCACCTCCAACCAGTGCTGCGCAGCAGTCACAGCAGGTGAAACAAAATAAAGAGGGTGGGCAGAAGGTCAAGGAAATAATGTCTAAATCATCATCGAGGAAGAGAGCCCTCCGTCAGATGAGCATGCAAAGAGGAGAAATTGTTACGAAAGGTTTTTGTAGCCACCCTCCAGTTGTATCAGATGATGGTGCGCTATCATCTAGCAATTCAAATGCATGATGAATTTGTAGTGCAGTTTAATATTTGTTCATCAACTGAATGTAGAATGTTGGTAGAAACTTGAAGTAGTGGTGATGTATTTTTCATTGTCGGGTTGTCGAGTTCATTGCAGCTGTGTCTAATATCAGATATTCAAGAACAATGGTCAGTTTGGCCGGCTGAATGTTCCAGTTTGTAACTGGAGGAGTCTTGGAAAGCATAATTTTTCCATTCTTAATTTTGCTTTTTGGTAATTTTTGTTGCTAAAAGTTAAAGGCAATTTTGTTTCCTTCCAGGAGAAAAGAACTGCAGAATGTTTGGAAACAAAATGGGAGCCAAATGGTACTCACAGCTCATATCTTCCGCTATGGGTTGCTATAGAAGTTTATATATATGTTTGGGAGAAATCAGGACTATGCATTTGGGTGGTGTCTTTGGCAATGTCCTAGAGATGGTAATTTAATCTGGCTTGTAAAGGATTCATTTTAGACATAAATAGATTTGGATCATAAATAGATCAATTCATCTAAATTTTTTTATTAAATGGATGGGGTTCAAGATTACACCTTTGACTTGTATAATCTATTTTTAGTTTAATAATTAGGTTGGATTATAATTTGACTAGTTTAACTTTTGTTTAATCTATTCACAACGTTTAATCTGTTTTTGTCCTACCATTTAATTTGTTTAAATTCATCTAATCTATTAAAAATTTACTTAATCTGTTTAACTTATTTAACTTATTTGATTTAATAAATAAATTATATGGGCCGTGTCAATTACCTATCCATATATAGCTTTGGTTTATATCCGAACGTTTGACTTGTTCAAGGTTAGTTTGAATGACTGGCCCAAAATTCTATACATGGGTTTGGGTCAACACAACCACTCAAATCAAGCTTAGTTGAGTCCGTCTTTATAGATACTTAAAGAACCATTGTTGTAAACGAGCCTGAATCTTATTGGAAGAAAAAAAGACTTGCTCTATGGAGAGAAAAAAACCCTCCTTATGAGATTCGGGTCGGCTTATTATAATGGTTCTCTGGGTATTTATAAAGATAAGCCTGATTTAGGTGGTGTATTGGCCCAAACTCAAGATTGTTATGAGATTTTGAGCTCAATTATCCAAATAGGCCTCAAATTAGAAGCATGATGGATTTAGATTGATGAATTTTTTACTGGATTTGTATCGACCCTACCTCATCCAATTGGCACCCCCTAATTTAAAGGAACTTTCTTATAAGGATTTGATTTTTCAAGCTGCAAGATATCACAAATCATATATAAATGTAGATTAAATGAGAATTATCTTATAAAATCATTCTTTTAGAGAAACTTTTAGTAAATGCTCTCATTGTTGCTATTTGAGGTCGATCTTCATATCTTATAACAGCTATGGTTGGAAATGGGCTCGAGTAGGGCCGGCTTTGGATCAGAATATGGGCTGGGTCTGCAAAAATTTAGACTGGAATTGGTCTTGAATAAAGAGCCTTGGAATTATTATTGGCCCAACTCGAGCCCAAGCCAGAAATTTAGGCCCGATTGGAAGTGTAAGTTCAAGCCCGAGCCCAGCCCCATTCAATTCCAAAATGGGTCCATCCTCCGTGTTTAGTTCAAAATTTGCTAAAGAAATCAGTTTATTGACTTTGTTGGTTTCACTCTTTGCCATAATTCTTCTATATTTTTCCTTTTTTTCGATAGGGAAGGTGAAGCTTTATTAAGATGAACATATTATGTTTTCATTATACAAACTAGTGCACTAAAAGGACCCTTAGCCCAATGTTAATTATGTTATAGCTAGTGTTACAGACACTTCATATACTGAAAAGGTCTGACATTATGGGCAATGCACAAGCCTTGGAAAAACTATAGGAATATATATTGTTAGCACTTTGTAACAACACATTACCATCCTGCGAAGATGGGTAAACAGCCATATATTCAAGCTAATAAAATGAAAGATATGGAAGGATAGATGCACAAATAATGCACAACATTGATGTAGAAAGTTGTTCATTAAGTTCGAATCAGTCCAGTTTTTGGCCCAAATGAGTAACTCAGGCTTGCCCAATTGAATTTAGATCGGGCTTTGACTTGGGCTTTAGTCAGGCTTGAACTTTGCAAAAATGTTCCAACAAGCCCAGCCTAAAGCGTGAAAAATAATTTTTAGGAGGATCCAGATCGGCTGTGGCCCAATCTAACCAGATCCATTTCCAGCCCTAATGACAGCTCACCATCTTTGATGTAATTCGAAGCAAAGCTTATTTATAAACGATGCATATTTTTTGAAGTCACCGAGCATTGAATATTAGGAACGAATACAGACCTGGTTCTCACTTTCGTTTCACCAGCTTTATTTTTATCTTAATATTTAACAATAAAAAATTATAAAATAAAAAAAATATTTTGCTCACCATCGGTCAAAAAGTATTCTCTTTCTCAACTTATTTTTTAAAAAATCATACATATTGAAATCATCGATTCAACCGATAATTTAATAGATATCTGACATGTTTCTTTTTTTTTTTTTTAATAAATGAAAGGGGCCGATAGAGGGTGGCACGGAAAAGTGGGGGTGGGAGGGATGGCCACACGATGGGAGAGGTGAGGAGGAGTGGCAGCGCGAAGGAGGCGCGGAGGAGTGGCGGATAAGTCGTGGGTGGTGCAAAAGAAGGGTGGGTGCAGAGAACCCATCGGTAGAGGGAGGGGTAGCACGGGTGGAGGATCCGCAGGCATATGAGATGGAGATAGACTGCTAGCTAGCGTGTGAGGGGCCAGGAGGATGAGTGGAGCAGTGGCCATCGTGCAAGAGGTCGGAGGGTGGCTCGGAGGAGAAGAAAGAAAAAATAAAGAAAAACTAAGATCGTCGTTGTAAAACTTAAAACCTCATTTGTCAATGACAATTCTAAAAGATGCTATTTTGAACTGTAATTTTAGCTAAAAAGTTATTTAAAAAAATTTTCATCATTCCCTCCACCCCACCTCCTGAGTACTCGCCCATCACCATCAACATCCCTGCCTCCCCTCCCCTTTCGTCAATCAAAAAAAAAAAAAAAAAAAAGATAGATTCAGATTGATGATTTTTTTGAATTTACCCGAGATGGGACGAGAGGGAGGGATTTTTTTTTTTAACTGATGGAGGAGAGGGGGTGTCGAGGCTGATGGTGATGGACGAGTACCAAGGGACGGAGGTGGAGGAGGATGGGATTTTTTTTTTTTATTATTGACGGAGGAGGAGGGAGGCACGCGGTGGTGGCGGGGGGGCGAGTACCTAAGAGGTGGGGCGGGAGCGAAGGGGAGGGTGAAAGTTTTTTTTTTTTTTTTTTTTTTTTTTTTTTTTTTTTTTGGCTAAAACCATCATTCGGAATAGAGATTTTTAGAGTTATCATTTTGAAAGGCGACTTTAAGTGATGATCCGTGCCCATCCTACACGCCTGTGGGTCTTCGTGCAAACCCCCGATCTCTTTGGCACTATTGGGGATAAATCCCGCTCCTGCCGAAGCCCGGTCCGACGCTCAGCCCAATATAACCAGTAGCCGCTGAAGAGCTTTAGCGCCAGGCGCCAGGCCGAGCCCCTACCACGGCCGAACTGCCTAGAGGCCGAACTCCCCTGCGCCAAGGTCCGGGCCGAACTGCCTAGAGGCCGAACTCCCCTGCGCCAAGGTCCGGGCCGAACTGCCTAGAGGACGAACTCCAACCGCCAGCCGAACTTCCTGACGGCCGAGCTCCTTGGACTCCAAGCGGCTGGACTTCTTCGGGAGACGGACTCCTCCCAGACGCCCGTTCGGCCATCCGAGCTCCTCCCGGGTTTTCCCTTCAGCCGAACTCTCCTACGAGCCCGAACTTCTTCGGGCCCCACGGCCGAACTCCTTCGGACCGACCCCAGGCGAGCCCATGCAGCCGAACTCCTTCGGACTTCCCACGGCCGAACTCCTTCGGACCGACCCCAAGCGAGCCCGTGCAGCCGAACTCCTTCGGACTTCCCACGGCCGAACTCCTTCGGACCGACCCCAGGCGAGCCCGTGCAGCCGAACTCCTTCGGACTTCCCACGGCCGAACTCCTTCGGACCGACCCCAGGCGAGCCCGCTTGCAGCCGAACTCCTTAGCGGACCGAACTCCTCAGCGAGCCCTGGCCGAACCAACTAGCAACCGAAGTCCTTCAACTGGCCAGCCGAGCTTCTTCGGGCCTCTCAGCGATCGAACTCCTCGGCAATCATCCCTCGGCCGAACTCTACAGATGGCCGACCCTTCAGCCAGCCGAACTCCCCCAGCCTTCCCCCTCGGCCGAACTCTCCTTAGAGATGAATTATCGCCATCAGTGCGACAGGCGACGAACTCCATTGGACGACATGGCTACCACGCTCTGGCAACGCAAAATCCCTGACGACGCCTTCCTCTCCGTACCGGAACTTCCATGCGGCCCACGACTTCGCCAGTATGGCATCCCACCGATCTACCTGACGACGCCTTCCTCTCCGTACCGGATTCCATGCGCCCACGGCTCGTCGGTATGGCTCCCACGATCTACCAGACGACGCCTTCCTCTCCGTACCAAACTCCATGCTGCTCGACGACTCTCTGCCAGACGGCACAGCCGTCACCATCAACTAAGCTCCGCTATAAAAGGACCCCTCCCGACATACTAAGGCTAAGCTCTCTGAACTCTCGACTCTCTAAGCTCTCCTCCGCATCTCTAAGCTCCGGAACTCGTTCCGAGCACTCCATTACTGTTGCCCAGAAGCTAACTTGACCGTCGGAGGGTCCTGCCGGAGCCACCACCCCACCGGTTTCGGACGGGACTTCGTTTTGCAGGTCCCCGACGGCGCCCAGCGGTCTCGATTGCGGCGACCTCCGGCGGCGACGAATTTCTGCACCAACAGGCACCATCCATGGCCCGTCCTGCTGCCATTCCTCCGACCTCCCCCTTCCACCCTCTCGTCAGCTCCCTTCGTTTGCTGCAAAATTTAAAAAAAATGTCAGTATCAATGTGAAATTATCCTTCAATATGGATGATAAGTTGAAAAAAATAATATTTTTAAAATTAAATAATAAAAAATTTCATGTTGATTATCTCATATGTAGGTTTGGATAAAAAAAAAAAATGACATCTTATAAATTATTTTTTTATTGAGCTGATCATCACGAAGGGCGAGCATGGAAGCTCATCCAATGAGTAATATATATATATATATATATATATATATATATATATATATATATATATATATATATATATATATATATATATATATTTTAAGAGATTCATCTAAAGTTTCTGATCATTATTTCATGTATAAGTTTAAATAAAAAAAATATAGCATCTCATAATTTTTTTTTTATTGAATCAAGGATAAAAAAAAATTATATATATATATTTTAAGAGATTCACCTAAAGTTTCTGTTTTTTTTTTTAATATAATTTTATATAAAGATAGATAAATAGATATAATTGTAAGCGACATATGGGTCTCTTTCAAGCACCCTCCCACTGGACGACCGTTCCGGCGGAGACGACATTCTCGATGGCCAAGCCCTCTCTTGTTCAGGTGGCCCCCACCATCTTAGCTTCCCTCGATTTCATCGATTGAATCCGCTGAAACAATTATGTAAACCCCAACAATATTCCTTTCCTTTCTTTAATTCCCCATCCCATCCTCACTTCATGGAGCCATAATCGGCTCATAACGGGGGAGATTTTCTTATTTGTAGAGGGTAAAATAGTCACTCCACTTTCTTCTCTCTCTTCTCAACTCCTTCCCCTTAAAACCCCGCTTCGTTCGCTCCGAAACGAACCCTCCGGTCTCCACTGTGCTCCGACTGTGATCGGAAATGGCCGTCTCCCTTTTCTCCTTCTCCGCTTCTCTCTTGGTGAACCCTTCTCCCAAGGTTCCTCTCCTCTTCCAATCCCTAATTCCTCCCCTCTCTCTCTCTGTGTGTGTGTCGGTTGAATTCTTTCTCTCTCTTTTTTCCTCCATTTTTTGGGTTGATCTGGTTATTGCTAAATCTCTATCAGGTGGGAAGATGGAATTCTTCGGTTATATCGCCCCCAGCTCTCGTCTTGCACCTCAAGCGATCGATTCCAAGAGTCAATGCCGCCACCGGCAATGCCTCTTCATCTCTTGATTCCGGTAAGCTTCTCTTTCTTGCCTCGATTTCGAGCTTAGTTTTCTGATCCCAATTATCTCCGGATTTCAAGATTTCAGCACCGAGCTGGATGCCGTGTCGAGCTTCAGCGAGCTCGTTCCAGACACCGTTGTTTTCGATGATTTCGAAAGGCATGCCCTGTTCCAATATAAATTGTTTTTTTTTTCCCAGTTTGTTTTCCGAAGGTGGTTGTTGGAAAGTTCTTATTTTCTTTCTTCTATTGCATGCAATGTAGGTTTCCGCCAACGGCCGCTACTGTCAGCTCTTCGTTCCTCTTGGGTCTTTGCAGCCTTCCCGACACCAAGTTCAAGGTGAGCTTTCTAAAGTTGTTGTAGTTTGGATGAAATTATTTTGATAAGAAGTTTGATAGGGAAGGATTTTGGTTGCAGAGTGCTATAGAGACAGCACTAGCGGATAGCGAATGCTATGAAAAGAAGAATCCGAGCGAACGTGAGTCATGCTTCTTTAACAAGGTCTGTGCTTGTCTTTTCATCTTATATTGTCATAAAATTTCACAAGTTTGCTGTTTTTGTGGATCATTTATGATGAGAGGATACATAACTCTGTTGATTGGCAGGCTTTGGTGCATGTCGGAGCTGATTTGGCAAAATTAGTCCCCGGGCGGGTGTCGACTGAAGTGGATGCTCGTTTGGCTTATGATACAGCAGGCATCATTCAAAGAGTATGATTAAATTCCTTAGTTCGCTACTCTTATCTGTTTTCTGAAACTAGATTAGAAAGTTGCTGTAGAGTGGATGATTTGGAGAAAAGAAAGCTAATCTTTGCATTCTATTCTAATCTTTATTTTTCTTTTCCTCAAACAAAGAGGATTATGTAATCAGCATGAGCATTTCATTGATGTAACTTGTTTGTGTTTTGGTGAGGATCATTAATGGAAAGCATAATTAAAATTTACTTATTTAGATCATGCCTGTGTCATTTTTAAATATTTGTAAGTCTTTGGATATGCATGCACGAGCAAAGGTTGTCACCTTGGGTGGAAGTCCTTAGGCAGTGGAAAACCTCAATTGCCTAAACAATACCTTTTTGACTAGTTTTTTGCTGGAGAAAAAAAGAAAAGGAGAAGACAAGGAGTAAGAATAAATGAAGTATAAAAGGAAAAGACCTCTTTGGTTGACTAGTTGGTTGCAGTGGACCCTTTGCTTCTCTTCCCTGACCTCCTTGGGCTGGTGGGGTCAACCACACTTGTTCATCAGGTGGGCTGTGGACCTGATTGCTCTCTCTCAGTGCCGCTGGATTCTGATATATCTCAGGAGCCATCTGTCATTGAGATGGTACCCCCATTGAACATGGATCTTGCTTTGGTGCCAGCGGTGGAGATGTCATCCTTGCCCTCTATTTGAGGCTGAAGTTGGGACGTCCGAAGCTCCCTTGCCTCATCGTGTTGTAGGTCCCAAGTGGTGCCTATGACCCAGTGCTCAGTTGGTAGTGAGATCGGCCACTGCCAAGCTTCTTTCCTCTAGGTGGCAGGAGTTGGTGGTAGCTGGGGCTGGATGGAATCTAGGAGGATGCTCGAGCTTCAGTTGTGGAGGAGAAGGACCCTCTCCCACTACATGGTGTTCGTCTTGAAACTCTTTTGGAATTGGGTAGACTATGTGACCTCTGAATCGCTGATAGTGATGCCCAAAAGCAGATTGATCTTCTTCTCCACATGGACAAAGATAGAGCGGTGAAGGGGAAGTGGGAAAGCCATAGAATTCTGATTGGTTGCCGCTAATCCAATCTTTTGAATCTTGGTTAGCTTGATGGAAGGGGAAGTTGTTATCCTTTGGGTGTAGGTTTATTCTTGCGAACTCTATCCTTTCTTCAATCTCAACTTATTTTCTCTCTCTGTACCAGTTGCCCTTTTAGGTATGCAATCAAATTGACAAAATTCATCGAAGTTTTCTTTGGGCTGGTGCGGACACAGCTTCTAGTTGTGTTTGCAAAGTCAATTGGAAAAATGTTTGTCTTCTTAAAGATGAGGGGGGCTTTGGGGTTAAGGATCTCAAGCTCTTCAATAACTCTTTTCTTACTAAGTAGAGTTAGAGATATTTATTAAGTGACTTGGCCCTTTGGAGGAAATTGCTTAACTATTTTTACTCTAAAAGGTTTAAGCTTTCGCCGTGTTGGAGGCCTGGAAAATTGTGTTCTAGATTATGGAAGGACATTGTTGCCTCCCTTCCCCCATTCTGGAATGGATGCAGGTTTCTTGTTGGAAATGGGGCTGCCACTTCATTTTGATTGGATTCTTGGCTTTGCAATGCCAAATGGCTGTTTCCTAATCTCTACAAGGCTTGCAGAACCAAACTTTGCAATGTGGCAAAACTCTAATCATACCACTGTGTTTTGGAACATTCCTTTCTCCAATGTAATGCCTAAGTAGTCCAAAAGGATATTCTTTTACCCTTGCTTCAAGATAAATCTCTCTCCATTGACCTGGATAAGATTTTTTGGCTCCCTGATTCAAAAGGAGTGTTCTTAACTTCCTCATCATATAACTTTCAAGAGAGAAGAGGAATTAAGTGGCTTTTAGCCAAAACCATTTGGAAGTTTTGCACCCCTTCTAAGGTAAAGGTTTCCTTTGGATTGCTCTCTTAAACAAGCTTAATACTAGGGCTATCTTCTTTATCAAGCTTGGCAAATTCTTAGGTAATTGTGGTATTTGTGGCATGGTAGTTGAAATATGGTTCACCATACCATCCCATACCAGGCGGTACAGAGTGTATTGTACCATACTGGTATGCCAAACCGCTCCATACCGACACGGGCATACCGTATCATCTGTCATTGAGATGCTAGCCCCTTTGAACATGGACCTTGTTTTGGTGCCAGCGATGGAGATGTCATCCTTGCCCTCTGTTTGTGAGGCTGAAGTTGGGACATCCAAAGCTCCCTTGCCTCATCCTGTTGCAGGTCCCAAGTGGTGCCTATGAAGTTGGGACATCCGAAGCTCCCTTGCCTCATCCTGTTGTAGGTCCCAAGTGGTGCCTATGACCCAGGGCTCAATTGGTAGTGAGATCGGCCACTGCCAAGCTTCTTTCCTCTAGGTGGCTGAAGGAGCTGGTGGTGGTTGGGGCTGAGGATGGAATCCAGGAGGACGCTCGAGCTTCAGTTGTGGAGAAGGACCCTCTCCCATTGCATGGTGTTCGTCCTGCAACTTTTTTGGAATGGGGTAGACTATGCAGCCTCCGAATTGCTGATAGTGATGGAATGGGGTAGACTATGCAGCCTCCGAATTGCTGATAGTGATGCCCAAAAGCTGACCGATCTTCTTCTCCGCATGGAAAAAGATAGAGCCGTAGAGGCTGGGAATGATTAATGTTCACTTGGTCTTCTCCCTCTAGTATGGCTTCTCCTCTGCTTATTTCCTTATCTTGCTTTGTTAGAGCTCTCTTCAGTTCTGATGTCCATCTTAACTTGGAACGTTTGCAGTTTTGGTGATCCATCTAAAAGGTGGATCGTTAAAGATTTTATCTCTTCTAGCGGTTGTTTTGTGGTTGGATTGCAGAAGTCCAAATTGGACTCTGTAAACCCCACCATTTTTAGATCATTTCTGGAGGAAAGATTGATTCCTGGTGCAGTCTGGATGCCATTGATTCTTTTGGGGGCATTCTCTTAAGATGGGATTCTGGAAGGCTTACTCTTGTTAGGAAGGAAATCCTCAGCTTTTCTATCGCAGTTTCCTATGGATTATGATCTTAAGCCTTTGTTCTGGGATGAGCTTCATAAAATCAGATCAATGTTTCTAGGCCCCTAGATTATTGGTGGTGACTTTAATGCCACCAGAAAACCATTTGAGAGAATCGGAAACCCTCAGCCTAGGAAGGTTACTCTCGGCTTTAATCTCCTCATTAGAGATCTTCTGCTCATTGATCTTCCTCTTAAGGATCAAGATTTTACCTGAAGTAATAGGAGGGGGGAACCTATCTTTGCTAAACTTGACCGATTTTTCATCTGCGAGGAATGCGACCTGTGCTGTCCAAATTCTTCTCAACTTGTCCTTCCTAATTCTTGCTTAGATCATACTCCTTTGAAGCTGCTGTTCGCAAGTTATTGGAAACCTAGGAAATTCTTCCGTTTTGATCATAGTTGGTTATCTTGTGACTCTCTTCCTCCTCTCATGCCAAAGGGCAATCTATCTGAAGATGTGGCAAAAAATCTGGAGCTAAAGCTTCGTAATTCCAGAGAGTTCCTCAAGGGTTGGAGTCTTGATTTCTCGACGAAAAATGACCGTTCTGGAGAAAATTCAATCTCTTAACCGCAAAGAAGAAATGGAAAATCTTACTTCCTGTGAGAGGGAATCTAGGTTCTCTTGGAAGATGGAGTTATTTGATCTTTATAAAAGTGAGGAGATCTATTGGAAACAAAGGGCTAAGGCCAAATGGATCAAGGACGGTGATGGAAATACTTCTTATTTCCATCGAATTGCAAATTTCTACAAAAAGAAGAATTGGAACACATTTCTTTGGTGAAGTTGGATTGGAGATTCTTATATCCTTCTACCCTCTCTCAGCTGAAAGATCTCGATGCACTGTTTTCACTAGATGAAATCAAAGATGCTGTCTTCAGTTTTCCCTGTGACAAGGGTCTGGGCCAGATGGATTTTCAATTATTTTTTTCAGAAATTCTGGGACCTTATAGCTGCTGATATCATCTCTCTATTTCATTAGATGTATGATAGCAATGTGGATCTCTCTCGGTTAAATTATTCTTTTTCCATCTTATCCCTAAAAGGAATGCAGCCTCTTGTCCCTCTGAATTCAGATCTATTAGTATGGTACACTCTTGTATTAAAATTCTCTAAAGTTCTTGCAAGGTGTCTGCCTTCATCAAAGAGAGATCTATTCTTGAAAATGTTTTCTATGCTTATGGAAGTATTCACCATTGCGAAAGAATGAAATCCTTGGGTGCTTTATGCAAATTGGACTTCTCCAAAGCTTTTGATAATCTGAATTTGAACTATCTAATTGATCTTCTTCTTCATCATGGTTTCCCCCGAAATGGTGTGGCTGGGTTAAAAATATTCTTCTCTTTTAAGGTAGCGGTTTGTGCCAATGGTGAATAAGATGCTTGATTCGCCTATAAAAGAGGGGTACGACAAGGAGATCCTTTGTCCCCCTACCTCTTCTCCTTGGCGGTTGATCCTCGTTCGAAGCTCACTGCCAACACCAAAATGGCAAATATCTTAAATGGCATCGAAGAGGGAGAGATTCTTCAATATGCTGACGATACCTTAGTCTTTGCTTAAGGTGACAAAAGTTCCTTTGCTGTCCTAAAATTACTTCTCTATTCCTTTGGGCTACTCTCAGGCCTCTCTATTAATTATTCGAAAAGTCTAGTGGCATCAATTGGTCTCGTTAGCCCTTAGGGGGTGGTCTTCGCTTCTTTGTTGAATTGCAAGGCTTCCTCTTTGCCTATTAAGTATCTTGGGCTTCCTTTGAAAGTGGGAAAGCTGCAGAATTCTGATTGGTTGCCGCTAATCCAATCTTTTGAATCTTGGCTAGCTTCATGAAGGGGAAGTTGTTATCCTTTGGGAGCAAGTTAACTCTTGTGAACTCTGTCCGTTCTTCAATCCCAACTTATTTTTTCTGTCTATACAAGTTGCCCTCTTGCGTTTGCAATCAAATTGACAAAATTTGTCAAAGTTTTCTTTGGGCTGGTGCTGACATGGCTTCTAGTTGTGTTTGCAAAGTCAACTGAAAAATGTCTGTCTTTCGAAAGATGAGGGGAGCCTTGGGTTTATCAAGCTTTTCAGTAACTCTTTTCTTGCTAAGTAGGGTTGGAGATATTTATTAAGTGACTCGGGCCTTTGGAGGAAATTGCTTAACTGTTTTTACTTTAAAAGGTTTAAGCTTTCACTCTGTTGGAGACCTGGGAAATTGTGTTTTAGATTGTGGAAGGACATTGTTGCCTCCCTTCCCCCATTTTGGAATAGATGCAGGTTTCTTGTTGGAACTGGGGCTACCACTTCATTTTGGTTGAGTTTCTGGCTTTGCAATGCCTCTCTCAAATGGTTGTTTCCCGATCTCTACAAGGCTTGTAGAACCAAACTTTGCAATGTGGAAAAACTCTATAATCATGCCACTGTGGTTTGGAACATTCCCCTCTCCAATTTAATGCCCGAGTAGGTAGTCCAAAAGGATATTCTTTATTCCTTCTTGAAGATAAATCTCTCTCCACTGATCTGGATAAGATTTTTTGGCTTCCTGATTCAATAGTAGTGTTCTCAACTTCCTCATTACATAACTTTCAAGTGAGAAGAGGAATTAAGTGGCCTTTAGCCAAAACTGTTTGGAAGTCTTGTATCACTTCTAAGGTTAAAGGTTTCCTTTGGATTACTCTCTCAAACAAGCTTAATGCTAGGGTTGTTCTTTTTGTCAAGCTTGGCAAATTCTTAGGTAATTGTGGTATTTGTGGCATAGTAATTAAAACATGGTTTGCCATACCATCCTATATTGGATGGTACGGGGCATACCGTGCCATACCGGTATGCCGAACCACTCCATACAAATACAGGCATATCGTACCGTACCACATCCTGATACTATAGTGGGATTTCATCGGTATGGGTCTGGTATCAAGTGAACCTTGGTTGAAACCAAAGACCATCTTTTTCTTGGCTACCCCTTTGCTGTTTTAATTTGGGATGTTATATGTACCAAGTTCTTGGTTTGCATTGTTGGGTCGCGGAGCCTAATCCATCCACAAGAAGAGCCCAAGAACCAAGAAGCCTAGAGAAAGCCTAGAAAAAGCCCAAAAAAAGAAAAGAAAAGAAGGAAAAGAAAAAGAAAAGAGGGGAAAGGGGCAGGCGGGCCTAGCCTACTAGCTGGCACGGCCCGATGCTAGCAAGCCCAGCCTGGCGCGGGCCTGCGGCCCAGGCAGGCATGCAAGACCTCGCTGGCACGCGGCCCATCCCCTCACGGGCGTTGTCCTGCGTACGAGTGCGATGCACGTGGCCCACCATAGTCTATGTCGCATGGCGGACCAGCGAGGGCCGCGTGGAGGATGTAGACCCCTAAGGGGTCTACCAATAAAATCATGCAGCCTACGGGATCTTTGAAGGGAAAAACCTAGTTTTTGGATTAGGTTCGTTCAGATCTGATTAGATCAGGAGGGATATTTCAAAAAATTTTTTTTGAGATCTTAATCAGATCTGAGACTCCTCAAATCTGATGCTATTGATCTGATAATAAAAATAAAATAAAAAAAAAAAATTAAATCTAATTTAATTATACTTTTATTTTGAGTAATCCAATTATCTTGTGATAATCCCGATGTTTGTCTGAGGTTCTGGATGTAGCCACGTAAGCGTCTGGCCTCTATCGGTATCCACTCGGACAGGATCTGGAGATCTTCTCCTTCTCAATCAATCCTCCAAAAATCAGATATAGATCTAATCTTGAAGGTCTTCAAAACTTCTTTTGAAGAACTGTCGTTGTCTCTTGCAGCAGTGCTGTCTTCTTCCTTTTCTGGCGCCTTTCACTTGCTTGGATCGCACCTTATTCGTGCCCAAAACCCCTTGGGCGTGGAGAGGAGAGAGAGGATCAGAGGGTGGCGTGGAGGAAGAGAGGTTTTGTGGCATGGGCTAAAGGCAGAAGCATTTTTAAAAACCTAGGCGCAGATAGGGTTTATATAGATCCTGCTGCGTCATGTAGTATCACATCATTCCAGCCAATCACGGTCCTTTAAGTAATTAGATCTAAATCTGATTGGTGGGATGACATCATCTGATCCAATCAGATGAAAGACCCTCAAAACCCTCCTAAGGTGGTGCCAAGACTGGGTCAAACAAGAGTTCTTAGCGCCACAGAGTTTAATCCCCTGAAGCAATCCTGGAGTCCCATCTGTAGGGGACTCCTTTATCCTCATGGGGCGCACGCCTCCTTTATCCTCATGGGGCGCATGCCTAAGGAGGCATGCGCCCTCTTCCTGTCTGCATTTAGCAAGGGGACAAGGCCCCAGGTACTCTCCTATAGGCGCATGAGACATGGGCAGATGTCCAAGTATCTAGGGTCAACATTTGACCAATGTCCGAAAATAGGAATTAGCAGGCGACCGAAAATGGTAGGTATTATTTTAAATTTATCTCATAAATTAAGACAACCTTTTCTGATCTGGACAACCTCCAGTCAGACCAATATGAAGGCCTCTGATTGAGCACAAACTCCTTTGGCTCAGTCAGAGACAACTTTAATGATATTAAAAGAAGAACGTTAGGTTCAATCGAGTGCTAGCACGATTTTCTTGAACCTAATTGAATCTCATTCAGATCAATTGAACTAGATCAGTTCAATTGATGATCACCAGATTCAAACCCTTGTTTGTGTGACCCAGTTAGGTTCAGTTCTGTATGGTAATGGGATATGTCATGATCTCTATCATCGACATCATCGAAACTCCTTTCGATGGATCAGAACTCTTCTGATTCGAACAGCTAGAATGATCGATCATCTAAATCATTCTAATTGCTCCCAAAATCCACCAGTGACACCTAGCAGTATATGGTGGCAACCCATCAGAGCTGAATGCGAACCTCTTGGTGCAGCTACCTGTGTGATTAAGTTCTTCTATCTTGAGCCCCGATCAGATTAGGGTTAAGGTGAACTCGTCAAACCCTAGTCTCTGTCATATGAATGTAATCATTCGATTCGAGTCCAATGTGAAAATCTAAATAGAAACTCTTTCTATTATTTCACTCTGCCATGGCCATGGGATTTCTGGACTTGATTCTCATGATCATCATAGGGCTACTTCTCTCTACCACCGAGGTAGATAGATCCCATCTTGATGCAATCCAGTTCCTACAATGAACATGCTATAGCCAACATACACCTCAGGGTTCCATATGGCTAGGAGACCGAGTAATGGTGTAGTCAAACTATAACACCCTCAAAGGTGAACTGCCGATGCATCTCAGGTCAAAGAACCAGACACACTACTGCAGCATCGAGTCAGTCATTGACGAGAAGGTAGACTTCCTAATGACTACTCGAGGTGGTCACGCTCAGTGCCCTCGTTCTCTAACGAGTACCTGTACTCTCGCTCCGGTGTCTCCACACCGTAGACTCAAGACTCATCTACTAAAGAGAAGCGATCGTACACCAACCTTCCGGATCAATCACCATCCTCATGATGATCCTATGATCGAGAGCATTTTATGAGTTAATAATGAAAATTCATGTCTTAAATTTTTAATTCTTAAAAGTATGAACTATCATTACCATTAACTTAAGGAATGTATCACAGACACTTTCAAATACACACTGTGATAGAAAATAACTCATTTTATTATTTATAGTCAAAATTATAATTTTGCTCTTAGAAGTGTATTACAAATGTCAGCCAATCTGGCTTCTAGGGCACACATATCTAACGATCTTTTGGTCATTTTCCGCGCACTAGCTGGTGCAGGATTGGGCGGGAGCTTGATTGCAGGGGATCGGACGGCGGACGTTGATTGCGGCTTTGATGGCTTGATCAGGCGCAATTAGACGACGATCTGAAGTGTGATCGGACTTAATGAGTTGATCGGACGGCCAAAAGTCAGTTAGAGCCTGATTAGGACTCCAATCTGGGCATGGATTGAAGCTCTATTTTGGCTATAAAATAGCCTGTGGGCTGAGGGGCTTTGGTAGAACGCGGAGGACGCAGATACAGCACCCAAAAGGCTTTTCCAAGGGAGAAAAGAGGTCTTTTCCAAGAGAGAAAAGAGAGGAAGAGAAAAAAAGAAAGAAGACAAGGGTTCTTCTTGTAAGAAGGCAGAGAATTTAGGAGATCACCAGGTGAGTGAGTTACCTTTAGGTGGGGTTTTCTTCTTCCTATTGTAGTTGCTCTTGCATCCAAAGGAGAGAGAAAAATAGTGATTTTTTTTATTTTTTATCTCCTGTAAATTTTCTATTTTTAGTAAAAAAATTCTGTACGGCTGTGGATGTAGGAGTAAGAGACTCCGAACCACGTAAATTTCCTGTGTTTGGGCTTGTGAGTCTTTTATTTTTCTTTCTTTTTTCTATAATTACCGTATCCACTGCACATCGCTTTGAAATACTCCATCCACATGATCCTAATAACTGGTATGAGAGCAATATCAGGTTCGAAGGAAAGAATGGGAGTGATGGCGGGAGAAGAAGGAAAGGTCAAGTTCGACAAGTTCGATGAAAAGGACTTTCGGTTCTGGAAGATGCAGATAGAGGATTATTTATATTAGAAGAGGCTCCATCTACCTTTTAAAGGAAAGAAGCCTAAAGACATGTCACAAGCAGATTGGAAATTGCTGGACCGTCAGGCTTTGGGAGTTATCAGACCGACATTGGCTAGGAACATTACGTTCAGCATCTTGGAGGAAAAGACAATGGCCAATTTGATGAAGACTCTGACCAACATGTATGAGAAGCCTTCGGCCTCCAATAAGGTATATCTTATGTATCGTCTATTTAATTTGAAGATGCTTGAAGGTGCATCTATTGCTAACATCAATGAATTTAATCTAATTACTAGTCTATTAAGCTCTGTTGATATTAGTTTTGAGGATGAGATTCATGCTTTAATTTTACTATCCTCTTTGCCCGAGAGTTGGGGTGCTGTCATGATCGCTATAAGTAGTTCTTGTGCTCAAGTAAGTTGAAATTCGAAGAGATCCGAAACTTGATTCTCAGTGTAGATATCAAGAGGAGAGAATTCAAAGGGAACTCTGGTTCTACCTTGGTTATTCAAGAAGGCAAAGGAAGAACTATACAGTCCAAGCAGAAGAGCCAATCAAGATCGAAAGATGATGGCCGTTGGCACTATGGCAAGAAAGAATACATCAGAAAGAACTGCTACGCAAGAAAGAAGAATAAAGGACAGAACGATGAATCCATCAATACAGCAACAGAGGCAATATCTGATGCCTTAGTCCTCAGTGTGGATAGCCTGATGGAGTCTTGGATCTTGGACTCCGGAGCTTCGTTTCACTTTATCTCGCAGAAAGAGTGTATAATAAATTTTATTGCCGGAAATTTTGGAAAGGTTAATCTCGGTGATGGTGAACCAATGGATGTTGTGGAGAAAGGTGATGCGCATATAAAGATGCCGAATCAGTCGATATGGAAGCTCAAGAATGTCAGACATGTCCCAAGTTTAAAGATGAATTTGATTTCAGTTGGATAGTTGGATGCTGAAGGGTACGGTATAACTTTTGTTGGTGGCTCTTGGAAGATCACCAAAAGTGCTGTGATGATAGCACGAGGCAGCAGGCTGGGTACCCTCTACATGACCAGAAGCATCAGAGATTTGGTGATCAGGAAATTGGGGCTGTGTATGGCCTCAATTGGCCTCCAAAGTTAGTTGAGTGGAGGTGCCGCACAGAATACTAACTTGTTTTTTTGGAAGTTTATTTTTTCTATTTCAGGTGGATGCATGTTTGGATGTCTTAGTCTTCAAGTAGGAGAGTTGTTGGGTGGAGCCTAATCCACCCACAAGAGGAACCCAAGAACCAAGAAGCCCAGAGAAAGCCTAGAAAAAGAAAAGAAAGAAAAAAAAGAAAAGAGGAAAAAGGGGCAAGCAGGATCGGCCCGCTGGCTGGCGCGGCCCGGTGCCAGTAGGCCCGACCTGGCACAGGCGCGCGGCTTGGGATGGGCGCATGGCCTAGGCGGGCGCATGCAACCTCGCTGGCATGCGACCCGGCCCCTCGCGATCATTATCCTGCGCACGAGTGCACGCACGTAGATGTGTGCGGTCCACCACGGTCTATGCCGCATGGCGGACCAGCAAGGGCCGCGTAAAGGACGTAGACCCCTAAGGGGTCTACCAATAAAATCATGTGGCCTATGGGGTCTTTTGGTCATTTTTCATACACTGGCTGGCATGGGATTGGGCGGGTTGGTACGCGCGGTCTACGTGCAGTGCACGGCAATAGGATCGCACGATTGTGTGAGATCGGACGATGGACGTTGATTGCGACTTTGATGGCTTGATTAAGCACAATTAGACGGCGATCTAAAGCATGATCGGATGGTTGATGAGTTGATCAGACGGCTAGGAGTTAGTTAGAGCCTAATTAGGACTCCAAACTCTGATCTGGACATGGATTGAAGCTCTGTTTTGGCTATAAAATAGCCTGTGGGCTGAGGGGCTTTGGTAGAATGCGGAGGATGCAAACAGAGCACCCAATAGCCTTTTCCAAGAGAGAGGAAGAGAAAAAGAGAGAGAAGGCAAGGGTTCTTGTAAGAAGGCAGGGGTTCTTCTTGTGTGCAATCTAGGGGATCACCAGGTGAGTGAGTTGCCTCTAGGTGGGGTTTTCTTCTTCTTGTTTGGGATTGCTCTTGCATCCAGAGGAGAGAGAAAAAGAATGATTCTTTTTATTTTTTATCTTCTATAAATTTTCTATTTTTAGTGAAAAAATTATTCTGTGCGGCCGTGGACGTAGGAGCAAGGAACTCCGAACCATGTGAATTTCCTGTGTTTGGGCTTGTGAGTTTTTTATTTTTCCTTCTTTAATTATCATATCCATTGCACATCGCTCCAGAATACTCCATCTAGACGATCCTAACATGCATTCCCCCTAATAATCTAGTTGAGCTCAGCTCCTAGATCAATAAATACTTTCATGGTTCCTTGTTATCGGCTATTACTTGCTTCTTGGCAGTTGTCTGTTGGTCCATTTGGAATGAGAGAAATGCGCGCATCTTTCTTCATGTGCATGGGGATCTCAGTCTTTGCCAAAGCTCTTAGTCTAACTTTAGATTGGTCAATTCTTATCAAGTTTAATGGTATGATTGGTTTCTCATTACTGTGGGCTAAACTCTATGGCTTATCTTATGGTTGAGATGTGTATATGCTGGATCAAAGTTACCTGGATTATGGGTCGTTAAGGTACGTGGTACGGGGGGTAGGCTTAATTTGAACGTTATTTCGGGTCGAAATTCGTTGTACCCTTAAAAGTCGGGTTGATGACCCTATATATATATATATATATATATATATATATATATATATATATATATATATAATATATATATGCATATGCATGCATATATATGACCTGGATCGTGGGTCGTTAAGGTACGTGGTACGGGGGGTAGGCTTAATTGGAAAGTTATTTCGGATCGAAATTCGATGTACCCTTAAAAGTCGGGTTGATGACCCCATATATACATATATATACACACACACACACACACACACACATATATATATATATAAGTCTAAAATAAAAATATTTGTTAACAAAAAATTAAATTAAAAAGTCTCCAACATTTTGTCCACAAAAAATTAAATTAAAAAGTCTCCAAGACTCCAACCATAACCATAATATTAAATCTCCCAAACAATAGTCTATATAAAATTAAAAACATGTAATAAAGCAAAAGTACTCATTTAAAAACTTCTAAAAAGTCTTTGGAATGTACGCAGCATTTAATTTTTTTCAAATCTCGTATTAAATGATAGTTAAAGATTACGATAACTGTCTTGGTTGGACTTTTTAACTTTTAAGCCTCAACTCTTAATGGGAAAAAAAAAGTGAAAAAAGAAACTTAAACAAGGAGAGGGGCCGGCCGGCGTACAAGTCCGTAGCAAATCGGACCAGTGCCAACGACAAGAAGAGAGGGAGAGGGAGAGGAAGAGAGGAAGAGGGAGAGGAAGAGTCGGAGCTCTTTCCGAATCCGAGCTCCTCAATGCGAGCAGAGGGAGGGAAGGAGAGAGGGGGACTTACCGGAGGTTATTGGACGTCTCCAGACCGACGACGATGCTGATGCGGCTTCTCCGACGGTCGGCGATTTTCAATCGAGGGCGGCCAACATCGGGCAAGCCAAGAGGCCCAAGACAGCTTCCGCCAGTCTGCCCTCTTCCCGTACGGAACAGGGGAGAACCCCTGTTCCGTGGCTTTGTCATTTTGGGATTTAACGAATGAAGTTGGCAAAGGAGTTGCTGACTTCAGGTTATTTTTAAAAAAAAATCACGTTGTTTAATTCTAAAAAAAATTTCGAAACAGGGGCGAACCCCTCTTTCACAAATGAAGAAGGGTTGGAGACTTTGGAGAGCCTCCTCCGACTCGGCCGCCCTCAAGCCCCTTGGCATGGGCTCGAGGGCTGCAGGAGATCTCGTGGCGGAGGCGCCGTCAGTCCAGAGGCATCCGACGATCTGGTAAGAGCCTCTCACTCTCTCTTCTTTCCTCTCTTTAGGCATACTGACCTCGGCAAGACATCGGATGGCCTTCGGCGGCTGACGGAGGCCCTCTCTTTCTCTCCCTCTCCTTCTCTCTCTCTCTCTCTCTCTCTTCCTCTCTGGATCGTGGGTTTTACCGTTTTGGATCGCGAACGCACCGCATTTTGGTTCGAGCGATCAGGAACGCGATTCCATGGGGGGGTTTGATGTTCCGAGTAACAATGTGCTGGATCCCTTTGGTCAGTGGAGACAATGATGAATACACTCCTCTGTGATTTTCTATGATCACATTTCTTAGCTACTACAATATCAGAGTCTCCAATTGATTTTTCCCTCTGAATTTCCAATGCAACTGTGGCTTTTGCTCTTGTTGCCTTGTGTTGGAGTTCTTGGGTGAGACTATGATGAAGAGTTATCTATATAACTTTAATGCTACTCTCTAGCTGGTTTTCTTTTTCTGAGTCTCTTCTTGCTCCTCCTAAACCCTTGTACCTGAACTTTTTGGGCTGTTTGCGGCTAAGAGTAATTGGTTTTTGATATGTCGTCTCAAGGGAGGCTCTCTTTTTTTGGAACAGAATGGCAGGTTTTGGTCGTATTCCTTCATGTATTTCCAGGAATTTTCTGTCTTTCTTGCTTAGTTCTTTCTGTTTAGAGAAAATTTTCAGATTTGATCAGCTTTTGTAATTATTGAAGGGTTCTCCTTGTTGGGTGGTGGAGCCTAATCCATCCATAAGAAGAGCCTAAAATCAAGACCCAAGAAGTCTAGAAAAAGCCCAAAGCAAAAAGCCCAAAAAAAAATAAAAAAAAGGGAAAAAAAAGAAGGGGACTGGGCAGGCTTGGCTTGCTGGCCGGCATGGCCTAGGCGCCAGCAGGCCCACACGGATGTGTGCGGCCCAGCACGGGCACAGGCGGCCCAACATGGCCGCGGCCCATCACGGGTGCACACTGACGCACGTGGGCCGGTCGTGAGGATGCAGGTGTGCGCGGTCCAGCCACAGGTGGCCCATGCTGACGCACCAAGGGCATTTCCCCTATGGTTTCACGTGGTCCACATGGACCAGACTGCGTTTTACGGACGTTTCACGTAGTCTACGAAGACTTCTATGGACTAACTGCACGATCGAATGGGCAAGGTTTGTCAAGGGCTTGATCAGTGGCTTGATGGGCTTGATCTAGGGTTGATCGGACGGCCAGAAGCTTATTTAAGTCCAAATTGGACTCTGTTCTCCGTTCTGGATATGGATCGAAGTTGTTTTTGGCCTATAAAATAGCGTGTGAGCACCTGGGGCTGGTAGAATGCAGAGAAGAGCAGTGGGAGCTTTTCCAAGAGAGAAAAAGGTATTTTTCCAAGAAAGAAAAGAAAGGAAGAGAAAAAGAGAGAAGACAGAATTTTTTGTAAGAAGACAGGGGTTCTTCTTGTGTGCAATCTAGGGGATCACCAGGAGAGTGAATCATCTCTAGGTGAGGCTTTCTTCCTGTTCGAAGCTGCCCTTGCATCCAGAAGAGAGAGAAAAAGAGTAATTCTTTTTTGTTCTTTATCTCTTGTAAACTTTCTATTTTTAGTGAAAATATTATTCTTGTGGTCGTGGACATAGGAGCAAGGGACTCCAAACCATGTGAATTTTCTATGTTTTATGCTTCTATAATTTTATTTTCTTCTTTCTTCTATGACTACTGTATCCACTGTGCATCATTCCGTAATACTCTATCCAGTCGATCCTAACAACTAGTATCAGAGCATCAGGTTTGAAGAAAAGAATGGGAGCGATGGCAGGAGATGAAGGAAAGAGTGGGAGCAATGGCAGAAGATGAAGGAAAGGTCAAAATCGACAAATTTGATGAAAAAGACTTCATGTTCTAGAAGATGCAGATTGAGGATTATTTGTATCGAAAGAAGCTTCATCTATCTTTTGAAGGAAAGAAATATGAAGACATGTCACAAGCAAATTGAAAATTACTGGACCACTAGGCTTTGGGAGTTATCAGATTGGCATTGGCCAGGAACGTCGTGTTCAACATCCTGGAGGAAAAGACGATGGCTAATTTGATGAAGGCTCTGACCAATATGTATGGAAAGCTTTCCGGCCTCAACAAGGAATATCTTAATGCGTCATCTATTTAATTTGAAGATGGTTTGAAGGTGCATCTGTTGCTGATCACATCAATGTTTAATCTAATTACTAGTCTTATTAAGCTCTGTTGAATATTAGTTTTTAAGGATAAAATTCATACTTTAATTATACTATCTTCTTGCCCGAGAGTAGGGTGCGACCATGACTGCTGTGAGTAGTTATTGTGGCTTAAGCAAGCTAAAATTTGAAGAGATTTGAACTCTGATTCTTAGTGAAGATATCGGAGGAGAAAATCTAATGAGAACTCATTCTAGTTCTGCCTTATTTTTACTCTAAAGAAGATAGAGGAAGAACTAAGTTATAATAGGAAGAGCCAAGATCAAAAGGTGATGGCTGTTAGCAACTTGCTGCGCAGAAAAGAGCATACCAGGAACCTGATGGGCAAGAAAGAACAAAGGTCAGAACGAGGAATCTCGTTAATATACGAGCTATCCTCGTCTCTGACCTTTGTGCATTATATTGCAGTGCAATTATCGTTCTTGATGCGCGCCCAATCAAGTTACCCTGGTAAATGCTACGCCTCAGTGTGGACATTATCAAAGTCACCAGCTAGCAGTGCTAAACACCATCAACCTTATTGGAAGG